>BJKM01000353.1:263240-699618 GCA_015082035.1 Chaenogobius annularis | reverse complement strand
GAAGAAGAGATTCAGATCCAGAGGCAGGTACTACGCCATTGAGGGTAGATACACCCCTGTAAACGGACATTACTGGACGGACCATGTCCACTCATGGTATGGAGTATAAAGAAGGGAACGCGTGTATGAGAGAACCACTGGTCACTCAAGTGTAAGGAAGGCCTGTAGTTTGTATGGAGAAGAATATGGGATTTTAGGAAAACCATTGTTGAAAAACTACATTTCAGCAACTGGTAGTATGCCAGTGGACAAGATTTACATTCTCAGGGTTTTGTTATGAATGCTGTGATATTATTACTTTGTTTACAAGTTATAAATTCAATGTTCAAACTCTGATGTCTTAATAGGAGAAGCAGAATAAAATGTGTCAATTTACAGAAATGTTCTGTATCATAGTATGTTTGAAATTTCAATTCATGTACAACATGAACAAAATACACTGAGCTCAAACTCTTTCTCTTTTATTTCCACAATCCCTGTAATTGTCCATTACTGGCTAATATGACCTCAAGAAACAGACGTGTTACTGTTAAACTGAAGCAAGCAATATTGACCATTTTACTTGAGATATGCTATGTGTGCTGTATCTATTCAGATCATTTGGATGTCTTTAATAAAGATTATATTTTATTAAATTTTGTGAGATGTCTGTAATTTGTACGCAATACATCATCAAAAGTAGTGAATACGTCACTTACAATGTATCAGTGGATTTTAATTGGTAGTAGAATACGCCAAAGTAACCTTTGCTGAAAGACATACATTTAAATGAAAATTGTACTAAAAATGTCAAATGTAATATTTAAAATTGACTTTTGAAATATATATATTTTGATTATCTAAGTAACTTTACAATACATTTCTTTGAATATTATAAATACAATTAGATGAAAGCAAAACAAAACAGTCCTTTTAATCATTTTCTTTATGTCATCTGTGTTTTCCTAATAGACCACTAGGGAGCAGCATTCTGGTTACATATATACCATACTCACTGAGAATTCCAGCTCAAACGTCACATCATACAAAAAAAAAAACACAACTACTTCTAATGAATCTCACATTACTTGGTTGTTACTGCAATAACAACTGCACATTGAAATCAAAGATATTAAAATAATAATAAGTATTTTTGTTATTAACAAAATGTGCACACATCCTACAAATTACAAGTCAAATAAATAATTAAATTAACCTTTGCTATTCAATAAATATGTCGACGCAACTGTACAATATCATAGCTAAAAAAACAACAGTCCATTATTCTGAATAAATATTTGTGGACTAACTACAGCAGTTTCCATTCCAAGTGGGTCATGAGAGTCCAGGTTTACTATGTTGTCTGTGATTGTCCGGCAGTGGCAGCTACCTCAGCAGACTGTCCTGAGAGGTAGAAATCGTGTGAAAGAGAGTGCGTTTAGATCCTGGAATGCTTTGCGCCAAGAAACAGGAAGTCCATAATGAGAGATAAACCGTGTGTATCCATCAGCCAGAAGTAGTTCTCTGAAGGTGCAGTCTGCTTCAGTGTAATGGCTCTGGGGGAGGATGACGTCAAATGTAAAAACTTGTAAATGGACACTAATGCCACTCGAGCATTCACACAGATGGTTCTCTTTGTTTACCTCCCCTAAGATGTCCTCTGCTGTCAACACATAGAAATAGTGACACCTGCATCCTATGATGACTACCTCGCCGGTTTGAACAGATTTAAGCTGTAGCACACCTGGAAAAAAGTAATAATCGTGGCATTTTTAGTTTGAGAGTTACAGGAAAGTGAAACTTCTGATGTAGTCTTGTGTTCCTGTACTTACTGTACTGAGTTTGGCTGTCACTCCCTGACACTTGTCCATCCAGCGTTATTTGCAGATACATCCTCTTCTATGATTGTCTATGATTGACATGATGAAGTAAACAATTAAATGTCTGCTTTCCAATGATACAGATCATGTAAATGTGCCATTTTGAAATACACCATTTTGAAATACACTTACCTGTGTAAAGATGTGTTTCCTCACTTGGTTACCAAAGGCTAAAAGTGGGTTTGAGTTAGGAATGTAAAACGACTGATACATGGGCAATAAAATAAACAAGAGTAAAGCAATGATGCGTATTGTTTACCAAAAAACATTTGGAAAATTACAAAAACAATGAATAATAATAAATAATCATAAAAGATAAAGAGATTGGTTGGCTTCAGTTCAATTAAAATAGCAAAAAAAAGCTCAAGTATAAAAATGTTTAAAATGAAACTGAAGTCTGGGTCCTTATAAAGGACTCAGGGGCCCTCCTTCCTCATGAGTCAGACTTGTGCATAAATGAACCAGATTTACTACTTTTTCCGCACTCCAATGTATGATTTAATCCGGGTCAAGAGATTCTTGTTAATTTTCTTGTTTGAAAGGTTTAAGGTAGGACTCCAATCAAACAGGCAGACTAATCACCAATGCTTGTTATTCAGACAAGCACTATGTGTATTTAATAAAACAAAACTTTGATCTGACTAACTAACTATAAATTCAATCTAAAAACAAGCTAGCTAATGATATCAACTGTTTACAGTTCCAGTACATAAAAACAGTAGATACTTTACAGTAATCCATGCGCCTTCTACTCTTCCATAAATCTTCAAATACCAGCATTCTTTGCTCGTCAACATTCAAAGAAATAAAACAATTGCAAATATAAACAATATAATGGAACTTTGTGCATGTGTAAGTAGAAGTCCGAGAAAGATGTTTACTGGAAAGCAGCTGTGGATTACCAAGGCCCCCCTTTAAAAACTCACACATTAGCAAATGCTGTGTGTTTCTAAGTGATTTCACCACAAACTGTTGTATTTTTACTGTCATCCACCTTTAATTGTGTAAATGGTTTTGAATGGAAACTAATCCTTGTCCCCACAATTTAAAAATTTAAAATAGTCAAAAATCAAATACACATTAACAATGCGTTTATATGTTTTTGGTTAAAAGTCTGTTTTTTTATTACGATATTTTCTCTTTTCAGTCTCCTAGACTGACATTTTCCCCCTACTTAGGCCTAGTTGTTTGCAACCAAAGGCCTGTCCTGCACTTACACACGTCATGCGTGACTCACTGAAAGTTCAGCAAATCGTCTGTGGGGGCGGAACTTTTTCCAATTTTATTAGCAATTTTTAAATTTTGACAATATATTTATCATACAGAGAATTTGGGTTAGGATTAGGTTAATAATTAAGTATCATTTATTTAGGTTAATGCTGTGTTCACACCGCCGCATCCAAGGCTGGTGAATGCTTCTCCGTCAACTCTACGCACACGGCAAGAGCCACAAGCTTTCTGGTGGGCTGCCATGTGCGTCGGGGGAGGTCTGCGTAGAGTTGACGGAAAAAGCATACACCAGCCTTAAATTGGACGCTTATCAGGGCGTCCAGCGTTTTTGAAGCGAAAAGAGCAGCTCCCTTTCATTTCACAGCAGGTTACGGAGAGAAGAGACTAGAGGACATGACGAAGAGCGCAGTACATCCAGCAACCGGAAACCAGCACTGTTGATCTGAAGTAGAAACTTTATGCAAATTCAGAGTGGTATTGCAGAGGCGACAACCAGGAACAGCTTTTACAGACACTCGCACGGATTTGACCCGAGGCACTAAACTCGCTTCTAATACTCCCTCCCTTTAATAATTCCTGTAGAAGGCTGGTGACAACACAAGAGTGAACAGGGTCAGGAAGGTCTGTTAGTGTGAGGGCGCCGTTAAATCCAGGGAGTCCGACACAGTATTTAAACAAAGCTGAACTTTGGCGACCAACGCAGCACTGCAACCAAGAGAGAGTACGCTCCAGTGATGTACCTACGGGTTTCATCATCCAGACGCATCTCATGGAGCAAATGATGAAATTCACCAAACTCAGATCATCTCTGAAGCCTGGTTTATAGTCCTCCGTCAAATCTACGTGGAAGTGCCGCACACTGCCTGACGCACACAGCAGCCAACCAGAAAGCTTGTGGCTCTTCCCATGCCTTGGATGGGACATGTTTGTGCTAAACTATAGGCTGGTTTATAGTCCTCCGTCAAGCCTAAGTCAGTCACATGCTCACGCAGACCTGAATCATTCGAGCTAACCAGGCTCCAGGTGCATTTGGGAATTAAACAATTGTTTCTGCATTTAAATATTTATTACCACAATAAACTCACATTAAGCTTGTGTGCAAACATTTCAGTGCCAAACCTCAGCAGTTCTTAGCTAATAATACTTCAATATTTTTTCTGTGTGGATCAACCAATCAGTCCTTGTGGTTCACGCACCTTGACCCAAAGTGACTTTTGGACTAAGAGCGGCATGTACACAGCACAGCAAGAGCCGCAAGCTTTCTGGTTGGCTGCCGTATGCACCGAGGAGGTGTGCGGCAATTTGGCATAGATTTGACGGAGGACTATTAAACTGCACGCTCACACCAGCGGAGACTTGAAAGAGCAACTTCCATTCAGGGAGGAGATTAGAGGAGAGCAGTGCTATCCAGGAGAACAGAGCACTGCAGAGTTGAACTTAAGTCAACTTTATGCATATTCAAGAGCAACTCGGTGAACATCTTTTGTCAGACACTTAAGGAATTGGTTAAGGCACAAAACACGCACCTAATTACGCCCTCCCTTAGATAACATTCTGTAGAGGGCTGGCAACAACCGGACAGAAAGGCGGGTTTGTCGCTGCTGGTGTGAGCGTGCTGTAAACCAGAAGTATCTCGTGGACCCAGACAAGCCGCCGAGCCGATCGCACCCATTGTTGAGATTTGTAAAGCAAATACTGTACACCAAAGCCACTCTCTCGACATGGTCCGCCATTGCGCAAAGAGACCATCCACACCGGGAAACACAAGTAAAGCTCCTTGGCCGTGAATGTAAGCCTTGGACATGTGTCTGCTGGTAAGGGTTAAAAAGTAAAGTACATAGGGGTTTGATGTCTGTAATATAACCTTAAGGTGACCATTTCTGAAGTTATATCTTCTTTTAAATAATTCATTGAGTAAATATTGCATAAATAACAATCCTAACTGGGGTCTGGGGGCTCTCAACCAAGAGGTTTTCAACAAAAATATTCTGTATGCAAATTTTCTGTGCATTTTAGATTTATTATCAGCAACTCATTACTCAGCTTATTATGAGGGCCCACACAGTCTGGACCCCTGCTCCAGCGTCATGTGAAGGCCTTTTCCTGCTCTTCTGCAGAACAGATCGTAGCTTTAGAAAACTGTACAGGCTACAAACTAGTGACGCTTTCTGTTGCATTTATATCGCACGTCTTGTTTCATTCTCTCTTTTTTATGGTTTCTAATTGAAGATGAGACCAATCATCATCTATATATAGCATTTGAGGGTAAGGCCTCCACTTGTATAATGCGATAAACAATTTCAGTATGCAAGCAGACAGGTTTGTATATTGATAAGAGGACAAGTTGTTCCATTTTATGCATAATTTATTTGTATGTTTAGCTCATTTTGAAGTTTGGCTGAAATGTGCTTGTTCCTTTACAGAGTTCATATCAAAAGAAATACAATGATGCAGTGCTCCTGCAACATGGTCCATAATTCCATCAATAACATCTTTCAACAAAATAAATAGTCCGGATCCCACCCGGGAGCAGGAAGCAGGAAGCCTTGTTTACAATATGAAAACAGGTGTAATCAAAAAGGCAGCGGCAGCTGGACGCCCTGGTGAACGCTGGCACCTTTACCTATAAACAAATATTGTAGAAAAAGATTCAGTTGTAGTCATGTGGACTCTGTTTTAGAAAAACAAAATGTTTCGACTCTCATCCAAGAGTCATTCTCAATCTGTGAAACAAGTCTGAGAACTCAGGTTTATATCCGTCTCTGTGAAAGACCTGCCCACAGGGCGGGACCCCTTATAATGGGCCATCGAAACCAACTGGGATGGGCCTATTGTTCACTGAATTTGGCTTCCCCCTCCCTGAGTCCCTTTATTAGCATCTGAATGTCTCCAGGGTTTCAGCAAACCATTACAAACAACCGGGTTTGAATCTTAAACCTCCATTACGATTTAAGGAAGGATTCTCTTTTTTAACAAAGATTGCCTCCTTAACTCCTCTTTCAAACCATATTTTCTCCCTGCTCAGAATCTCCACCTCACTGTCTTCAATAGAGTGGTTTGTAGCTTTGAGATGAAGATGCACGGCGCTCTGGGGTCCTGAACTCGCATGTCGTCTGTGCTGATAAAGCCTCTTCTGCAGTGGCTGTTTAGTCTCCCCTATGTACCGCTCTTTACAACTTTCTTCACTGCATTGGATAGAATACACTACATTGCTCTGTTTCTGTGTAGGCATCTTGTCTGAACCAGTTTTTGTCTTAACGTGTTGCCTAGTTTGAAATAAACAGGGACTTTGTTTTGTCTAAAAATTCTTTGCAGTTTTTCTGACAGTCCCGACACATAACGGATAGAGACCCCCTTTCTTCTTGGTTCTGTTTCCCTTTTGTCCCTTTTGTCCTGCTTTTTGGTTCTCTTCACTTTGTTCAGAGCCCAAGTCGGGTATCCACAGGCTGAGAGAGCATTCCGGACGTGTTTTTCCTCTTTCCTCTTGCCCTCTGAGCTAGTGGGCACCTCTTGAGCTCTGTGTTCTAATCACTCCCAGCTTGTGCTATAGTGGGTGGTTAGAGCCAAAGAGCAGATACTGATCCGTGGATGTGGGTTTCTTATATACTGTCTGGAGCTTCCCTCTCCTCTGATAGTGGAACAATCAAGAAAGGTCAAGCGGTTCTCCTTAGCGTCTTCTCTTGTAAACCTGATATGCGGGTCCACTGCATTGATGTGCTCTGAGAAGGCTTCCAGCTCTTGTTTCTTAATTGTCACAAAAGTGTCGTCCACATAACGGTACCAAAGACTTGGAGCAATGCCTGAAAAGGAGGTCAGTGCCTTCTTCTCAAAATGCTGTCTATTACAAAAAGAGGAGGTGATAGACAGGCTGCTGTATTACAGACCGTATCCTGGGGAAGCTATTCCATGCATTTATGGCCTTCCCAAACAAACCACTAATTTATAATCTATATATTCGGTTCTGTGAGGACAGCATCATACCAACACAAACCAAATGACAAACCCTGGTTCACTCCAAAACTAAGACAGTTAAGGCAGCAAAGGAGGAGCAGCGCACAGGGCTGGTGACAGCGAGCGCTACAAAGATGCAAAGTATGGATTTAGCAAAGAGGTGCCTCGAGCTAGATCACAGTACAATACGCGTCTGAAGCAGCAGCCTCTGTGTGGCAGGGGCTCCAGCTTCTCACCAACCATAAACCCTGAGCCCCCCTTCTGCAGACAATCAAAAACTGACTGAGCAACTTAACACCTTCTACTCCGGGTTTGATGTGACCACCTGCTCCCCCACTGTGGCCACCTTCGCCAACCCAAACCTGGTCCCCCCCCCCCTACCTCCCCCACCACTCTCTCAGTTCAGGAACAGGATGTAAAACAGGCTATTTCGGAAATCCCAACCCCCGAAAAGCTGCAGGACCAGACGGTGTCTTAAGACACTGCACAGGAGAGCTGACCCACATCGTCACAGGCATTTTTTAACACCTCCCTGGGGTCATGCCACGTCCCAGCCAGCTTCACGTTGTCCATCATTGTCCCTGTCCCCAATAAGCCCCGGATCACTGGACTTAATGACTACAGGCCAGTGGCACTGACGTCTGTAGTCATGAACTCATTTGAGCGCCTGGTCTTGCCCCACCTCAAGTCCTTCACCTCCTCCCTGCTGGACCCCTGCAGTTCGCCTACAGAGCCAACAGGTCTGTAGACGACGCCATCAACCTGGCACTCCACTTCATCCTAGAGCATCTGGACTCCCCTGGAACCTCCGCCGGGATCCTGTTTGTGGACTTCAGCTCTGCTTTAACACCATCCTCCCTGCTCTGCCCCAGGACAAGCTCTCCCAGCTCAACGTGCCTGACTCCACCTGCAGGTGGATCACTGACTTCCTGACGGATTAGAGGCAGTGCGCGCAGCTGAGGAAGAATGTCTCAGACACTCGGACTATCAGCACAGGAACTCCACAGGGCTGTGTACTTTCTCCTCTGCTCTTCTCCCTGTACACAAACTGCTGCACCTCCAGCCACAACTCTGTAAAATTGATCAAGTTTGCGGACGACACCACCCTCATTCGGGCTCATCTCTGGCATTCTGCTGA
Organism: Chaenogobius annularis; assembly: GCA_015082035.1. Lineage (NCBI taxonomy): Eukaryota > Metazoa > Chordata > Actinopteri > Gobiiformes > Gobiidae > Chaenogobius > Chaenogobius annularis. Next base: position 691,440 of record BJKM01000353.1, on the reverse strand, counting down.
GAAGGTGATCGGGTGCAGACTTCCATCTCTGCAGGACCTGTACGTCTCGAGGGCTCTTGGACGAGCAGGTCGTATCACAGCTGACCCTTCTCACCCTGGACAGGCAGGAGGCTACGGTCTATCCGGACCAGAACCTCCCACAACAAGAATAGTTTCTTTCCCTCTGCCGTTCATGCCGACTCATGAACACTTCTAAACACCTGCCACTTTAACTGCAACTATTCAACCACTCACTGCACTGTCACTTTCTGCACTCACAACTGTAAATCTAACTGTAACTCTTGCATATATAGTAATGCCTCTTTTTATTTTATACAATAGTAATTTTAAATTGTTTCTTAATGCATGCCCTTTGGATTGAATATAAGTTGTTTTTATTATTGATCAGTGTTTTATGTTGCACTTAAGCAGAGACAAGTTCCTATGTTTGTGAATTTTGTTCATTGACAATTTTCTGATTCTGATTCTGATAATGGTTTGCTGAAACCCTGGAGACGCCCGAGGCATTCGGATAGTAATAAAGGGACTCAGGGAGGAGGGAGCCAAAGTCAGTGAACAATAGGCCCATCCAATGATGATGGCCCATTATCAGGGGTCCCGCCCTGTGGGCAGGGCTTTCACAGAGTAGGACATAAACCTGAGTTCTCAGACTTGTTTCACAGATTGAGAATGACTCTTGGATGAGAGTCCAGATGACAATCTTTTTCTACAATAGAACACTCCTGGACGAATAAGGGATTACACCGATATATAAACAAATATATTATTTTAAAAGCACAGGCTATCAATTTACTGCTGGCTACTGTCCGTCACAGGAAACATACCACTTTAAGGGCACGCTGTACAGGGGCTTTACTCTAGGCTTGGAATGACCCATAGCTTCAGAGGACCACCGGCCACACACACACACACACACACACACACACACACACACCTGGTTTACAGTGAAGAAGCACCCAGCTGCGCTGGTGAGGCGCTCCCCGAGCGAACAGAAGAGCATCTGATAAGGGCCTAGCTACGTGTTCAATCTGAATGCATTATTGCACTATTCATACCTGCTACATGGAGTAAAGCAAACACACACCGAGTGGAAATACAGACGACCATAGAGCACCACGGTAAAGTGGTCCGCGTTTTAGGAGACGATGGTAATGTGGCCCGCACGAGAAAAGCTGTTGCGCATTTTGCCCTTTTAATTACGGTAATCGTAAAAATCACGGCAGTGGCGTTGAAGTTTAGAAAGAAATAATCAAATCTGAAATCAAACTTCAGAAAAGGAAAGTACATATTCATGTCATGTTTTAAAATGTATTTAACAGTGTAAAAAAATAAATAAAAATAATTATAGTTACATAATTATATAATATATATATATATATATATATATATATACTGTATGCACATTTTAAAAAAAGAACCTTGTTGAAAAACGTGTCACTATTCGTTTATGTCTCATATTTTTATTCAAGTGCAAACGATGTATCAAAACTGCAATAAGAAAATAGAATAATAATACATTTGTCATAATTCATATTCAAAATCCCAATGTATGGCAAATATGTCAAACGTCAAAAGGACAACTACACCACTTTGAAGGTCCATAATATCTTATTCTTAAGAGGTGTGTGAGAACTTACACTGTAGATCTTTTCTCACTGGTCCCTACACCAGCTTGCCAAAGTCTGATTCATTTTTACTGTGGGGATTTTTCAGAATTCATATTCAAATACACAATGTATGGCAAAAATTTTAAACATCAAATGGACATTTTGAAGGTCCATTCTTAAGGTGTGTGAGAATTTGGAAGACTGTTCCAGATTTTAGCTGCATTAAACTGAAATGCAGATTCAACATGTTTAGTCCTGACTCTGGGCACATGAGGTCCTCGGGTCCTGTTAAAGTTTAAGTCTGTGTCCATTATTACCCCCAGATTTCTAACTTGATTTGTAGGTTTTAGAACGAGACTCTGGAGGTGACTGTTAACACTTTCCCTTTATTTCTGTGGGCCAAAGATGTTGATTTCAGTCTTGTCTGAGTTCAGCTGGAGAAAGTTGTTTTGCATCCACACATTGATCTGTTGAGAACAATAATAAAAACAACATATATGAAACATATATGAAATCAAAAGGGAATGCATTAGGAAACAGTTAAAAGTTGTCTGCATAATTGTGATAGGACACAATTTTCACTGTGTATTGTTTATGGCAGAAAATACCAGTGATTCTATGTAAAATGACCCCTCATGTCCTCACACAACTGCAAATTATGCTCCGGAACCCTGATGTGCCCTGTTCAAAGACCGACTTCTCTCTCAGGTGTGAGAACTCCAGGGGTCCAGGGTGGGCCTCGTTGCATGAACACCTGGCCTTTTGGCATTGTCTTATTGTTGTGCCAGACGACCAGAATATAAATGCAATCAACTACCTCTGTCTTTGTTCTAGCATTTGACTTGAGCCAGTACTTTTCCACTGCAATGCATGTCATGTGACCATCTGTGTGAAACTGTATAAAAGAATGTGTCACCGCTGAGTCGGGACATTAGACTAGAAAGGGACAGACGAGATGGAGGAGGGATAGAAATTAATTTTGATTGTACAACAGAATTAAACCATTCACTTGAGAAAAGACATCTCTGTTCTATTGTTTTGCTTTATTTCTTGATAATTATTACTTAAGTTTTCCACGACAGTATCAACTGACGGTAATGGCAGCATGTAGAGGTTGAACAGAAGGGGTCCCAGGATTGACCCTTGGGGTCAAAAGCAGCACTCAGATCTAACAGAATTAAGACTGAAGCTTTGCCCGCGTCAGTGTTCAGGTGGATGTCATTTGTCACCTTGACAAGAGCGGTCTCAGTGCTGTGATGAGGTCTAAAACCTGACTGGAAAACATCAAATGAGTTGGTTATTAAGAGTAAGTCAGTGAACTGTTGGTAAACAACCTTTTCAAGGACGTTACCCCAAAATGGCAGATTAGAGATGGGCCAGTAATTACTCAGTCATGCGGCATCAAGACTGCTCTTCTTTAAGAGAGGCTTTATGACTGCAGTTTTCAAAGCCCTTCCAGACTTAAGCTACATGTTAACTATGTGAGTGAGTTCCTGTGAGAGGAAGATTTGGTTTTATAACAATGAACTTCACTACCCTTTAATACAGCATATTCATTTAAAAATAAAAGATAACGGCCACAAATGGATTACATAATATAAATGTAAACTTATTGACCCCTCATTGTAGCTCTTATGCATTAAATAATTGTATTAGTGAGATGAGCTCCATGGTAACGCTCCGGCGAGGCTTGAGACTTTGAGAAAGGCACTTTCCTTTGGCTCACGCCAACAACAAACAAACAAACTAAAATTACGCTCTGGAACTACCTGTCTCCCCCCCCCCCCTTCTCTCTCTCCTCCTTTGAGCTTGTGCGTTCCGTGGCCCAACTCTCGGCTCGCGCTGAGCGGCCGCTTTGCGCTCCAGCGCCGATAGCCGTGCCTTGCACTGCCCCGTGTAAACTCATGAAGCAGCAGCATAAAAAAAAGAAAACTACTCGCGCTGACTGTTCTCACCCTAGTGTGGACCCCCGTGTGTTACGGACCAGTCGTTCAGTGCACCACAGTCACATGTACGACAGACGATCATTATTAACAGATCAGGCTTGTTGATGTTGCGCTCCTCTCCATCCGGCACACTCATACACTCACACACACACACACACACACACACACTCACATCCCCCCTACGTGTGCTCCCACCGCCGGACTGGTCGTTCAGCTCATTTATCCAGTTGTGTTGACACACTGGGTTGCGTGAGTGCACGCCGCCGTGACTCGCATGGCCTGGACATATTTCAGCGGTTAACCCCAGATTCCAAAACTCCAGGAATAACCTATGTGTCCATAAATAATCGCGATGATTGAATAACCGGTTAATTGTGACGTCCCTAATTCAATACTGTTTTACAGACACAAATTCAATCGTTGACATTCAATATTCCGTTTCTCGCATGAATTCAACCTTTAAAAATGTAACGTTGATTCAGCATTGAAAAAAAAATATATATGGTTCAATGTGCCAAAATCCCACAAGAACTGTGGGAAATGTCAACTGCCACATCTTCACAACCAGGTGGAGAACAAAGCAAAAGAGCAACCAAACAGGCGTAAAACCTGCTAAGTCCAAAAACAAATGTTTGTTTCACTGCTCTCTTAAAATGTAAAACATTTTTTACTTATAGTTAGTGAGTCAACATCGTTTTCTTTTACATTTTCTCATAACTCTCATTTCTTTTTTGATGGTGATCAGCTTACAGCAAGTGAGGATATGTGCTGAAGTCCAAGCATCAATAAAAGCACACATCTATTGATTTAATTCTTCTTTGGTCAGGACAAGCTGTTCAAAGGACCATTGCCGCCTTTTCCAACCTCTGCCTGTTTTCAGGTTGGCCTGGTCTTATCCAAGTAATCACTATATTTGTGGTTGTTTAATGGGATTGCTCAACTTTTTTTAGTGTGGCATAGAACTAAAGTTCTACAGCTACTATAGAATGTATTTTATGACGATAAGTCTGTTATCTTAAGTTCGGGAGCAGGACCACACCCCTTTCACGCCCCTTCCTGCAGCTACACTATTTAAGCATCCAGTTAACACACATCAGTGTTCTGACTTCGTGCCCCTCCCTCCCACCCTCCTCTAATTATTCTAATTATTCTAATTTATCTCCTAGATAGGGGTACCGAGGCCCGGGAGCCTACAGCCCTCATCGCCAGAAGCCCCAAAACGGCATTCATTTCTATACATTCGTGTTGTTCATATTTCTCGTATGTCAATAAACACTTTGCATTGTAGCTGGGGTTGTGGTCCTTGCTAGTGAAGACATGTTTAGAGCAATCTTTGTGAAAGGACCATCCTCTCCAGAGCACATGGAGGCAGCAGACCATTCATGGGTTTGTTAGCCTATATACCAAATTTGTAGGCCTTTTCGCCATTAATCACGATGTGATTTTTTTTTGGGTCATGGAAACCCATGGATATTACTGTACAATATTTACACACAGTTTTGAATAATTAAACCCATAACACTTTTTACAGTATGTTTTAATTACAGCTTTACAATCATTATCATTATAGTCATATAATATTTATATATCATCACTACTCTCCAATAATATGAATTTAAATCAACACCATTTGTTTTCAAAATGTACACATACAAGTAGCATATCTCAAATGTTCATATTTAAAACATTTCATTTTTCAATCTAAAATGAAATTACAGTCTTAAAATTAAGTATGAAATGAACATATTGTTTTAATACACACACACATACATACTGTACATACATACAATAGAAAAATGATAAAAATAAAATACAGACATTTTACAAAGTCCTTACTCAAGCTTTCACATCATATGATGATTGATATCATGATGTATTGTCTAAAATGTTCATTTTGGCATGCATATTAACACAGATGCTTGAGTCTTCTTATCACTTTGAATTTTCATATAAAGCACTTGCTACTGGTCTTATTGTCTGTCCTATTCACATTTGTGCATCTCTTTCTGTTATGGCTTAAGAACATACAATCCCAACCCCTACCCATGTGCACTTATGTCCGTGTAAACCACTCCTGCCCCGACTGTATAGTATAAGATGTTTCCGGAAGTATGTTCTTTTTTAGTCAAAAACAAGTTCACCTGAAAGCATGTGTGCCACGTTACCCATTTCCTTTTCTGAACAGGAATGCATTTCTCCATTTATAAAAAACTATAAATTCATTGTGTCAATACTGCCACCTCACACTCAAAAATAGAAAATTAAATCACAATAGGCGATGGTCACTTTCTACAGTCCACTTTCTACAGAGTCAAACAGTGTCATGCCACAACTATGGGTCAAATTGAGAAACAGATGATAAGCATTCACTCTTTTTTCATCTATACAGAGGTCGTTCACTCAGTGTCTTTGATTCTACGAGACTTTGCTCGAATGAGGTTGGTCATCTTCAAGAGTCCATTTTTATTTCGATTTTTTTCTTCAAAATTATTTTTCTTGGGTTACATTGGGAACAGGATTCTAGAACAAACATGTAAAAGGATGATTGTAAAAATGTATTGTGAAAATGTGTGATGATTATATATGTAAAACGTTTGAAAGGGCTGCTCACCAGCTGTGCTTATCTTTTAACATGAATATGTTCTGACAGACCCCGACTCTGCTCTTTGGCCAGAATTGGCTGTTAGAAAAAATGTGCACATGCATGTTAAAACAACAGTACTTGGGTTTGAATTGGATTTAGAGTACTGTTGGTCCTGGAGGCCTCACCTTCACTCTGGACTTTCCTCAGAGTGACGGACGGAGTAGCAATGGCCGAGGCACGGAAGTTGGCAGGTAATGTCTCAGCGGAATCTGCAGTCACTCCGCGAAGGTCCTTCTCTCTGAACATCTTCCTCCACGATGGAGACCGTGTGAATGTTTTTGTGCCATCCTGCAGAGACAATCACATAATACCAGCTGTTTAATAATGGTGCTTATAGTAATAAGTACTATTTGACAAAGTAAAGACATGTTGTGACAGTTTAGATCTCGTACTGCCTACTGTAGTTAGTCAAATGTAAACACAGCTGAACCAGTTGGCTTCTTAGTGATGGCATATGCTAATGCCACCAGAGCCTGATGTTGTTAGAGAAATTGAACAAACTATCAAGTACCCTCTCTGTCAAACCCATTTGTACATGTATTTATATGCATTATATATGTCTGCATTGCTGTACCTCATCTGGACGCCTCTCAGTTCCCATGGAGATAAGAGCATTGTATTCCTTCTCAAGAAGTTGCCTTGCCTGGAAAAAAAAAATCCTGCCATTTTAGTTTATTATGCTGTATAGTATGTTATTTATGCTGACGTTATATATGTTATGGGTCTTTATAAAATATTGCTATCATACCTGTGTGTTTTGATTTGGTATCTGCAGTAAAAGAGCCAAATCAGTGTAGTCAAAGGTGTCGTCCAATGCAAGCAGGGCCCCGTGGACCCCACTCTCCAGCAGGTTGTCTGCAAACTCTTTCAGACCAATGGACTGAACCCAGCACATCACTCTCTCATTGGACCACACCATCACATCTGAGAATGAGAAGGACCCCAAAAGTTACAACAACCGGAGTATACTGTAAATGCATCATATTGTTCAAATTTTAGACCTTGGTTCTGATGCTGGCTCTCGTCTCGCCTTCTCTCCAGCTCCTTTCTGTCATAGTTCAAGCGTTTCAAACACATGATGCCATAGTGGAGACTGACCCTGAACATGAGAAGAAAAAAAAAGGTGTAGAGCGCTTATAGATATGGATAGTGGCAGAAAACTCTTCTGATCTTATGTAAACTGCAGACTTCTGGTTTTCGAACGGTTCTGTATGTGTGTGCTTTGTTTAGTTCAATTCAAGCCCTGCCCTAACTGCTATGCACTTAATCTAGATCGGCTCAGTTACAGTTCAGGTTTGAATCACTCCCTGGCGATAATAAAGACAAACTTCTTTCCTTCTTACCTGTGGAAGCTGTCCACCATTTTCAGCTGTCCCCTCAGTTCTTTCTTTGTGAGGTGATCGAGCATACGAGCATCAACTAAAGACTCCATGAAGTAGGAGCGATACTGTGGGAGTCCCAAGCTGGGCAGCCATTCATTTCCAACCCATTCATGGTTCATGTCTCCATAGGCCAGGATCTGACAGAGACAGAGAGCAGAACACAGGGGAAAATAATGATGGTTTGAATGGCCAGCCTTTCCCGCTCCAAGATTCCTCTCTGCACTGTTCCTGTTATTTGGTGACTCATACCACTTATTCTACTGAGATGAAATAAGCCTCACGTCTGAAGCCTGTGACACTTAGCTCTTTATAAATATTTGTTTTAGAGAGGAACAGTGGCCCCAGAATACACACGTAATGTAGGTATGTGGTGTGAACAACTAACCTGATCCCAACTGAACTCCTTCTGCTCCTGGTGGCCGTGGCAGAGAGGAAGAGTGAGAGAAAGGGGACAAAGAGTCGCAAAGAGAAGCAAGGGTCGCCAGAAGGACAGTGTTGTGGTGGCAAAGGGGTGTCAGGGTGGCACAATGTAAAGAGCAAGGAAAGCAGAAGGAGAAGTCTTGTTAGTCGAGTGAGAATGAGACGGAAAAACACTACATCAAAACAGAAACTGAGGGAAAAGCAAGGGAAAGATGTAGCCAAAAATGCCTAATCAGAGACAAAGAAAAAGAAAAAAAACTTTATCAAATGGCAGGATGGAGTGAAAATTCCCTTTGAAAAGATACAAATAATTAAATAAATAAATAAAATACATATTACAATCCCATAAACCCATAGTTCTGACATTTTACCTCAATAAAAAGATATTAACATGACTCTCAGGTTTGTTATGAGTCTTACTGGTTTGGTGGCAGCAGCGAGAGACTCCATCTCAGCATGTGTCATCCAAATATTACTTGTAGACTGCAAAGACATAACACAGATGTTTTGTTATTACATTTTGCCTTGACATAAGCGAGAAGGCGTGAATAGTCTGTGTTTATTCTATTTAATGATGTGGACCCTTACTGAGCGTGTGCTTGCCGGAGCAGACGGGCTGGTGAGGGACACCATTTCCTGGATGGCCAGACGCAGTTTAAGTCTGTGCAGTGGGTTGCTAATGCCAATCTCTCTCTGGATCTCGGTGTCAGAAAGGTTAGCCATGATGGCGCCACTCTTCACGTTGGCGCGGCATGCTGCCACATACCAGGCTGGCATCCCAACCCACAGCTAAGAAACAGAAAGCAATGTGCCGTTATAAGTAGAGAGTAATTCAAATAATGCTATTTAAATTGACCATGCAGTCTATTAGAGTAGTGCCAGGTGGTACCTCGAGCCATGTAACAACAGTGGGACCGTCCCACGAGGCGAAAGGCAGACCTTGACGACAGGCCTCCTCCAGCAGATCATGCCTGGCACAGCGAGTGAAATCCAAGTTTGACAGATTACTTTTAAGAGATTAGTATAATATCACACCTCTACTCTACTATAAATAGAAGAGCACATTAGCTGTTGAACACTATGGCATTTGTTAGCGATGTTCATTCATATAATGTAGAAGGTTTATACGGTGATGGAGCAGTAATATAATTCAGAAATGTGAAAACAAAGTAAAATCACAACATCTTACTTCTTTTTGCTTCTGCGATCTTTTTCCACCGTTCCCGTTCCTAGTTTGGCTAAGCCTAATGGGTCAGCTGATCCCAAGTCATCAGATGGAGTAGATGCTGAAAGAATGTTTTTCACAATATATAATTTCAAAATTTCCATTTTGGCCATCTGAAAATGATGGTATTCACAAACCTAGCGAGGCTGATTCCCGACCAGGGGCACCCATTCTTCCTTTTTCCTTTTTACCAAAAAGACGTCCAATAGATGACTTAATGCTTTTCTTTTTGCTGGCTTTGTGAAGGGAATCTTGACTAGCAGTTGTGGCTCCATCAGCAGAGAGGCTACACAGAGACAAGAGCAAAGCCAATGCGATAAATATTGGCTTAAGAGATTTATCAATAGTTTTCATTTATTTACCTCCGAAACTCTCTGTGGTCATCCAGGCCTGCACCTGGATGAGTGTGTGTCATTCTGTCCAGTCTTAGAGCTCGAGGAACAGGTGGAGGGGTGGAGTCTATCAGGGCAAGAGCTCGGCATTCCTCACCCTCTTTGCTATTCTTTAAAGGTAAGAGACACCATTTTAGTTGTAAACAGTATTTTGCATGTAATAATAAAAGTAACAGTGGTCTGTACCTGCCGTTCTGTCTCCCTGGCAGGAGAGTGTGGCAGGCGAGGGGTGGAATGTCCTGAACTGGGAGGTGATGGCGAGGCTAAGGTAGAGGAGGTGATTGAGGGAGTGATGTACCCCCTGCCACCCAGAGAAGAGGGGGGCAGTGCAGGAGCATCTAGTGCCACACTGCTCACACGGCTCTCGATCTCTCTCTGCTCTCATCTCTGTGCTTTCCTTCTCCTCCTGGATCAGTCTGCCAAGCAGCAGGAGAAGTTCATTTTTTAAAATTATCTTTAATAAGACATTATATAAAAAAAGAAGACCCACTTTAATCTCTTTGTTGATGGCCTCCAATTGCTCTTGAAGCATAATGGCCAGTGTCTGGACATCTGTCTGTCCACTAGGAGACAGCAGCTCTGAGCCAAACAGAGTCTCCCTGTCGTCCTCATCATCAGAGCAGCCGCCCTCCACTCCCCCTTCAAATCCTGGAGCCAGCATTCCACTGCTGTCCCACTCACCGTACTGACAAACAAATAAACATACCAAATCGGTTTTAGACACCACCTCCAAAAACAGCTCACAACAAAACAATTATTGGATTTTAGATTAAATCCGGTTTTACTGAGATTACCTTATTACTATCATCTCTGCTGCCCCATCGGCCCCGATGTGTCCTCCTGACCACCACACCTCCGGAGGAGTTGCTATAGCCTGCCGGCAGGGAGCCCCCTCCCTGGGGGTACCGTAGCTCAGAAGAGCTGCCAGGAAGAGATCTTCGAAAAAGGGTGGAGGGGAGAGAGCTCACGCTGCCTGCCCTATAAGCACAATAATACAACATAATTACAAGTGAGTTTCTCTTTGAATAAGACCTCTATTTTCATGCGCACGAGGTCATTGCTGCAGTGTACACAAAAAACATCAGTAAACAAATATAATAAAGGTGTTTTTAAAGACTACATTATTCCTCAACATTTTTCTTATTTGGAGATGACAGTATTTAGGATATCTCACAGGGGTTTGAGCACTAACCTAGAATAAGAGGATCCAGGCCGACCCCTCAACTGGTCCAGCTCCAGTTTGGATGCGCTCCAGTTCAGCGAGGAGCTGTTCCTAAAAACACACAGTGAGCTATCAGCACATATCCTAAGCAGAGGGATATTCATTAGTAACAAACAGTAATACAGAGACTTCATGTGGGTTTATCACCTTAAAAGTTAGTCACAGCTAATAAATGTGAGAATAAACATAGAACATCCAGGATTTGAAAGAAAACCTCACTTACAAAAAAAAGTTGAACTACCTTGTTTGCAAGAAGATCATCCTGAATCTTCTTCATATTTGCCAGTTCTTCTGAAAGGGCATTCTGTGCATAAAGTAAATATTCCTGTCAGCCTTCCCTTAGCGAACAAACACAGCATGAATGATTAGTGAAGCACCTTCTCCTCCAGGGCAGCCATCCTCTCTTTGAGGTGCAGTTGCAGTCTCTCGTTAGACTCAGACAGGAGCTTGTCCACGGTGTCTGACAGACGCTTGTTGTGCTCGTCATTCATCTTCTCTCTCTGCCTCGCCTGGGAACAGATGGATTTGAACGTAACTGACGCTCATGAAGGATAGAAACACAAGTGAATAAGACTATTTTATGAAGCCTTATCATCTACCCTCTGAAGCTCCTGGTTCTTTTCCTCAAGTTGGGCCTCCATTTGTCGAAGTCTCTCTTCAAAGTTTCCATGCCGCTCCTCAGCCTAATTTAGAGTGTAAATACAGAATATTTAGTTCCAATAGGATGATTAAAACGGTGGGTCCTCTACAGTCATAGCGGCATGCGTTGTGGCTCAGATGTGATGTGGCTTTACCTTGTTGAGTGCTGCCACTCTCTGGGCAAGTTGGGCCTCGATCTCAGGCAGGGTCTCGGCCCTCTGCAAAGTCTGCTGCAGCTTCTGTTTGGCCTCATCCAAACGCTCCTGTAGCTGTCGGTTCTTTTCTTCACTCTGAATATTCAAACAGTTAACAAGCTAGGAACAGCTGGTTTCAGACATGCACTTACATTTACTTGGGTCACTTTTTTTTTGTTTTCAGCCAGCTTATATTTCTACTTGAGTAATATAGTTAACAGTGTAACAGTACTCTTACTTGAGTACGTGTACAAGTGAGCTTTATGTTGACAATATTACATCATTTGTGTTTGTATCCCTTCTTCAGAAATGATATAGTTATAGTATATCATTATATAGTAAATTATAGTCAAGCCTTTGAAAATACCATATTTTGAGCACTATTTATTGGTAGTAGTTTCCCCGAATATTCTTTAACTCTAATTAAGACATTACCACTTCGTTTGAAGTAACATTACCTTCATTTGAGTTTAATTTTTGCAAATTTACCCACCTCTGTTGAAATGTGGTGTAGTTGACTGAAAATGTTAAATAATGAGCAGGCTTAATGTGATTACTCCGCATATAATTGTATCTTTTAATCCTTAAGTCTTGCCACTAATCCTATAATGTGATGCCGTTACATTACAAAATCAGAAGACAAGCTGATATTTTGTTTATTTCTACATAGTACGATAAATTAAACTCCCCTTACCTGTCTGTACAGGGATTCTTTGCTGGCCAACTCATTTTCTAGCTTGTCTTTGATATCATGGAGAGAAGTCGCCTCCCTCTGGGCACTGAGGTACCTGCGCAAAGACATTTAGAAATATACTGTTTGATTGATCAAAAAGTATGTTGCACAGTGACGTCGGCCTTTATTATTATTTATTTTTTATGAGCACTTTTATATTCATGATGAACGACGAGTGTAATGTAATTTATGTACGACAAGACTGGACTGTATAATTAAGTACCGAAACACCATTGCAACACATTGTCAGCCAACAGGTGAAGCATATGGCCCTTCTCTCAGTGCCATGGGTAAATTAAAGGGAAAGATGGTGTTTTTTTCAAATATAAAAAAAACAACACTGCAAAACGGAAAGCATACCTGCGTTCAAGTGTTGTGATTCTTTCCTCCATATCCTCTCTTTGGCATAGAGCCTGAAAACCATACAAAAACAACATGTAACTCCATGCACAACCTGACATTGTATTTGGTAATTTGTGTCACACTTTTCTGTAACGTTTTCCCACATAAAAGCAAATTCCTTTTACATAAATTCCAACTACTTATGGCTGATATATTTTATCTGATTAACTATAAAATACTGGGTGTTGGCAGTATAAAGACAGATTGCTTTGACAGACCTCCTTGACTTCCCTTTGCAGCTTCTGATTGGCCTCCTCTGTCTTCGTCACTTCTCTCCTGGCGGCTGCAAGCTGTTCCTCTATTTCACCAACCTGATGGGACGCCGCGAATGGACACAAGACAGCAGTGATTGAGAATGTATGAGTCAGTGTTGTCGTAGTGTAAACACAGATGTAACATTGAGTGATTACAAAGGCCCCTGTGGTAAATCTATTGTTTCAGGGCAAGAAGAAGACCGATAACACTTTTTCAAGAAAATCAAAATCCATCATCTTCTTTTGCAGGTATTTAGGCCTAAAACTGCTCTTTCAGTACTTATAACATTTAAACAAACCCATTTTTATTCAGTACTTTAATTGTGACGATTGCTGTAATAATCTAAACTGGCCACAAGAGGGAAGAGAAAGGCCAATACAAAAAGCTTTATTATTGTTCCATCTCTCTCTCCCCACAGCTCACATCAGGTACAATAGGGGGCTTACCTGTCGACACATGAGGGCCAGCCTCTCGCGGAGCTGGGAAAGCTCAGCCCTCTGCCTCTCTATCTCTCCCTCTCGCTGCCGCTCCAGCTCTCCGTCCTCCAGGCTGGAGGAGGGGCCGTTGGGAAGGCGCTGAAGTGATGACAATACATAATGAAGTGCGAGTGGTAAAGAGAGTTAGAATCAGTAGAGCTTCCACATGAATAGTGAGTATATTTAGAAGCACACTGACACACCATGATACCCATACATCTACTGTTCTACTGTGTGGACGCTAACACAATACACAAACAACTGGAGCCAACATGCATGGAGCCCTCCCTTACATCTTTCCCGCCGTCCACCCCTTGTTGACGTCTTTTAATTTGGTCTCTTAAAGAGATTACCTGCAAGACAAAACAGACCACATTGATTGGCATACTTTTTCATATAGAAATAGCTCCGGTGATGCACAAAAACGTATAAAGGATGTTACCTCTTGAGAAGATGCTGCGAGTTGATCTTCTAACATGGACACTCTCTCAAGGGCCACACGCAGCCGCTCTCGGACCTATAAGTTAAAAAGCAGAGATAAAATACATGTGGAGATAAAACTGACAACTCTGAAGACATGACACACACCTTTTCATCTAGGGCCTTGTGATGCTCAAACAGGGATTTGAGGGCCTTCAGGACTTCTACCTCACTGCTGACCCCTGCTGGTGACTGAGCCTGTCGCTTCACAACGGTCATCCTCAGACTCCGCTCGTGACGGGACACCAGACACTCCAGGTGCTCTAGCAACAACTTAACATATGTAAGAAGCAAAAAAAGAAAGTGTCAATATTTGTGACAATTGCTGTGAAATTGCAATGTACCCTTCTCACAAAATTGTAGCAATAAATCTTTATATTGTGACGAGGGGTGGGCGATAATGACAAAAACATATATCTCGATATTTTTTGGTGTATCCTGATAACAACATGTCAAGTGATATGTTAGTTTGAAATGTCTTTAAAATTAACAACAACGGTGCAGAAATATCATCTTATTTGAAATGTTACTACATATATTTTTTTAATCAGCTCTTTTTGTAGCATTTACTTAAATTATAAATTAATTTCATATTTATTCAAAATAACATTCATAACCTTATCGCAACTTTGTTGTATTGCCCGCTTCTAACTGTGACATCCTTAAAAAATGTGGGGTTTGAAATGGATTTCAATGGAACACACGTATGAATGAGAACAAAATATGATATCAGAAACTTAAAAGAAAAAGAAGGAAAAGCACAGAGGGGAGAGAGTAGAAAAGTGCCAGACCTACACAACCAGAGTGGGTGAGGAAGCTAACACTGAGGCTGCAACCGTTCAAAAAAGCAAAATGGTGGCCAAACATCTTACACGTGTGTTGTTTCTCTCCGCCTTGAGCTCGGAAATCTCCTCCTCTCGTTCCAGAAGCTGCTCCCGGCAAACATTCAACTCCTTCGTCAAAACGGCGAACTCCTGTGGAAAATACACGCAGCTTTTTAGGTGTGAACAAAACAAATTTAAATTCTGCGGGGTTAGGTGTTACCTCATGATGAGAAGGGAGGTTTATAATTGCATTCATATGGCAACAGAAGCTTTTTTTTTTGTGTGTGAATATAAGCTGCAATTATTATAGAATAGAATAATAACAGATGCTAATGATGCTAATGCTACTGTATATACTTCTATATATATATATATATATATATATATATATATATATATATATATATATATATATATATATATATATTTATTTATTTCAGGGACAGTGGATATTAATAAACATTTATGTAAATATGCCAGAATAAGGCCAAAAGGCTATTTTTCCTCTGTAGTCCCATGACAGCTGTTACAATCAGCCTAAAACAGGGAATAAAAAAACATGTTAAAGGCTGATTAACTGTCTTGAAAATAAGTTTGAAAGCCATTTTTTTTTAATCATGATCAATTAATACAAGATACCATACAAGAATTGACATATTGCCCAGCTCTACTTTGACTTCAATCTTGATTTTCACAAAATTGTGTCTAAAATATAATCAGAAGAAATACTATTATGTACTGAAGAGTCTCAACAATGATGGCCTGGCCCACATAAAGTTCTGATACATTGAGAAACACATCTGTTTTTGACTCCTTGGATGAACATTAGAAATGTGCAAAATCAGGAATATTTAAATGGCACTTGTAGAAAAAAGCTTTTGCTACAATGGAACACTCCTGGATGTATGAGGGATAACACTGACTCATTTATGGCACTTGTTAACAGAACAGAAAAAAAAATCATAAAAAGCTATCCAACGTGAAAAATATTCACGTACAATTGGTGAAGAAAGATTTTATGAAGACAGAGCCCCATGAATCCATTGTCCATTTTATGCACTGCCTCAGGCCCATTGTGAGTCCTAACATGAAGCGCATTGACTGCCTTAGTCTTGATTGCAAAGGGTAAGTTAAATGAAACAATTGAGACTGGAAATACAGCGTATATGATGTAAAGTACAATAAAAACCCTGTAAATCGCTGACACACTTTCCCCTCCTGCTCATCTGTGTGAGCACTGGACGGATTGCATCACAGCGTTACACAATGGCCCATCTCAACAGAGCACACAGCATCTCAGCGTCATTCACATCACCACTAGGAAGACATTTGCAACTACAGTAAAACCTCCTCCTGCTTGTTCAAGGATTTTGGTTTTCTATTATGAAACAATAGTCCATTTAGATGCATAGAAATGCATGATATGCAAATATAAGTAAAGATGGAAAAAGAGCAATAGAATTCACTGTCCACAGATGGTGACACAGTGGGCCCATTGGCTTTTGGCCTTGTGGAGTTGGTGTCTGGTTTGGATAAGGTTTTGTGTCACAGTTAGCGTTCCTGACCACCTCTCCAGACTTTTATTTCAAGAACATGGACAATAAATAGTGCAATAACAGCATTTTTTTATGAGAAACATTTGGAATAGTAAGTACTTTTCTTCTCTGTCACGCTGATGAAATTTAAACTAAACAATTTTGCATAACTAGAAAAACTAAGCTGTAAAATAATTGGTAAATTGTTGTAGCTAATAAAATCTAAAGTAAAAGGGTGCACACACTACACTTGTGAGAAGACCAGCATAAGTGATGAAATGTCTGAAGACATGAAGCAGGAAGTATTTAACATCCACTCTGTCTCAGTATGAACTGCCACTGCTGAGGCTTAGTGTCTCATAAGCCCCCTTCACAACAGCCCACAAAACCACTCAGGAAAACACAGGAGCATGATGCCCAGATTAAATGTATATAAAAGACACATGTGTATGCAAGCATTCATCAACGACATCTCATTTAATGTTTGCTTCTCCTCCATACAAACAAAGCTTGACTTACACCATCTTATACCCTTAACTAGACAACCCAAACACATAGGCGGCATTTGGCAAAATAATATAACAGACTCAAATATACAGATATGAGTAACAATATTTGGTAAATTTTGCAATATTATGTCATATATTTTAACTATTGTCAATGACACAATATAGCAACGTGGTATTGCATTTTTTAAAAGTGAAATATATCAAACTTCAGCAAGTCTGTCTTTAAAGCAACACGTCACCAGCATAATTCTATGGAAATAGAAAGTTAGAACCATACTTCAGAACATTCTCCATGGAAATAAGTTTTATGTCACACTGTGGAATATTATAGCTAAAGGAACAACATTTCCATGGAAACAAGCAGAAAGATGCTCCCCCAGGCCAAGTAAGCGTCATGTTTATGGAGATACAAGCCCACCCACAGAAAGGACACGCAATAACGTCCTAAATGAATGGGGAAATTGTTGTCTTTTTTTTTAACAATTGTCATTTCTTTGGTGCAAACTGTATTAAATTATAGTTATTTGCAGTGCTGCTATTGGAATTAGGCAAGCTGTCCGGGCTCCTCTTGGCCTGAAAACTGCTGACAGAGCCAAACCTTTGCTTCTGAATGGTTCGCAGCGACAAAAAATAGCTTCAGAGAGTGTGTACCTGTGGCAGTGCAATGGACAGCTGCCTCTGTAGAGACTCCTTCTCGTGTCCCAGCTCTCGGAGGCGGAGCTGAGCTGTCCCCAAAGTCTCCTGGGTCTCCCTCAGATTCTCCAGAAGACGCTCCCGCTCTGTCAGCATGTTGACCATCAGGGACTCCAGGTTGCCCGTGCTTCCGCCTTCATCCCCACCCCCCCCTCCTCCCCCTCCTCTGGGGTCTCGGCCGCTGAAGCCCCCACCTCCCCCCATGGCGCCCCCGGGACCCACACCTGCCCCAACACCGGGCCCGCCTGGAGAGGTGGGCCCGCCGCCTGTCCCACTGCGCCCATCCTCAGAAATGGTGGGCATCACTTCGCACATCATCATGAGACCGCGGCGTTCGAGTCAACTTTGTTACTTAGGAAATAAATATCCGGGGATTGTGCGTGCAAATGTCGTGCCTTGTTTTTCTTAAGTCAAAAAATATAAATCATTACTTCATTTCAAAAAACAGCATTCCTTTGGTCATGTCCGCATAATAATCTTACTTCCTCGCCACAAGGCAGTTACACTTTCTTATTTACACAACTAAAATCTGTGTTCCTATGTTACATAAGTATAGGGCTGCTCTATGGGGAGCTGGTCAGTGGGTGGCTGGGACTGGCACAGGAGAAGCAAGGAGGGGGCGATGGGAGCAGAGGGGAAAGAGGAGGTTGGATGCCACTCTATTGTGTCCACAGAGCTCCTCAGTGCACCATCGGAGGGAGCTGCAAGAGAGAGAAGACAAGGGACAAATAAAAGTGTGGTCATTTAGTACAGCCAATGCATAGTCTGGTAAAAAATGATCTCAATATTTGTATATTGATATATAAATACTATACTCAGAAAATATCATGTCAATCCATCAGAAATGTGCCTGTAAAGGTCTCAGTTGAGGTTCAAGTATCACACAAAATGTGAAAGGACTGTAAAATGACAAAAGTACAGAAATATTATTTTATGCAGGTACAGATTACAGTACAGAGAATCAGAATCAGAATGAGTTTATTGCCATTGTCAATGAACAAAATTCACAAACATAGGAACTTGTCTCGGCAACATAGAACACTGAGCAATAATAAAACAATATATATTCAATCAAAAAGGGCATGCATTAAGAAACAATTTAAAAATTACTATAAAATAAAAACAAAAATAGGCATTTCTATGTACACAAGAGTTACAGTTAGATTTACAGTTGTGAGTGCAGAAAGTGACAGTGCAGTGAGTGGTTGAATAGTTGCAGTTAAAGTGACAGGTGTTTAGAAGTGTTCATGAGTCCAACGGCAGAGGGAAAGAAACTATTCTTGTGGCGGGAGGTTCTGGTCCGGATGGACCGTAGCCTCCTGCCTGAGGGGAGTGGTTCAAATAGACCATGTCCAGGGTGAGAAGGGTCAGACTCAGCTGTGATCCGACCTGCTCGTCCCAGAGCCCTGGAGACGTACAGGTCCTGCAGAGATGGAAGTCTGCAGCCGATCACCTTCTCAGCAGAGCGCACAATGCGCTGTAGTCTCTGTTTGTCCCTGGCTGTGGCTCCAGCGTACCACACGGTGATGGAGGAGGTGAGGATGGACTCAATGATGGCCGTGTAAAACTGCACCGTCATCTGCACTGGCAGCTTGGCTTTCCTCAGCTGCCGCAGGAAGTACATCCTCTGCTGGGCCTTCTTGATGAGGGAGCTGATGGAGGGCTCCCACTTGAGGTCCTGGGTGATGGTGGTGCCCAGGAAGCGGAAGGAGTCCACGGTGGTGATGGGGGAGTCTGTGGTGACGAGGGGGGGCTGGGGGGCCGTGGCTTTCCTGAAGTCCACGATCATCTCCACTGTCTTCTGGGCGTTGAACTCCAGATTGTTACCGCTGCACCAGGACACCAGCCGGTCCACCTCCCTCCAGTAGACAGACTCATCCCCGTCCGAGATGAGCCCGATGAGAGTGGTATCGTCCGCAAACTTGATGAGTTTTACGGAGTCATGGCTGGAGGTGCTGAAGTTTGTGTACAGGGAGATGAGCAGAGGGGAAAGTACACAGCCCTGTGGATCTCCTGTGCTGATAGTCCGAGTGTCTGAGACATTCTTCCCCAGCCGCACGCACTGCCTCCGATCCGTCAGGAAGTCAGTGATCCACCTGCAGGTGAAGTCAGGGCACGTGGAGCTGGGAGAGCTTGTCCTGGAGCAGAGCAGGGAGGATGGTGTTGAACGCAGAGCTGAAGTCCACAAACAGGATCCTGGCGTTGGTTGCTGGGGAGTCCAGATGCTGCATGATGAAGTGGAGTGCCAGGTTGATTGTGTCGTCTACAGACCTGTTGGCTCTGTAAGCGAACTGCAGGGGGTCCAGCAGGGAGGAGGTGAAGGACTTGAGGTGGGGCAAGACCAGGCGTTTAAATGACTTCATGACTACAGATGTCAGCGCCACAGGCCTGTAGTCATTAAGTCCAGTGACCCGGGGCTTCTTGGGGACAGGGACAATGATGGCAGACTTGAAGCAGGCTGGGACATGGCATGACCCCAGGGAGGTGTTAAAAATGTCTGTGAAGACGGGGGTTAACTCTCCTGCGCAATGTCTTAATGTAGCGGGGAGAGACGCCGTCTGGTCCAGCAGCTTTTCGGGGTTGGATTTCCGAAATAGCCTGTGAACATCCTGTTCCTGAACTGAGAGGGTGGTGGGGGAGGTGGGGGGACCAGGTTTGGGTTGGCGGAGGTGGCCACCGTGGGGGAGGGGGTGGTCACATCAAACCTGGAGTGGAAGGTGTTGAGTTGCTCAGACAGTTTTCGATTGTCTGCAGCAGGGGGGGCTTGGGGCTTGTGGTTGGTGAGGAGCCGGAGCCCCCTCCACACGGAGCGCGGGTTGTTGTCAGAGAACTGCTGCTTCAGACGCTTATTGTACTGTGACCTAGCTCGAGAAACCTCTTTGCTAAATCCATACTTTGCATCTTTGTAGCGCCCCCTGTCTCCAGCCCTGTGCGCTGCCTCCTTCTGCTGCCTTAACTGCCTCAGTTTTGGAGTGAACCAGGGTTTGTCATTGTTGAAAGTGACTTTGGTTTGTGTTGGTATGATGCTGTCCTCACAGAATCGAATGTATGACGTCACAGTGTCCGTGTACTCATCCAAACTATCTGTGGCAGCTCTGAAAACCTCCGTCTGTAATGTCCTAACACGCACGTAGCTCCTCCACTGCCTCATTGGTCCACTTCTTAGATTTCCTCACTGCAGGTTTGGAGATCTTCAGCCTCTGTCTGTACGTGGGGATCAGGTGGACCATGGCGTGATCTGAAAAGCCGAGAGCAGCACGAGCCACGGCGCGGAAGGCGTTACTGACTGTTGTGTAACAATGATCCAGCGTGTTCTGCTCTCTGGTCGGAACTTTAATAAACTGTCTATACTTTGGTAGTTTGTGGCTGAGATTCCCCTTGTTAAAATCACCCAGGATAATACACAAGGAGTCCGGGAAGGTCCGCTCCACACTCAGAATCTGGTCCGCGCGCGCTGTGCCACAAGTTCCTGTTCCTTCTATTTTCAATGAGTGGTTTGTCAAGCCTTTAAAATTGTTTTGATTATAGATGACATACTCGACATAACTCCAAAACAACTATTGTGATATCTCCCACCTTTAGTTGGCTGTTTATACACAGTCAAATCTTATGCAGAGTGTAATTCAAAAATGCCTCATCAACAGCTGTATGTTAGACAAGCTAAACACTTTCTAAATTTGTTCAGAGATAAAGCAGACCGCGTGTTACTTAGTTCCATTAAAATAGTAGGGCATGCCTTTTACTCAGATTGAATATATTATATAGATCATGTTATATCTTGTTTGACCTGTGTGGCAACGAAACCAGTGCCAAAGTTGAGCTGGCTTATTGTGTTGGCTTTGATACTCCTCACTCGGGTTTCTAAATTATAAATCTTCTAAATGACTTTTTTAGTAGACAAAGCTTCTGTCTCTTCCTCCAAACCATGTGCCAGGGCTGTATAGATTCAGGCAATCAACATTATTATAGTGAGGCTCTCTTCTCTCCCATATTCTTCATTGTCTAGTCCACGGTACTCCAGGGCGCATGCTGGCCTTTATACTTTTAAGTGCTTTGGACTGATTTAGTGCCCCATGCAGGCCCAGTACGTCAGAGAGACTAGGCAGAGCTATAAAAATGCTTTGTCCAACCAAAATCATTCGTTGTGTGAATCAAAACTAATTACAGAACAACCTGGTCATGGGCTATTATTACATAAAGGCCTGAGTTGGACATAATAAAAATAGCTGGTGATTGAAGTCCCGATCCAGCTCTAAATGAGCTGCTTGTGCAGGGAGAACTGGCTCAAGCACCAAGTTGGAATCATGACAGTGTCCAACTAAAGAACAAAAAAGAAGGCTTTTGCTGGACGACTGGAACAACCGGACCAAAGAGTTAAGGTCCATAACTTCATTTCAATAAAGCAGCTCTGTATACCAGGCTAAATTATCCATACATGTTACTAAGTGAGCACGTTATTGTGGTAAAAAGCTTTAATAATGCTTTTGTAATTTAGTAATTACTGTTTGTTTCAATGTGGTGTGGGTCGGGGTTGTGAAGAGCCGGATGTCCAGTGTTTGGATGTGACTGTATGTCATTTGTTTGTTTGTGTGTCTAGTGTTAAGTGACTTACAGTTACAGTACTTAAAAAGAGATAATGCATCTGAAGGGACTAACTTTCCTAAATAAATACATACATTTTAACAAAAAGCAGCATTGACTTTCTAGCAGAAACAGATTATGCACAAAATTGCACATTGTATTTTTCATTGCAGTATAGGCATAAATACTAATAAATAGACATTGAGACAATGTGATATGATTTGTAACTTTACTTTGAAATATAATTAAGGGTCATTATAACTAGAGGGATTCATTCATTCCCAGCATTTCTATTTCTACATAACCACAGCATCAGTTCCAGGCATTTGTGAATGGCACATTGTCAAAATGTTGAGAATTGTAAGAATTATAACCCAACTCTGTTCTCCAAATAAGACAAGGACGTTTTACTGCAGAGTTGAAGAGCTTTTCTGGGTTTAATTTAAAAGAAAAATGCATTTTCACAGTATTACAAAACATCCAGACCAGGACATGGTTGTAATACTTGTGGTAATGGCTGTAAGGAATGACTAATCACAGCTTATTAAGACTTCTAGGAGCATTGTATAGCAGTGATACAATAGAAATAATACCAAACAAAGAATATCAGCTGACATGAATTTGACTATTTCAACAGATTTAATCTGTCCAACTGAGGCTCTGATTAGCAATGCCAGTGTGATATGTGAATTTTAAACAGGACCAACACATGACTAAAGCCTGTCATCTATGACTCAACTTATCTCAGGTCTAATGTTAGTCAAAACATTTTTCCAATGGAAAATTCTAACAACAAACTCTCTTTGTGAATTTGCCTTTTTCATTTGGAGGTTTTCCAACAGTAAATGGCAATGGAATTTGAATTTGGTATTTTAGTACCTGTTTCTAAATCAGTGTACAATGGACCTCAGCAGAATGTCTACAGCTTTGCTTTGATGATGTGCATTTGCTTCATTGTTTCATGACACTGAAGAATGTGACAAGACCTGGTTTTAAACCAAAATAAAGCTTCATCTCTGTAATAGACTGACTTCAGCAGTTCCATTGGCGTCCACTCTGTGTTGTGTGTTGTGTCTGCACATGTGGGTGTTTTGATTATCCACATAATCAAAAAGCCACCTACTCCAGACTCAACTCTCTGACTTTCATTCACTGCCACCAATTAATACTGTACATGACATCCAATTGCGCGAAAACAAATATCTAGTTCGAGTAAAAAACGCTCTGCAAGCTCCTGTACAAGGCAGCGGGGCGGGGAGAGATGGGTTTGCGGGATGACAAAAGCAGGACGGTATTTGCTTTTGCATTCAAAGGCATTTCCTGCAGAGAAAAGGGATGGTGCACGCACATTACTTGGTTATATAGAAACATACCGCCACTAGTGATGAACGCGCGTCTTCCCACTCCCCCCTCCACCTCCCCCCCTCCCCTTAATACCACGAAACGGTGGCCCCCGGGCAAGAAACGCATCATTGGAATCGATAAGTGATTGTTGGCAGCTGGGTCGAGGGGAATCGGAGTCCGCACACAGTGCACTCATTCGGCTTAATGGCAAAATGACGACGCGCAAAGCCTAATATATACCTCCATCCATCCATATTGGTAATGTGTGGAGGAGAGGCGCACGGGCGAGCTCACGTGCACGCGCATATTTACATTCTCATAGTAAAGCCGTTGTGTGTTGAGATGAAATGGTGCACAAAACAGAGCTGAGGATGTTGATCATGTCTGTTAATAGGCCGCGTAGTAGTTAGGCCCCGCGTGACAGCAGACTGAAAGGCTCGACTTGAAAAGCTCCCAGCGGCAAATGCTTAGTTACAGCCATGATTAATTATAAGCAACACATAACAGGCCAATGCAGAGTGGCAACGTCTTCTCCGGCTTACGAGGACTGGCTCTTCTCGCACCCCGACAAACTGATTAAGAAGCGACAACGCGCGCCCCAAATAAACGGCACCACCACCATCACCACACACCTGCCAAAAAGCCCGGGTCCATATTCCATGCCATTTGCCTGTATTCAAACGCCCCCCTCCCTCTTCATTCACACACATGCACTGTACACAGCCGCCCCTGCCTCCTCGAGCCTTGACAACACTGCGTTAGGAAGCATCTTTAGGTAATACATCCAATATTGTGCGTAAAGGTGGAGACGGCATGCACTGTTCTCCTCGAGGCGCACGGTTTTTATTTGCATTGGGGTAAACTGGGTTGCATAGGAAGGGGCGGTGTGAAGTTGCATCCTTACCACAGTCATCGCGGGGAGCCCGTTGTGTCCATGTTTGATGTTAAATATTCCTCTGGCCCATCGCGGCGGTTCGTTGCTCGGTGCGTCTCGCTTGAACCGAGACGGCGCGTTGATGTCTCTGTTTTTTTT
This sequence comes from Chaenogobius annularis, assembly GCA_015082035.1. Classification (NCBI taxonomy): domain Eukaryota; kingdom Metazoa; phylum Chordata; class Actinopteri; order Gobiiformes; family Gobiidae; genus Chaenogobius; species Chaenogobius annularis. Next base: position 666,904 of record BJKM01000353.1, on the reverse strand, counting down.
TTTTTTTTTTTGCCCCCGTGGCTCGTCTCCACATGTAAACGGCAAAGGGGGGTGAAAACGCGAGGAGAGATGATACGCCACCTTAGCACGGGCTCCCCCCTCTGTCGGATTGGAAGGTAATGGGTCTTAAAGAAACATTCTCGTTCTCCGCAGCTCTGTGATTTACGCACGCACGCCGGTGCGTCCACGTACAGGCCAATCAAAAACTGATAAATTAACCACAGTGAAATATCTGAAATCTGCCTCTGATAAGCCCTGAATAATATAATGTATTCATCTAAGAGAATATTAAAGAAGTGTCTTAAATGCTGTATTCTGAAATGAAAAGGTGTTTTAAAGTTTGTTTTAAATTTTAAAGTTGGTCATTTTTGTGCTGTTTTATTCATTTATTTTATTCTAGGAAGACAACTCACACACTGATACAATTGCTATTATTGGCCAACAAAGTAGTCCATTCTGTGGCTTTTATTATATGCTTTATTGACATTTGTTGTTCATACAGCTTTTTATGATTTGGTACGTTCAACCTGAAAAAATGTCCTTTCATTTTTATTGCATTATGATTGTTCGGCGGTATGCTTTGAAGATGTCCTTTACATAGTTATTAACATGACATACACGTACACAATTTAATTTGTGCGAAACTGTTATTAATATGCATGTGGGTATTGGTTTCCCATCTGCAGATATAACTCAGGTAGTGCTGGAGGGCAAGCCAACATAAGGTGGTGCTGTCTTTAAGGGAGAGAGGGCCTGGGAAGGGATGATGTAATGTGTTCTCAGACAATGATGTCATCGACTCAGACACGGCGAGGATTTAAAGTGACAAAGGCCTTGTGTTTTTGCATCGAATCTAGTCAGAAAGCAGTACTCCATCATCACCCAAGGGACCTCTGCAGAGCGGAATAGAGACCCTGCACATGAAGAGACTGAATATGTAAAACCATTATGAGTCAGAAAATACTGTACCAATAGCATTTTTGCATCGCTCAACAGGTTTATTGGTGAATGACACAATATGAAACTTAACAATCTTAACATTTATACAAACGACTCAGTATAAGATTCAAACAATACAAGGAATGAAAGGGTTAATTACAGATACTCACAGATAGTGTAACACAGTGTACAATAGTTTATTTGTATATAAATAATCTTTAAGACTCTCTCAGTATTAAAAACTTCATATTATGGAAATGTTGCAGTTTTTTTTAATCTGTAGATTTCAATTACTCTCCATTTTTCTTTTAAACAAAATTGCCTACTTTTCTTCAGATTTTTTTAGAAAATATTTGCTCATCATACTTTAAACGTTCCATTCTGCTAACTACAGGTACTTATACGATGTCAGCATTAGTGACGTGTTTGGAGAAGCAGACAGGACCAATCGTGTCCAATCATGTACGGCTGAAACGGGGTCAGTGGAAACAGACAAGACTGGACTGCACTTTCAAACCAGATAACTTCTAATTAACTATGAGGTACAGAGACAATATTAACATTGCTAACAGATTACCAGCATAGAAGTGCTTTTACAAATGGATAATAAGTTCAGTGATGTTTAATATATCTGAGAAATTTGAATATCCAAAAGAAATTCTATTCTTATTAATCATCTTCTTCACAAGAAATATAAAGTTAATGTTAATGAATCCATAGAACCCATAATAAGTAAATCAGTAACTGATTTTACAAACTTGTCCTCAGCACGGTTACTCTAGTCTTTCCAAAAGAGGGGCTGCGAATCAGAGTCCCCCTGTTTAAGTTGTCAGCCTGCACCTCAGAGTTGCTGCTCTCGCTGTTAGTATCACACAAACTCCTGGTCTTCCTGAGCTCTCCAACTTTATCCTCATTTACCTGCTTTTCCTGGTCACCGTTTGAATCTTTACTCATCTGTGCGCACTCATCCACTTCTATGTTGCCACTTTCACTGTCTGGAACCTGGCTGTCTTGGTTTGAAAAGTTATTTGGAACAATTTCTTCTTCATTAGCTCCTTCTTTTTATATTACAATTTGTGTCTTTTCTGGCTTTTTGTTCATGACATTGTTGTTCGGATATCTGTGCACACTCCCCGTCTTCTGTGATCAACAACTCCTCTGTTATAGTCTGCATATTTGAACTCCCATCATTCCTTGTAATGTCGGAATCCGAAATACTTATATCACACGCAATCTTATAAAACAATGAATGGTTTTGTTTCATCTTCTCCAAGCTTTGGCTGACTTCAGGAGACATCTCGTTGGACTCTTCCAAACCTGCCCCTCGGTTGTCTGCGTCTGTCCCCACTTCCTCATGGTGTGGTATTTGTGTCTCAGAGCTCTGCAGTGGAATGACGCCCTGCCACTGGCAGGTCGAGAGGAACCACTGGGCTCTAACATCATTGGATGAAAAATTACTTTCATTATCATCGGTGCAGGCCTCTTCAAGCTTCTGCTCCTCTTTGTTTTTGCCACTCGTATAGTCCTTGCTTTCGTTTTTCTGGGAGATAGTCATAGATGAAATATGATACGGTGATGCTGGACGTCTGATTTTGGTCTTGGTGACTCCCTTTCTTCCGCTGTAATCTTTGTGATGTGTTTTGTTCCCATAAGAACTTTTACTTGTGCTAAAATCCACTTCATCTGTGTCCTGACTTGCTGTTACTTGTTTGTGACACTTAGCACTTTTGGTTTTATCGTCTTGATCATGCCCTGAAATAGTTACTAGTTATTCCCAAATAAAGGCTTTGTTACTAAAATGAAAATATCAGATTACAGACCATGTAAGTACCTTTTGTTTGCCGCTGCTTCTTTGTGCTTTCATGGTTCCCCTGGGAAGCACCCTGGCCCTCTCTCCACAGAGTTGGAAGTTGATTGGAGGAACTCTCTCTGACTGCACTGGTAGATTGAAAGATAGAAAATCAACCAATCCAAGTGAACTTGGCCTAAAATAGGTGAACCTCTTGGAGGGTCTTTTTTTGTTTTGTTTAAGATATAGAGGATACTATATGGATATTAATTTAGTTGTACAACTGACAATAGATTGAAATGAACTATTGGTGGAAAAATTAGGAGAAAGTTCACTTTAAAGATCAATGATTAGGAATACTAGCCTATCTTTGTATAGTTGAATATTTGTACCAATAATCATTGCAGAGAAAAAAAACCCGACCCAAAACTTATACATCGCAATGATGTGTATAAATTAGACCTTTGAGATTACCAGCTCCTCTGATTAACCTTAGTTACCAGCAAGTAATAAAACAGTAACTATTGTAAGTTAGGTATAAATACATTTATACCAAGAAGAACAGAAGGTCCCCACCTTCGTATGACTCTTTCCCGAATCCGTTCAACTCGTCTGAGTTTAGCTTCACGCTGCTCTGACGTCAAGCAGAGGTCAGGGTGAGCTTCCGAGGTCAAAAGGGCACTGCTTCGCTCATCTTGTTCCTTTGGCAGAAGATATTACATAATTACTCACCAGATTGGGCTCCTAACAGTTCATCCTGACAGTTCATACATACCCTGTTCTCTGGACCTCTTATTTCACAGGCTCCCTGATCTTGGTTTGTTGAATGCTCTGGCTCCAGCGTTGAGGGCTTGACTACTTCCTGGTGTTGCTGCCTACATGTCTTTCTGAGTGGGAGATCCTTGTTCGTTTCACTGGGCTCTGGTTGGATTTGTTCTGGCAATGGTACGTCCAGTTCAGGTGGGGGGTCTTCCACAGACACTTTTCTTGCCACAAGTGATGACGGTAGGACAGCTGTGACCACCCGAGTGACTCGCAAAGGGAAAGGGGTCTGAGGAAGTGTGAAAATAAGGTTAAATTAAACAGATGAGATGCGTGTACACATATGTAGTTGAAATTTACATTTTTACAACATTTTGAAATCATTACAATGATAAATTCTAACCTCCTCGTGCGTCTCTGGAGTTTGTGGCTGGTTTTGGACATTTGACATCAGACTTTGTGGCTTCTTTTTATTTGTCAGTTTCTGCTTATTTCTCATCATCCTGTCAATTTGTTCCTCTTCACTCATTCTAATCTTCTATGAGGAGAAAATAATAGTGTCGACTCATTCCAATGATGAAAACGGAATCATTCTTTAGCGAAACAGAAAACATGGCTGCGTGGGTTTAAACATATGTGTGCTATACATCTAAAACTACTTGCTATTGTCTGCTCTCATACTGTATTGTATAATGTTGTCTTTGAGTGACAAAGAGGGTGTCTGGGTGGTAACAGCAACTACACTACCTCCCTCTACTGTGAATAAAACGTACTGCAACATGCCCTAATTGTGAAATAAAGAATTTAGGATTTTGGCCATGTCTGCAATGAGCAAAAAAACATAGATCAACAACAAAACCTCATACCTTTGTTGCATGGTTGTTGGTGTCTGGTGTGGTACACTTAGGAGAGGTATTGGAGTCTAGGCCAGAAGTATTACACACAGTATTATCGTTTTTGTTTTTTTGTATTATGTATTATTTTTAGCATACTGAGCCACTGACCAGCTGAGTCTGTGTGGGAATTCACATTGAGCAGGTCGGGCTTGCTGTTTCCTCGTCTTTGTGCCGGTTCATTGTGGTTGTAAACTCCCTGTAACCCAGGCTTTGGTCAAATTAAATATTGTGAATGTGCTTCTTCACATGGTACAGACAGAGAGCCCTTAGCATTTTGTGGTCAGAATGAGCTGTGAACCAGTGCAAGGGACTACAATGTACTGTTAAGTCTGAGCTGAGAAGAAATAGTTGTGGGTTGTGCACAAGACTGACCCAAGATTATAACATAAAGCTGAACTTGAATACACTTATTTTCACACGATTTCATGAGATTAAAAAAAAGAAAAACCTGGTTAAATAAAGGTTAATAATAAATACGATAATAAATGTCCTCCAAAATGTAGAAAAGAATTCTAATGTAACCCTTTAACACAGAGCAGTTAAAGTGTGTTTTTGTGTTTGCAATATATATCCTACCTCATAAGGATGCTCAGTCCAGCCCTGTTCCTGGCTCAGTTCCTGGGGTAATGGTGGCCGTGCTGGAGGCTCTTGATTGACATCCTAAACAACAACATTCTAAACAATGAAATGGCACATTTGTTTGTTTTGTAATGATTCAATGGCAGAAAACATGAGACTGACCATTGGGAACGCACTCTGCGGTCTTTCAGTCGGAGACACAGGTGAGCCCGGGTGAGGCGAGGCTGGATTGAACACTAACAAAGAAACAGAGTGCTGAGATGATATACTGGTTAATTACAAAAAGTCAAACTCCATACGAATGTTATTAGACTGACTGTGATGTCTTTGTATTCCCAAAAGGAAGCGAAAATGTTCTCTGTTGGTTTTAAGACCTGAGAGAATGTCCTCCATCATCCACAGCTCTCTTTGGGCATGAGACTGTTCCTGATGAGTGTCACAAGTACTTTTACCTCATAAAACTATATACAAACATACTATTTTAACACATACCTCTGGCACTCCAAAGTTACAGATATGCTGAAGTTGTGAGCGGATCACAGACAGTTCACTCTCCATTCTCTCATACTGGCTCCACACTCTCTCCATTTCCTACAATATCAGCAAACACTCAGAAATCTGTTTAGTGTCACATTTTGACCATGCATCGTTAACCAGAGACTCACCAGAGATACATCGCACATTCTGGCTCGTATGGTGACCAAATCTTCCTGAAGCAAAGCCTTCTGGGTAATGACTTCCTCGTACATCTGGGGCCCCTGATTCTTCCACTCCTCCAACTGTAGTCGTGACACTTCTAAAGCACAGTGGACGCTGTCCTGTAAAACAAAACCAGTATTTACATATGAGAGGAATAGTATGCGACTCTCCAGAATAACTCAATTTGACGTAAGTGTGACCACACATTGGCTGACCTTATCTATTTGTAGCTGGGCCAGTTCCATTGACAAAGACTGTAGCAGCTTGTCACATCCACACAGTCGTGTCAACACCACCTAAAGACAAGACATAAAAGTGATGCAGTGGAACATTCAGAACATACTCATGGTCAACACTTACATCTGCGTCACTTTCCAGAGGTCTGATTGGCTGGCACTCCCTCAGCTCAGGCTTAGTGGGCTGAAAACAACGAAGCAACAACACCAAATAAGATCATCAAAGTAGTTATTGTTAAAAATGTGCGCACATTTAAGTTTAGTAAATTTCTTTAGACAATGTTTACTGCAATAAATGACTGTTTTAGGCGTCAGCTGTTTAAGGCGTGCGAGGCTCATAGCACTGTGGAGCTTTAGATCTGCATTAGCTCAGATAGCCTTAAGACAAATAACAACAAAAAACAATAAACAACATCAATCAAATAACACTTCAAACAACAAAAACTTTTGAGCAAGAAATGAATAATAATTGATTCAGACAATAACATATACAGTATATACTTAGACTCTTAGAGAGACATGGTTAGAGACATGGACAGAGACTACACAGAACACAGAGCAGAGCAGAGGCGGTACCATCGCTGGCGGTAGCACACACACAGATAAATGGTTGCGGTGATGGTGGTGATGATGGTGGTGATGCTGTGGTTGCGAAACATGTGCTGCTCTCGAGGACGGGGGCAAAGGGGGCAGTAAGTCTGCATTTGCCCCTGTGGAGTAGCTCTGAAGTCAGAAACAGCATTTATGTGACTAAGAGGGGTGAAAAGCAACCCCTCAACTATAGTTAATTACATAAAAATAAAAATAAAGCAACTTGTGCGTTGTAACAGCTGTTATACAGTGTGTTGATGATTGCAATATTGCTGACAATATATTCCTTACCTTTCCCAAAGGCCTTCTTCCATTTTGGATAAGATGGGCAGATTCATATGTTGTCATAGGCTGCAATGAAACAACAATGGAGGACAATTTGAGAAAATATTAATTTCACATATTACAATGTTTTCCACAAACTAAAGATACTCCTTTTAAGTTTGTCTCATTTCACATACCTTTTGCCACCTCTCTGTCACTGGTGTAGTTGGAGTAGATTTGAACTCCAGTTTTGGTGACGCAGGTGCGTAGTACAGCGTATGAGGGAGGATTGGTGGGTCATCCTGGGGCCGTATGTCGACACGACCTACTGGTGTATGGGGTCTAGATCCCAGCTGGGCCCTGGTGGGTAAGGAGCTTGTTCCCATGATGTCCACTTGGGCGTGGAGACTGTTCTCAACAGGGATATAGAGCACAGAATCGCCCTGGACTGGAGCTCGTCTGCGGCTGCAGCGGAGCTGAGGGCTGGGGGTACGAGTTGTAGGGCTGTGCAAACAAGGCAAAGCGTTGATATCTTATACATCATTAAAGACCACTGAAAAAGTGTCCAGTTATCAACCTGTAGTTTCTGTGACGCACACTGCGCCTTCCCCTCTGCTCCGAGTGTGATGCTCCCATCCGGCCTCCACTCAGCTGACCTGGTTCACTCAAGGTTCGGGTGACGTGACGATGTGTCTGTGGGGGGCCCTCTCCATCTGATGGGGACTGGGGCATGTCCACAGACTCAGTGCTGCCCCCTATGTGAGTGAAATCCTGGTAACTGGAGCAACGTCTGAAAGGATGATTGGTTTAATAAACACATGTAGGCAAGGCAAGGCAAGTTTATTTGTAGAGCACAATTCGTACACAAAGGCAATTCAAAGTGCTTCACACAACAGGAAATAAGTGCATTAAAATCACAAAGACATGACAGAATAGTTTAAGACATAAAAGAGAAGAGTTCAAATAAAATCATTTCAGTCATATGCACAGCCAAAAAAAAACAGTTTTTAGCTTAGATTTGAACAATGCCAGAGTAGCAGCCTGTCTCACATCCTCAGGAAGACTGTTCCAGATTTTAGCTGCATAAAACTGAACGCAGATTCCCCATGTTTAGTCCAGACTCTGGGCACCAGCAGGAGGCTGGTCCCTGAGGTCCTCAGAGTCCGAGATGGTTCATATGGGACTAACATGTCCGAGATGTACTTTGGTGCTAGGCCATGGAGAGACTTGTATACAAGCAGAGCTGCTTTGAAGTCTATTCTCTGAGCCGCAGGGAGCCAGTGCAGAGACCTGAGCACAGGACTAATGTGATCATACTTCCTGGTTCTAGTCAGGACCCGAGCAGCAGCGTTCTGGATGTACTGCAGCTGTTTTACAGCTCGTTTGGAGAGGCCAGTGAGCAGGCCGTTACAGTAGTCTAATCTACTAGAGACAAACGCATGGATAAGTCTCTCCAGGTCTGGTTTAGACACTATACTTTTGATTTTGGCAATGTTTTTTAGATGGTAAAAGGCTGCTGATGTTATTGATTTGACGTGGCTGTCTGAGTCCATTACCCCTAGATTTCTAACTTGATTTGTAGGTTTTAGAGCGAGACTCTGGAGGTGACTGTTAACACTTTCTCTTTGTTTCTGTGGGCCAAAGACGATGATTTCAGTCTAGTCTGAGTTCAGCTGGAGAAAGTTGTTTTGCATCCACACACTGATTTGTTGGATGCAGTGACAGAGTGAATCCACTGGTCCATATTCACCTGCCGTCAGTGAAACAGATCTGAGTGTCGTCTGCATAATTGTGATAGGACACAGTTTCACTGCGTATCAACTGACCTAACGGCAGCATGTAGAGGTTGAACAGAAGGGGTCCCAGGATTGACCCTTGGGGCACCCCACAGGTCAGGAGCATTTGGTCTGAGACAAAGTTACCAATTTCAACAAAGTACTTCCTGTCTTCCAGATAGAACTTCAACCAGTTTAGGGGAGTGCCAGTGATGCCCACCCAGTCCTCTAGTCTCTGTAAGAGGGTCCCATGATCGACAGTGTCAAAAAGCAGCACTCAGATCTAACAGAATTAAGACTGAGGCTTTGCCCGTGTCAGTGTTCAGGTGGATGTCATTTGTCACCTTGACAACAGCAGTCTCAGTGCTGTGATGAGGACTAAAACCTGACTGGAAAACATCAAATGAGTTGTTTATTAAGAGGAAATCAGTGAGCTGTTGGTAAACAACCTTTTCAATGTAGGTTATACGTATATATATTATTCTTCATATGGCCCACCAGTTTAGAAGCTGGCTGCCTGAGACTGACTCTTTCTAAGTGTTATTGTATATGTTTGTACATTGGGTTTACTAGCTGTGTACCTGTTCATTGTGCTGCCTGGCTCCATGGCTGCAGACTGACTAAGGGCTCGGACCCAGCCCAGCATGTCCTCCTGAGTGTCAGCACTGAAGAAATAGGAGCGCATGCCCTGGTGCACCACCTATTTAAACAAAACGTTTATTTGTTTGTTTTCAGCATTTTCTTTGTGTTAAACAGTATTAAACCATAGTTATAAAGTGCATTTTACGATACAATAGCAGTAATTACCTTGAAAGTGAATTTCCTGTTCTTACATTCTCGTGGTGTGCAAAAGAGTATTTTATAGCTGGGAAGTGGGATACTGCCCAGGACGGATTCTTCTCTGCTGTCTAAAATAGGAATTGCGTTACATTCATCAATAAAAAAAAACTGTAATTGTAATGTTAAGTTAATGCTGTACCTTTGTAGTAAAAGAGACAATAGTTAGAGAGGACAAACCATCTCCTCTTCCACAGCTTTAGACCTGAGCTGTCCTGTGGGAACAACGATACATGTCTTTTGTTTACTTTACATGTGACCAAACCAAAGTTGTCCTTCTAAATCAAAATAACCTTCTTATAAAGCCATCCTCTGATTACCACTGAACAGTTTGGGTCTCTTTTGGCAGAATGGCATCTTTTACCAAATGTTTGCACTTTTCCATCGCTGTCCTGTTGAAGGCAAAATGATCAAATATTGCAACTAAAATGTATATCATTTTCTGATATTAATATTGCTCTAACCTTTCTTACTGGAAAGTAGGAAATAGTGGCCACACTAGATGCTTGGCTGACTCTATCCTGGTCCTCCATTCTTCGAAGAGAAAGATTTTTGTTTCACTGTAAAACAATTGACAGGAATACTATTCAGCTCACAAATTCTCAACTATACCCAGATTATCACGAAGATGCAGAATACTATACTAATAATAATAATAATAATAATAATAATAATAATAATAATAATAATAATAATAATAATAATAATAATAATAATAATAATAATAATAATAATAATAATAGATAGATTACTTGTAGAAAAAAGAGGAAATAGTCAAAATCAACTCTAACTCCTTCCTCCCACCCAGAATTTAATGCAGAGCCAACTAGGGGTAAATGGACTTACATTCAATTGAGATAAAAACATTCTACTTTATTTATGACTCCACTTTCTGTACTTTCCATGTAAATAAAAATCAACATGCACAAAATATACAAATGAAACAAGATAGCAATTACCTGCAGAAGTTTGCAGTCAATACGGCTGAGGCCTTACCGGTCTGACTTGAACCCTGGCCTCTCGCTGTAAAAGAAATCAACTTTTGGTATGTTTTACCAAAGAACTTCACTCAGAAATAATCCACATTTCCAAATAATGTAGCTGAGATTTTTTCTTCCCAACATTTTCTACAATTTCTACAAAGGGCTTCTTCCTCTGTCCCAGTTCAACTGGAGGAACCATGCTTTCCTGTGCTATAAACAGGCTGAGTGCATCCCTGCTGCCCCAAACTGACAGGTGACAGCTGCGTCGCCATGGTGGCAGGGAGGAGCCAAGAAGAAGTGTGTGTGTGAAAACCAATATGACAGCAGCAACAAGGGCTATATGTGAGATGATGTGATTTAGAATATATCCTGTAGCTACAAATACAAAAACAGGGAAAAGCAAAATAAAGTGAGTTAAGTTGAGTTGGGGCAATATATGTTCAGATGAAGGAGTGTTTTTGTGTGTGTGTGTGTGTGTGTGTGTGTGTGTGCGTGTGTGTGTGTGTGTAGTGCGTGAACTAAAAGAACATATGGCCAAAGAATTTATCAGCATATGGTTCTGTGTCACATGTTTGTACACCAGCACCTCCGATACTGACCTATAGTGTGGAGTGGAAGGTCAACAAAATACAAACTACACTACAGCAAGAGCGCAAAACTGTTAGAATTAATGAGAATTAGTTCATTTGAATAATTGCTAAATTTGGAAATATGGATAGAGCATTTTTGCAGCTGAAAATGACTTTGTGAACGGTTTAAAATGACATTATTATTTTATTTCTAATCAATTGATAAATAATCGGAAAGTGAAGGGAGAGTGTTTTTTCCTCACAGCACATCATGCTTTAGAGTTTGTTTATTGTGGCCCTGGACCGATAAAAGGGCCTCAGTTCATTGTCTGTTTACATTGATACTGTACAGTTATTGTTTCGCCTCATACTAGAGTACTCCTGATGAAGATATGAATACATCATTGGTCTAACTCTCATGTTTTACATACACTCGTGGGTGAACTGACCTTTGACATGCACAGTCTTTGTCAGCATCCACCAAAGTTCAGTAAACCACACAATCAGAGCTTTGTGAGTGAAGAGAGCAGGGACAACATCCTCACACTGTTTGGTGGGTGGGCCGATGAAGTGACGTGGGTGTTGTAAAATATTTCAAAAATCTCTCTCTCTTTTCTAATCAGTGATTTTGGGGGGAGTGGAATTAAAATGCTAAAGAGCGAAGAAGGAAGGACAAACAGCGAGTCTGTGCACCACACAGAGTGCGCTTTGTGGCACCTATGAAGTCCGCATCATGTGGAGCATACACAAAAACATACACAAGTCTCCTATTGGCTTGTAGCATTTTGACTTCATAACAGTTAGCAATGCACATTTGAATCAAAATTGCCCCTTTTTTTGGTTTTAAATAGAGTCATTTTCTTTTGCCAACTCGTTTGCTTTGTAAGTATTAATCATAAAAAAATATTGTGTAACTAATAGAGTTTTCAAAAATCAAATATTCTTAAAAAAGTCAAATATTTAGGATCTACCGTCGCAGTTAATTTGAAAATTACGAATCATTGGTGTAGCTGGGACTGATATGCCAAGCCAAATATGCCACATTCTTATTAGATCATACCACTGTGTCCTGTTGTTTGTGCTCCCTATTTAATAACAAAAATAATAACAAATGAACTCAAATATTTCTGGAATATTCAGTATCAAATCATGATTTGTCATATAGTTTGACCATACAAGTAAAAACTGCATTTGAAGCAATGGTGGTTGCAGTTTGTTTGTGTGACAGTATAATATAAAAAATATCAAAACAGTTTGTATCAAAACTGCAAATTACGTTTAATTAGATGAGTGTCAAAATACGGCAAAAGCACTACACTGTTATGTCTGTTTACCCTTCGTCGAGCAGTAGGCATAAACAAATCAGGTTAAAAATAATCAGAGTGAAAATGCCATATTGCTGTACCTGACCAATGGTGCCCTCCTGGCGGGAGTGGAATCAGGCTCCATCGCTTGGCACTGGTCCACTCAGCATCTTTCCAACTGCCCACCAAAGGCTGCAAAAACCATGGACTCTTCCTTTGTGCTTCCTCTGGTCTCTTCTGAAGATCAGTGTTGGTCTGAAGATTTGCCTCTGCCGCTCTGCCACAGCCACTGTCCCGCACAACGCCACTATCTCTGCACACTGAGCTCCTTCTTCCTCCTCCAGTGGCCCTCCCTTTCACCCGGCCCTTGACATCTTCTCTTTTTTGTTCCCACTCCAGTGCTTCTCAAATGTACTGCATAATTAATCCACATAACGCAGAATGTAAATAAAGATCAAGACAAAAGTAATCTGTAAACCCTGGTTACAGGACCACTTTGGTCACTTAGTAGGTTAAAAACACACTCTGTCTCAAGCCAAAGACAAAATCACGGGTCAAGAAAGATGCAGGAAAAAAACACAGACACAGACGCACATGTACACACAAAAAAACACAACAAAAAGGCCTGAAAACAGATAGCATTAAGTCTCAGCAGAGCAGGCGCAAAAGCTGGAACGTATCTTAAGTATTTTAAGTGCTTTTGATAAGCGAGCTGCGTATGATGGGGCAGAGTAAGGACTCCCTTCATAAAAATATAAAACTATGGAAAATGTGTCTCGTCTGCTGTGCTCAGTTGAAGAGTTCTCCAAAAATTACGTAATGGCTCAAAAATGGTCAGAAAAGAAAGAAAGTTAATTATGAAAAAAAAGAATTATAACAATAATCATTCATTCTTGCACTCAGGGGTGTTAGGGCAGACCACCAACCGGTTTGTGGGAAAAAACCCTTAAAGCCAAATATTTTAGTATTGCCAACATAAATACATACATAAATGCAGCTCATGGTCTTCCATCCACAGAAGGCCCAGGCCATTGCTCTTCAGTGCCAACAATGCCATTTTAAAATTAGCCACTCACGTGTCTAGCTCATTTGTTTGTGATGGGGTCACGACCCAAAACCCCTGGATTTCCTGTTCTCACAAGGGCCGATGAGAGAAACTGCAGGGCTTTATGAGCTTCTCTTTTAGTCCAGCGCAGAATCAGCCTGTTGACTGACAGGTGCACAGTTATTTCACTTCTCCTGTTACAGTGCACTCACACTGCCAGTGTGACAGGGAGGCAGCTTATGGGACTTTGAGTTCTTTGGCTTTATACATTCCCAAGAAAGCAAAGAAAGAAATGCAGGAAATTCAGGGTTAATTATTTAATATTCTGTATCACATTTTTTATGTGCTACATATTAGAGCAGCTGTTGCTGCACATATTTCTTAACTGATTAGATAAGATCAGAATGGCTGATCTTATCTAATCAGTTAAGTAATATGTCACAGTCTTCAGAGCATTGGCCCCCTATATTGGTCTCTGGAGCACATGTGTCTGGAAATGTTTTGCCCCAGGTAAAAATTGTGGCTGTTTTAATCTTGCCCTTTGCAAGTTTTTAATAATAATTGTTACTCTTTTTACTGTCTTAACTTTGGAATATGTGTCTGCACTTCTCTTTATTGAAGATTACATTAAATTAATTAAATAAATTCAATAGCCTATATTTTACAGAAAAGTGCTTATGATGATAAGAAGTGGCCCTCCGCCACTTCTCATTGAATGGATTCAAATATGGGGAGGTAAAATCATTGGGAAAAATATGTTTTTAATTATTTTGTTGTTGTTGTTTTTTTTTTTAAATAAATAAATAAATAAAAGGATCCCCAGTGTATGACAATTTACATTAACCTTAAAGTGCAGCGCTAATTTACGTGTAAATCACTGCATGACCAGCAGAGGGAGCGCTTTGATAATAATGCATTAGTGCGTTAGTAAACGCGTCACATTGACACAGCCCCGTAGATCTATTAAACAATCGCTGCCCAGACATAAATGAACAGATGTAATCAATACATGAAAAGTCAAGATAAATATAGTTACGCCGCTGTTTTTATTTTGTTTTTTCTTCTTTTTTTAAAAAGATGGCATTGCATTAAATAAGCTCTTGCTAGTCGCAGAATGTTTTATTAAGTTAAGCAGCCTGTCATATCAATACAATATCAATAGGTTATCTGATACTACATCAATATTATGGCCTAAACACAGGCCGAGTGTGTTCTGGATACAGTTTTAAAGACGTGAATGTTTGAAGAGGACAGGCTATGGCAGCCGTGGACCGCAGACATCTTGGACATGGGCCAGTAACTACAAGAGTAAATCTGCTGGGACCAATAGTGTCTGGATAGAATAGAGAGTCGCGTATCAATAGCGTTGCAGCAGCAGGTGGAATAACTTCATAGGACGGTGTAATTTAGAAGCACCCTCTGAACACAAGTCATCGAGCTGTTGAACAACTATTCACATTAGGGTCATATATTTTCCCAAGCGACAACCTGTGGATCGAGTGGAAAAGCGATCTTTGGTGTTGCTGTTGAGCCGCGTAAGGTTACTAGAGGAAAAGTGCGCGTCAAATGTGTATGAGCTTCATGAATCTGTCCAGTCTTCCCTGCATCATATAATCTTAACCACTGCCTTCTTTTCTCGCACTTCTTCCGCCCCTCGGACCTCTTAGCCCGTGTGTCATGCCGCACACTTGAAGCGTATACCGCCGGGACAGACCTGCGCTTGGGTTACCACTCTTCTACATGCCTGGCATAAGTCACACGTCTCCATGGGAACATGCAGGCCACAGAGGAGCTTATTCTGGGATCAGGTCGTTCGCTCATGTTGTCTTTGCTCTGCATTAGATCGTGATATGTCATAGACTCTTGAGGATCTAAAACGAGACTGTAAATTAGGTCTGCTCACTTGAACTCATTGGGGAAGCAATACATCAATCATGGCCTGGGATGCCGTTTTATTGGGCCAATGGGCCCTGTGTTTTATGTAACAATTGCCACCAATATGATAAGACTTTTCTTTTTGATCAACCTAATTCGATTTTGATTTGTTTACAGATGTAGGCTACTTTCTATTATGTGTATATTGGATTTCTTAAACTTACGCTGAATCATATAAGTTAAAATGGCACACCACTCCTAGATCCTTAAGACTAACTTGGTCAAACTTAGAGCCACTTGAACATCATTGCGTCTCAAGTTGTGGCATTGTCTCTTTAGTTCCAGACAGTGTGGACAGTAACTGGATGTCATTTATGAGTCCGGCCATGTTTCATGTGTGTTGTTTATCACTGTAGCTCTTGTGCTTGTTAAATGAAGCTTCGTGCTACGCTGGTCCTCTAGACCATGTGGCCCACTTTAGGTCTTGTAAAGCGCTTGCTTTAGATGTGAAGAAGCTGAGGCCCACCTGTCAAAAGTTGAAAGTGATCCCTTGCCTGGGCCACTCACATAACAAATTTAAGCCCTGAATCACAGGGGGATCAATGTTTAAGCACTTATCACAAACATCTGTGGTCTTCAACAGTGTTTTCCAACCAGTGGTATGGCCCCTGGGGTACGTGAGGACTTACCGGGGGTGTGTAGAATTATTTCAGACTTTAAAAGAAAAGTGGAATTGAAAATGATTGGAATAAGGTTTTTTTCTTTGAAGTAACATTTACAAAACATTTTAGAGGATTTAGAACAGGGCTATTCAGCATAAGGCCCGGGGGCCAAATCAGGCCCTTCAAGCGATATATATATATATATATATATATATATATATATATATATATATATATATATATATATATATATATATATATATATATATATATATATATATATATATATATATATATATATCTTGTTATATATCTTGTTTACTGGTTTGGTCCAATATGCACAGAAGCCTTGGGAAAATTAAGTTGAATAGCCCTGATTTAGAATATCAATATAATAAAACAAAAAATATATTGTAATAATGAATTACTATTTAACCTAGTACACGAGTTAGGGAGTCGGAGTGTGAGACAAAGAAGAATGGGAACCTTAGTTGCATAGGGCTGTCACAAAAAGCACACAAAAGGATCTATAGATATATTAACACGTATGTGAAAGAAGCAAAAATCAATGGACTCCTATATACAAGAAATAGAGTTTATAGAGTATATTAATACATATTACATCATAATAAATGAAAAATAAAAAACATAAAAAGGAACATATACGCAGAAGATCTGGCATTAACAACAACAAAAAGGTTTCTATTATGGTTTCTTGAGAAGTGTACAAGCTGAATGGACTCCCCCTGGAAGGATCTTCTTCTCGATGGGGGTCTGAAATCTGTACAGTAGAGTGGCTTCCTTCTCTCCTCCCGCGCCACTCGCCATATAAAAGCATATAACACCTGCTGGCTGGTCAATATAGACACCAATATTGGGTCAAAATGGAACATTTTTAATTTCTTTGTTTACACCATTAAACCAGACCTCGTAACATGACCCTGACCAGCACAAACCCCATGATTCTTCATTTTCTCCCAGTCCAATAGTCCCAGACTCAGCTCTCTGCGCTGCTCCTTCGAATGTTGCAGCAACGACAACCCAACCAGAGTACTCCACTTCCCAGTATGCCCTGGTGTTCCAGATCCCCTCTTTGCACAGAACCTTCGAAGAAAAACTAAATCTTATTCTCTGACATCCCAGCCACATTCAGCATTCTTCAACACATTTTTTTTCACCTGTGGGGAGCAATCATATCTCTCAGGTCTGTCAAGGACCGGACAGATTTCTTTGGTCCTTCGACACACTTTTTAGCCACCATCTGAAATCCACAGCATTTTGTTTGCCGTCTTCTCATCAAATGTTAGAGATATTCAATCTAAAGTTGAAAAAAAGTGTGAAAGTAAGTTTTAGCAATATGTACTTTGCTCTGTCAGTAAAAACGTGTTCATACACTCTGTTAGCTCAGCTCTGCAGGTGGTTTCTGGGGCATTTGGATCATAAACAGGGTCATTTTCTACAAAAGCAAAAACTGCATAATGAAGTATGAAGAGAAAAAAAATACAGGGAGACATTACAGAGAAATTTTAAACCTTTTTTGTTTTTTGCTTTTTTGCCAAAACATGTACAAGAATACATTATTAAATTCACCTCCAAACTGACTTCATTACTATTTCATTCAAACTATACATCTTACAAAGTTGGTAATGGAAAGATATGAGCCTACTTGAAAATGTCAGTTTAATCAGATATTCTAATACACACATCTATTTTCAGATATTCAGATTAGGTGGTTTACCTCTTTTGCCATTTTCTGAGAAGATCTTTGTGGCTATTGTCAGAGCAGGCATGTTGAGAATCTGGCCTAATGGCAAACCTCGCTCAGGCTTCAAAAAAATGTCAGAATGCAAAGTAGTGACTGTTCCTGGCCACTGTGACTTTTATATCCTTAGTCAAAATGGGACATGCAGCTCTTAAGGTGGGGGATAGTGGAATTGGGTGCTCAGTAGGAGGTCAAGGAGGGTAGGTATGTATTTGACTTTGACATATGGATGTACAGAAGAGAGGCCAGATACTTGACATTCGTGGAACTTAAGAAGTCTGTTTAAAAAAGTAAAAGACTGTAAGGAAACAGTGCTGAAATTATTGTCACTGTTGTCAATGCTGGACCCAGAGGAAGCGAAACCACATCAAATGTTTCACCATGTGACTAAAAAGGATCTACAGGTAATATGTCTGTCAAGCTTAATAAGTAAGGCAGCTAAGCACTAGGATTTGGCATGGGATCAACTGGACAATTAGGAAAGCAAAAAAAAAAAGTGTTTTTATCATGTTATCATGTGTTATCATGTGTACAGAGGTTAAACATAAAACAGGCTTGATGACCGCAGTGGTTCCACCTCATTTTTCACATGCGTGGTTTTGGCCAACTTATGTAATGAAATGAAAACTAACTAAGCCATCAAAGCATCAGGACAGAGTCAGTTTTGATCAGCATTTAATATTTTAAATAATGTATACATTAAACCGACAAACTTATATTTTTATATTTTATAAATGTTATCAAACAAAAGGAGGAATACACATTCAGTAACATAAAAACAAACACTGGTATAGAATGGTCCGGGGGTTTTCAGAAAAACCCAAAAAACTGTAAAAGGAATCCGTTTGAATTCCTTCATGCACTGTTCCCTTATGTATATGTGGTATATCTACTGCATGAATGGAAGGAAGCTTTATATAATGTGCAACGATGATAATAATCTTAGTAACTGTTAGCATATTAGCACAAATGTGTTTCATGTTAACATTCTTGTTTACATTATAACAGATAAAGAGTCCATTATTCCTCATTCTTCAGAATTAAAACGTGAGACTGAGTCCCCACCCAGAAGCCTGGCAGCATTTTCTCACTGAAGGTGCTTTTGATCTGCTGCAGAAGTTTCACCTCCTTCACTCCTGTGCTCTCTTCTCCCTCTATCACTTCTTCCACTGCGTAAAAGTTGAGGATTCCGGCAGGCTGGTCAAGGTAGACTCCGATTATGGAGGACTTTGGGATATCTGGGATCTCTTTGCTTTGGCCGTTGTGCCAAAAAGAATAACTGGAGCCACTCCAGCCCAGACCCCAGGATTCCTCGTTCTCTCCAAATCCACATGACCCATCTGTGTTCCTTCGTCCGGCCCGCTCATAGGCCACTCCAACCACAACCCATCCAGAAAACTCCACCTCCCAGTAACCTCGGAAGCCCAGGATTTCCTCTTTGCACAGAACCTGTATGAACATGACAGTATTATTTAGAGGCAATCCAACACGACAGTTGATTTATAGCCTCAGTCACTGAGAAGAATTCGGAGCAGCCTGAATTTGTCTGTGTTGCAATGCCAAGATTTTTGTCATTGGAATGATTTAAAACAAACACCAAGACTGTCGCCTGGATGGCTTTACAGTTTTATTGTCAGATCAAAACCAACCAACTATAGCATGGCATTACACACCCGCATCCTTCATTTGATCACTGAGGATACAAGAGATACACAAAACAAAAGTAATGCACAGTACTAATCTACAGCTGCTAAACTTGTGACAAATTCGATAAATAACATATAATATACAATACCTGTGGAGCATATTCATATCTCTCGGGTCGATCTAAGACAGGACAAGTGACATCATCAGTTTTACGAGACACTTTAGTCCCTCCTTCTGTTATCCACAGAGTCTTATTTGCCGTCTTGTCATCGAGGGAAAGATTATGCCAGTCTAAAACAGTTCAAGAGAAACAGTTTGTAAACCATTTTGGCCACAATATCTATTAAAAATGATATCAAATGTGTCAATATTTGCAAATTATTTTTACATTTGACAAGGTCCGCTCTGCATTTAGGTTCCGGGATGTTCGGATCATAAGGGGGGGTTTTCTCTGAGGGGTGACACAAAGTGAAGGTCAGAGGAATCAAATGGTGTGACGAACAAGCTAAAGACTTCAATTTGCATTCATGAAATAACTACTAGCATTAAGGCCTGGTAATAGGTGTTAATGTAATTTTACCTGCTGCTGTGTTTCCAGATTTGGACTTTTTGCCTATGAAGAGAAAAAAGATGATACGACATACCAAAACACAAGCACAGTATACAACGCTGACAGATATACCATAGGCAACAGTGTGTGAGGTGATGAAGTGGGCTTCAGAAAATGAAGTATACTTGGAAAACCATCTGCCTCTGTCAGATCATCACCACATACTTTCTGGAGCCAATGGTCAATTCATGCCAAGAGGTTGGAATTACCAAGACACCTCACATGCTGCTGCATTGGCTTCAGTCACACACTATTAGCGTGACAGGACATCGCAACACGGACAAGCACTCACTTCAATAGGTGAGGAGGAATGGAGGATGCAGTCATCTTGAATAGATGTGATAAGTTAAAGCTAAGTTTTATTTAGCGGTAGTCATCTAAAGTCAGACAGATGATTTTTATGTTTATTCTCAAATGAACATAAATGCGCACAACACTAACACTTTTTTATGATCCACACAGCCATCTTCGTCTTGTATTTTCAGTAACTAATACTATAGTATCGCATGGCTGATCCCAAGGCATTAAGACGTCAGTGTCAGCGGACGTTAAGTAATGTGTTTTCATCCCCCAAAATAATCTCTATATGTCGGCAACACTTTTAAACCATCTTCAATCATGAGGGAGAAGCTGTCAAAAATGACCCTGGCAAAAGCCTAGGACACATTGTTTGGTTCACAGAAGTGCAAGATCATTCTTGAACCATATGTCTCCTAAATCTACTTGTCATCATTGTCACAATTTTAACTTCAAATGCACATGTTGTTATTTGCTCTGTTCAGATGAGATGATATTTGTCCCTGACAGAAAAATGTTGAGCCACCTGTCTGGATTTAGAACAAGGTGATGAAAATAACTTTGTCCACCCTCATTACAACTTGATACCGCAAAGCTTTTTAACAGCAGGAAGCCTCTCCAGAGGCCTGTGTGGAGGAGGCCTGTCATCAGCCATAAGAAAATGCACATTATGAATGATTCATTCTGTTCAATATAAACTAGATAGAAAACAATAAGTTAAAAGTCAATATTTAACACAATTATAAACAGTTTGAAGTGCTGTATCACACATGCATAAACAAAAGATCAAAAAATAAAGCCAGAGAAAAAAGTATCACACGAAAAACACACAAATCCATCAAAAAGTACATTCTCAGTAAGATATTAAGATCAAGGAACACAAACAGCTAGTAGATGCATACAGGCCTCACAACAGAACACGGACATACATATTCCCTTCTCATTAAACTGGCAACACAACTTGCCTTTTTTTGTTGAATAAATAACTTTACCTTTGACAGACTTGGTGGAGTCAGAAATAATTCTGTTTGTCGTGGGCATCGTGATTGGACCTTAACAACTCAAGATAATGTTTGTTTAACCCTTTCTCAGGTTGTTGCTACTTGAGTCTCCAAGTGTGATGAATAATTGTCGTCTCTACCGCGGCATAATCTAAAGCAGTCTTATATACCTTACATACAGGATGGAGATGTAGGGGCTGCTGCCATGGACACGTGCAGGACAGGACAGTTGCCAATAGGGCCAGGGGGTGGACAGTCGCCTGTTATTGGAGCACAGGATATAGGTTTTTCCTTAAAAAGGTTTGGTGGATGCTTGGTCGTATGTTAGACACCTCCTAGAAGGGTACAAACCCCGCCTTCTACTGTAGATGACGTCCACTGACATGTTCACATTGCATGCATATACAGGATTGATATTTGTCAATGACAGACAAATCTCCCCCTCCACACACATGAACGCACATATGCAGATGCACACAGACACACTATGCAGCTGCAGAGACCTGAACAGACGGTGCAAACCCCACATGTGAGTACTTCCCACTTTTTACAAAAATCGATAATGCAACAAACAAAGGATTTGTGAATTTGTGTTCAGTTTCAGTTTCAGTTTTCACAAAAACTTTTCTTTGCTGAACATTTTAAGAGCTTAGTTTGCAGTTAAAAAACTGCACCTGCATTCACAGTAGCCTATGCAATGGTGTACAGTGAGAGCATGTGCGGCCGTCTGCACAAAGCAGGAAACAGTACTGTTACTGATGATTCATGTAACATGACAGCCTCACACGACATGTCTTTAACAGGACATTTACACTGTAGTTCCAAAAGATTTAAAGAGGCCAATATTATCCTAAATAATAACACAGCTGGGAGTCTGAAGGTTGTTCAGTTTGTCGTATTAGGCTTAGTTACGCTCTTGACCTGTATTAGCACATCCACCAGTTACCATCAAGAACCTCCACACACATGGCTTGGTGGGAGAGACAAAGCTATGTGTCTGCTCGTAAACCCTCTCTTGTGATGTGCCCTGCACTGCAGGTGGTTCCACCGAGGTGTTTATGGTGAGGGCACAGTGCCAAAGGCCCAGTCAAGGCTGTGTTGTCCTTCTAGTGTTCCTGCCAGCTGCACAGTTGACTGACTACGGCACGGACTGCAGGGGAACTGACATACTCAACAAGACATACCAGAAATTATGCTGTTGGAATGGGACCAGAACTCCCCAAGGGATTTATTAAAATTAAAAGAGGGGTAAAGGAATGGCCCTGTGAGACTAAATTGTCTGAATTCCCTGTTGATGTTTTGGAAGTCATTTTAGAGCAACGGTAGGTTTTATTAGATTTATGTTTTATACGAGCAGTAACATGAGTGATCTCTGTAGAATTACAAGCCTGCATTTCTGCCTCCACGGGAAAGTTAAACAAGGCAACAGTAACAAATTCACTGACTGTGTTTGATACTGAGTTTATGTGAGACAGGCTGTACAGATATGTGAACTGTAACGTAACAAGAATCTGTTTACTTAGATTAGATGGTTTAGTGTAAACAACATAACTCTACTCAAAAACTTATATAAAAGATGTACATAGCAACTTCAGCAAATGTATATGCAAGCAAACTAAGAATATGATTGAATCAAAATGCGTTGTACAGAGAAAGAATCGCCCTCTGGCCACATGATACTCTTATTCTATTGCATGCAAGTCTAAATACACTTCATAGAATTATGAATTCAACTAAACGGTATTTTGCCACCTGTGGGCAGTTAAGCTCTGTGAATCCTCTCTTATGGAACACTACTGTTCTGCATGGAGGAACTAGATGCCTGTAAACAGATCCATTTCCAAGATGTGATTTGATTACAAAGGGATGACAGGATAATAATGAGTACAAAGTGCTGTGATATGGGTCAAGAGGTCAGGCACAATTTGGCACAGTGCGTATCCTGCTCTGGCAAGCATCGAGGCACGCCCATTAGTGAGCTCCTTATCTTAACATACTTTCCTTAAACCATTCATAGGCATCCCCCAGGGCCCCCACAAACATTTGATGCCCCGTTTCATTGGCGTATATAAAGAAACCACTAGCATCATTGCTGTAGCATTTGCTGACAGACGTGAACAATTTGAAAAGCCCAACAGAGCGACAAGCAATAAATATGCCAACCTGCCCTCCCAATCAGAGAGCCATGCCTGCCACAGGACAATCTGGTAAGAGGAAGGCTTCTCTTTAGGAAAACTAGTTACGCTTTCATTATTTATTTATTTTAAGGATTTTTGGCCCTTGAGTCGGTATTCGAACTCACGACTGACTGCACATATTCTGTTTTCAGGAATATTTATTTCATTACAACGTAGGATACCAAATTCAAGGTGTAATGTGCTTTGTTTTTAGGATCGCTATCTCAAGATGCTGCTTCGCCAGCCGGTAAGATTTCAAAATTTGCTTTTTATGGAACATCACTCCTTATCATTTGTACTGTTTGTATTTTCAGAAAATATTCCGGACTATGATCCCAACATGCCAGAGCCGACATGTAGAACGGAACTACTAAAACGTAAAACTTTGCTTGCATGTCTTTCTTTTATACAACTATTTGAATAATCTGTGTTTCTATGTTTTATTGCTCCATAAAGACTGGATAAACATTTCTCTGAATGCTAAAACAGCAAATAAGTTACTGTGGGTCACAGACAACTGGCGCGACAGTGTCGCGCATGACTGATGACCTTACCTGCCCTGTTTTGGAGACGCCAGACCGATATGAGCATGTTCCACAGGCAGGTTTTAAACAACAGCAATAACTTCTGACTATGATTTTTTTTTCAATAATTTAAAGTCATCTTACCGTCTTTATTTGTTAGATTTTGTGCAAAGAAGGAATCGAAGGCTTCCGAGCGTATTGGGAGGTGAAGTGCTCCGGCTGGGTGGTGGTGGGTGTCACATATGAAGGAGCAGCGAGGCGGGGGGGATGCAGAGGACCCTGTGGGCTCGGGGAAAACGAAGACTCTTGGTGTTTGGGCTGGGGCGGGTCGCACTATCAAGTGTGGTTTAATGGAGTTAATAAAGAAATACGGGACAGGCCTCACGCATCAGTTCTTGGTGTTTATCTGGACCATCCAGCAGGAATTCTGAGTTTCTACGCAGTCCAAGATGTGGTCCATGCAGAAGACAGCGGTGTGACGAAGGAGGTGCTACTTCTTTATCAGATTAAGGGCTCTTTTAGGGAGAAAATTTTCCCAGGCTTCTGGGTGGGTCAGAAGTCATCTTGTGTCATGTTAAAGAAAGATGAGTAGATAGAAATTCTGAATTTAAAGCTGCAATATTTCCTAATGTGTACACAAAAATATAATTGCATTGAATAACAAAATAATTATATGTTCAAGCATTTTGTAATGCTCATTAAAATGTGTTGATCCTGTTATGTTTTTGACAAAATCCTATATGATATCGGTGGGGATATAAATCTTTGTAAAACAGTGAAGTTTGGATGTTTACGCAATCTGTAGCGCACAATATACATGTATTTTTTTGTGATGTGGTTATTTTATTTTAAAAAGTGCATATTAAACAAAAAGTAACTCACTATTTAAATATGCAGACTGGTTGGAATTAGAAATGATTAACATAATCTGGGTAAACACACACAGTACAAGGCCTTCAAACTGTATCAGACAAATGAATGGTGCTGTGAAACTGAACAGCTGGAAATCAGGTTTACAGCAGAGGAGGCCCATAAATCTGAGGGTGCCATGAGAAGCACCTACCTTAGGTTCAGCTGTTGTGGATCTTTCATTCTTCACCTCGGCCTGTTAGTGCCTGCAAACCGAGCCATAGGATTATAATGACATAAGAGCGTGTCCCGAGAAGTAATAAACAAGATCACATGTGAGTGTACAAATGAGGCAAGACGGACAGCAGAGAGGGGCTGATGACACAAGGGTGACATTTAGAACATTTAGAACTGCACCGTAATCAACACAAAAACTACATTTACAGTATTAAGAAGCAAAAAACATGAAGAAGGAAAACAAAGTACAAAGAACTAAACAGTTGTTGCAGTGTGTGAAGCCTCTTTGTGTAAATATTCAAAATATAGAAAATTATTGAATGCAATATGTATATAGTGTAATGTACTTTAGTGCTATACAAAATACAAAGTGTAGCGTTGGCGTGGTAACTTCTAATCTGAGGGACCTTGGGAGAAAAAATTGTCCATGAGGTATAAATATGACCTGTCTGTCTTTGTCTCCCTCTTGTGGCCCTCTGTGAACTACTTCTTCAACAATATACACGTTGTTTTAATAGATCCGTGAATGTGCACCACGAATACACAAACTGAAGACCACTGATTTGTAGTTAAATAAACATTCCTTAGCAGTACATTTGCGGTAAGGGAATAATTTACAAGTAAAAAGTCTCATCATCCTAGTCCTCCTAAAACGTTCAGACCAGTGTTTTAATTATGTGCTTGTTAGATTAATTAATTTTAAAAATGTTTTTCGTACACCATCATGTTTAGTAGTCCTGTGTTTATCACCTTATCTTATTTGTGTGAGCTCTTCTTATTTGAGTCCTGCGATCCAACTGTTTGTAGAAATATTACTTACTAAATCGGTGTAATCCCTCACTCGTCCAGGAGTGTTCCAGTGTAGAAAAAGATTCAGTTGTAGTCATCTGGACTCTGTTTTTAGAAAAACAAAACGTGAAACCTGAGTTCTCAGACTTGTTTCACAGATTGAGAATGACTCTTGGATGAGAGTCGAAACGTTTTGCTTTTCTAAAAAAAAAAGAGTCCAGATGACTACAACTGAATCTTTTTCTACAGTGACTTACTAAGCTTGTGTTGTTTATGTATGGTTATAAGAAAAGCACTATAATTTGCACATTTTTTGAAAACATTTTTCAAAAGGTTTAAATAAGTATTATAATTAATTTTCAAGAGTAAATGCCATGTCTCATTCATTTATTACATAATTATACTGCATTACTGTTGTTTTCATTTTGAATGGACTTTGTTTTGGAAAGCACACCGGGTGAAGTGGACACTAGGGAAAGCTTGGGTTCTGTCTCGGTCACTTAAACCACTGACTTGAGACGGGAACGGCCGCTGTTGTTTCTGTACTCAAGTTTTATTCCCCTTTTCAGGGGCCGTGGTCGTAACATTTATCGCTGTTTATCTAGTGTTACTACATGATACCATTTCCAGCAAGCAATGATTCATATTTCCGATTGTTTGGTTTTTTTAAATCCACAGTGCTCTGTGCGTAAGTACGTTTGCCTTCTACACATAGATACTGTATCTCCAAAGAAATAGGCCATTACACTACTACAAGTTTAACATATTAACATATACCATAGATTAGTCTAAAAAAAAATCCCAAATAAGTTATCAGTGATTTTTGAAAAGATCCTTCATATTTTGTTATGATAGACTTCTCTGAGTTTCAGCTCCTGTCAAAAAAGACACTTTAGACACAGGTCCATATTCTGGTTTAGGGCATGAACCGCCCGTCAGATAATGATTTTAACTTTAAGTTTTGGTATAGTTTTTAAGACAATAGTTGCTCTCTCTGATAATTATTGTGGTAACTACCACACATTATGCCTGAATTGCTTTACTATATTTCACCCTGAAACCTCTAGGAACATGACAAACACACACAATGTGTCATCAAACTACTCTCTGACTTTACTGTTTAAAATCAGAGCCTCACAGTGAGCCAAAATATTACAAGAAGAATTCTCACAAAGGCACCTGTCCCAATATAACAAAGGCTATATCTCCTATTCCAGGTACTGACGCTCGTGGAACCTTCTGGTAAAGAGAAATCCTTTTGATCTGACTTTTTGTTTTCAATTTGGTTTAAATATGTTGTCAATTTAGAAGTAGTATTTTTATTTCATAGTTCTCAGAACTGCACACTATTAAAAAGTTTGTCTGAAACTTCACAATTGTACACCATAATAATATTTTCAGCTGTATATTTGTAAACTACATATGATCACGGCTTGACAACCAGTGTAGGAAAGGCTTCAGTTGTAGTCGACTGGACACTGTTTTTAGAAAAACAAGACGTTTCGACTCTCATCCAAGAGTCATATTCCATCTGCGGATCTAGTCTGAGAACTCGGATACTTATCCTACTCTGAGTAAGCCCGGGCTTACTTAGAGTAGGATACATATCCTACTTAAGAGTAGGATTCTTAAGTTGGATAAGTCAAGTAGGATACTTACTACTCTGAGTAAGTATCACTCTTGGACGAATGAGGGATTACACAGACTTTACAACCAACGCAAATGCTAATCTGAAGGAAAGTCCATCAAGTTTTCCCAGAAAGTGTTATCTGTTTGATAATTAGTCTAACAGACTAAAGAGTAAAAATGGAAATAAAGATTTAAGATTTCCATTTAGCATACATTATATTCTGAATGAAAAAAAGTTTATATCAAATATTAGATTTAAAACCCCAAATCCTCGAGCTAAGGTTTTCCTCTTGACCAAGCCTAGGTCAAAATCTGGAGACGTTCCTCGCACGCTCACTGCTCCTGGCAGATTGCAACAGCCACACAGGAAAATGGGTCAAAGGCACAGGACAAATTTCCCTAATGAGACCATTACAGTAAGGGGACCTTATCCATTCATACTCTTCCACTTATCTGAGGCCGAGTCACGAGAGCAGCAGTCTTCAGCAGTCTTTCTTCTTTTTTTTCTCACATGACAGTTTGAATCACATAGTTACCAGAACAATTATAAGAGAGTTCAGGAGTTGTGTTTAAAGTAAATATAAGATTGTTTTCTTGAATTATACAAAACATTATTTAGTTAACATAATTATTAGATAAGATGCACATCTAAACCAAAATATGGACCTGTGTCTAAAGGGTATTTTTTGACATTAGATTTTAAACTGATCACTAAAAAAAGTCTATCATATCAAAATATTAATCTTGGATAGGGACCTTTTTAAAATCACTGATAGCCTTTACCACTTGAGCAGTACCGATAATTTGTCTGACCCATGGTCTATACCAGGGGTCTCCAATTATATTTTCCAGGGGGTCAGATTTTTCGAAGGGCTATGGTCCCACATATTTTATCTCTATAAGATCAACAAACAGTGGCAGAGTGGCACAATTCAACAACAGAAACCAACAAAGGGCTTTACTTTCAGAGAAGTAAAAACATCATAACAATATTATAATACTAAAAACAGGACAAAAGCACTAAAACCCAGGCAACGCAAACCTAGTGTTTACCAGAAACCTGACTTGACTAGTGCAAAGCAGACCTAGGACAAGAGCAGGTTTAAACTAAGCCTAAACGAACCGTATCTACCAGAAAACAGGATTAAAAACAGGACTATTTTATAATAAATGTCATTAGAACATTTAGTCCAAATTATATTAAAAACATAGTAGCCTACAGTAGCTGCCAAAAAAAGCTCACTTTACATTTAGTTCTTCAGAACAAACGCAGCTGTCACTAGGCAACATGCACAGGATCATGCATGTTTTTGAAAGTCTGACCTGCAGAAATCTATTCAAAATAGCCCAGACTGAGCATTGAAATATATGCAATGTAATGAAATGGACAACGGGAAAATGTTCCTGAAAGTATTCAACTGGTGACAACGGATCTTGCACCTGAGAAATCATGTATTTTTTATCTTCCCTTCGCCTCCGTAGTCATGTTAAAGCTGTAAAATGATGTGTGTTTTTCCTAAAGCAAAAGTGCACATGTCCCGGGACAAGACCGCGCTCCACCTTTCATAACCCCACCAGTGAAACAGTACTTCCACTCCTAAATGAGCAAACTTCCACTCAGAGCACAAGGTCCTTTGACATGTTACATTTACACCAAATCATGAATGAAGCTGTTGTTTACTGTGTCTGCAGCATCACACGTTTGTGCTTTGACAGAGCAGTGTTTCAGAGGAAATACTGCTCTTTCTGGCCCCCCAAGACCAGCGGCAGAGCTGCGCAGCAAAGCAGCACAGAATGCTGCAGATGAGCTGTGGTGCGGCGAGGAAGCTTCGGGAAACCGGACCTGGCCCGCGGGCCGCCAATTGGAGTCCCCTGGTCTATACAGTATGTGGCAAGGGCTGATAGTGAATTTAAAACATAAACTTAAAGGTGCAAGGTGGCATGTACATTTTCATGTGGAGGGTCCATCACCTGTTAGTCACCATGGAGATGTTATTGCCGTTTTGCCTTGAATGTACTTCCATAGGGTTGTAGTTGATGTCATTGCCCTGTCAAAAGCTCACATTATTAGGATCACAATCAAAAACAACTGTACAGAAAAGTATTGGAAAACAGCATCATCATGCGTGAAAAGGCATATTAAACTTAATGCTAAAAAAATAGCTAGTTGACTAATATGAAATTTGGTCGATTAAGTTTATCAACCACTTCATCGATTAAAAAATTAAATAACGACATCCCTATTCCTAAGTAAGAGGAGTCACCCATTAACTCCATTGAACGCTTCTGCTCGGGTCCTGACTAAAAACCAGGAAGTGCAATCACATTAGTCCTGTGGCTCAGAGAATAGACTTTAAAGCAGCTCTGCTTGTATACAAGTCTCTCCATGGCCTAGCACCAAAGTCCATCTCGGACTTGGCCATATGAACCACCTCGGACTCTGAGGACCTCAGGAACCGGCCTCCTGCTGTTGCCGAGAGTCAGGACTAAACGTGGGGAATCCTCGTTTCAATTTTACAGAGTTAAAATCTGGAAGAGTCTTCCTGAAGATGTAAGACTTGCCTCTACTCCAGCAATGTTCAAATCCAAGCTAAAAAACAGTTTTGTTTGGCTGTGCATAAAGCTGAAATGATTCATTACAGTTTTTTTCAAGTAAAACCTTTTTTTATTAAGTCTACTCAAAGGAACAGTTCACAAAAAAGAGTATTACAAAAAGCAATTTTATTTAGGCCAGAAAAAAGAGATGTTGGCAGGTTATTTTGCTATACATATACTTTATGTCATTTTAATGTTTTTCTTAATGTCTTTTAATCTGGTGGCTCGATTTACCCCAAGAACTGTCTTAATTTAGCCCGCTGCTGGGTTTAAAAAAAAAGAAAGGCAGTTGGTGATGGAGGAGATGGTGGCCGGGTGAGGGATTGTGTGTGGTCCGCATGAAATAGGATCTCATGGTGCTGAATGATGAGTCAGATGGTGAGCATGTATAGAATGAAGAGAAGGGGGCCGAATACCGAGCCTTGAGGGACTCCATGGGTGACTGGGATGGTGTGAGATTTAAAGTTATTTATGGAGATGTAGTGGGAGCTGTCGAAGAGAGAGGTTTGTTTTAAGTTCATTTAAAATAACCTTCCCAACTTTGAATACCTGTGAGGGATGCTCCCCACATAGAGTGGAACCAACTAGGTATTGGTTAAATGGGACTGGGTAGGAACTAAGACCTTGTTAAATGGGACTTTAAACTAAACTTTGGGACTTTTAAGCAGGGCAGGTAATTTCTCCCAAATCAGGAACCCTTTTGTACACAAGTACATTATGACACCTTTTTTTAAAATCAAGAAATATTTTAAGCCAAACAGCATCCCAAGTAAGGTAAAAGAAAAATCAATGCAAAAGTTTTGATATGAAAATAAAGCATAATAACGTCAATCATAACCATCCATCCATCCATCTTCTCCGCTTTATCCGGGGCCGGGTCGGGGGGCAGCAGTCTAAGCAGGGACTCCCAGACTTCCTTTTTCCCCAGACACTTCCTCCAACTCCTCCGGGGGGATCCGAGGCGTTCCCAGGCCAGCCGAGAGACATAGTCCCCTCCAGCGTGTCCTGGGACTTCTTCCCGGGCCTCCCTACGGATGGGACTGCTCCTCTCACCGAAGGAACAGAGCTTCCCCTCGTGTGACTGAGCTCCTCACCCTATCTCCGCCCAGCCACCCTGCGGAGGAAACTCATTCGACGCTTGTATCCCGATCTTGTCCTTTCGGTCACTACCCAAAGCTCATGACCATAGGTGAGGGTATGAACGTAGATTGACCGGTAAATCGAAGCTTTGTCTTTCGACTCAGCTCCTTCTTTACCACAACGTCCGATGCAGCGACCGCATCACTGCAGACGCTTGCCGGATCCTGTCAATCTCACGCTTCCTCTCACTCGTGAACAAGATCCCGAGATACTTAAACTCCTCCACTTGGGCAAGGACCCACCCACCTGGAGAGGGCAAGCCACCTTTTTCCGGTCGAGAACCATGGCCTCAGATTTGGAAGGTGCTGATTCTCATCCCAGCTGCTTCACACTCGGCTGCAAATCGTCCCCGTTGCATATTGCAGGTCCAGGTTTGATGGAGCCATCAGGACAACATCATCTGCAAACAGCAGAGATGAGATCCTGTGCTCTCCAACCGGACCCCCTCCGCCCCCTGACTGCAGCCTAGAAATTCTGTCCATAAAACAATGAACAGAAACGGTGACAAAGGGCAGCCCTCCGCGCACTGGGAACAGACTTACTGCCGCAAGCACAGCACTTTGGGCAACACCGGACAGACTGACCGACCGGTCGCCTTTCCGGCCAGGACGAAAACCCTCAGCTCCTCCTGAATCCCCGATCCGAGGTTCGACTATCGGTCGGATTCCTCCTCTCCAGTACCCTGGAATAGACCTTACCAGGGGAGGCTGAGGAGTGTGATCCCCCTCTATAGTTGGAGCAGACACCCACCCTCGGTCCCCCTTCTTGAACAGAGGGACCACCACCCCGGTTTGCCAGTCCAGAGGCACCGCCCGACCGCCACATGATGTTGCAGAGGCGTGTCAACCAAGACAGTCCCTGCAACATCCAGAGACTTTAGGTACTCGGGCGTATCTCATCCACCCCCGGAGCTCTGCCACCGAGGAGGTTTGCCAACAACCTCAGTGACTTCGGCCTGGGTGATAGATGAGTCAGCCTCCGAGTCCTCAGTCTCTACTTCCTCTTCGGAAGACGTGGCAGTGGGATTTAGGAGGTCCTCAAAGTACTCCTTCCACCGCCCGACGACATCCCCAGTCGAGGTCAGCAGGTCCCCACCCACACCGTAAACGGTGTTGGTGGAACACTGCTTCCCCCTCCTGAGGCGCCGGACGGTTTGCCAGAATTTCTTTGGGGACCCGACCGATAGTCCTCCTCCAGGGCCTCCCCGAACTCCTCCCAGACCGGGTTTTTGCCTCTGCGACAGCACGAGCTGCGGCACGACTGGCCCGCCGGTACCCGTCAACGGCCTCAGGAGTCCCCAACAAGCCAAGAGGCCAGATAGGCCTCCTTCTTCCGCCTGACGGCATCCCTTACTTCCGGTGTCCACCACCGGGTTCGGGGGTTGCCGCCGCGACAGGCACCTGAGACCTTGCGTCCACAGCTCTGAGCAGCCGCATTGACAATGGAGGTCGAGAACATGGTCCACTCGGACTCAATGTCCCCAGCCTCCCCCGGGATCTGGGAGAAGCTCTCCCGGAGGTGTGAATTGAAGACCCTGCTGACAGCGGGCTCCGCAAGACGTTCCCAACAGACCCTCACTATACGCTTGGGCCTGCCAAGTCTGTCCGGCTTCCTCCGCCGCCAGCGGATCCAACTCACCACCAGGTGGTGATCGGTTGACAGCTCCGCCCCTCTCTTTACCCGAGTGTCCAAGACACGCAGCCGGAGGTCAGATGACACGACAACAAAGTCGATCATTGACCTCCGGCCTAGGGTGTCCTGGTGCCACGTGCACTGGTGGACACCCTTGTGCTTGAACATGGTGTTCATTATGGACAGTCCGTGACTAGCACAGAAGTCCAATAACTGAACACCGCTCGGGTTCAGATCAGGGGGGCCGTTCTTCCCAATCACCCCTCTCCAGGTGTCACTGTCGTTGCCACAGTGGGCGTTGAAGTCCCCCAGTAGAACAACGGAGTCCCCGGTCGGTGCACTGTCCAGTACCCCTCCAGGGACTCCAAGAAGGCCGGGTACTCAGCACCGTTGTTCGGCCCGTAGGCCGACACCACAGTGAGAGACCTGTCCCCAACCCGAAGGCGTAGGGACGCGACCCTCTCGTTCACTGGGGTAAACTCCAACACAATCTCAGGTCAATCATAACCCCCTGACTGAAATCTTTATCAAGCCTTATAAATCTGAACTCTCAAAGGGAATGTCGGTGTAATCCCTCATTTGTCCAGGAGTGTTCATCTTAAAGCCATCTTAAAGCCACAAACCACTGTATTGAAGACAGTGAGGTGGAGATTCTGAGCAGGGAGAAAAGATGAATTGAAAAGAAAGAGTTAAAGAGGCAATTTTTTGTTAAAAAAGAGAATCCTTCCTTAAATCGTAATGGAGGTTTAAGATTCAACCTTCCCGTTGTTTATAATGGTTTGCTGAAACCCTGGAGACGCCCTGGGCATTCGGATGCTAAACAGGCACTCAAGGTGAGGCAGCCAAACGCCAGGGAACAATAGAACAATAGGCCCATCCCAGTTAAATTTCTATTGGGCCATTATCAGGAGGTCCCGCCCTGTGGGCAGGGCTTTCACAGAGTAGGATATAAACAGGAGTTCTCAGACTTGTTTCACTGATTGGAATGACTCTTGGATGAGAGTCGAAACGTATCGGGTTTTCTTTGTGTCCAAAACAGAGTCCAGAAGACTACAACTGAATCTTTTTCTTACAATCTCAAAGGGAATGATATCAAAAGTGTATAAATGCATTAATGACTTGGACAGAAAATCTACTAAGTATATTAAAAATCAAATGGGAAGAAGTGGGTAAAATAATCTTGATGGACAAGGACTGGAAAGAGATATGCACATCACAATGGAGGACCACGGGAGTTCTGTTGGAAGAATGTGACCCATTTTTTCATAACACCATGTCAAAGTGCACATTACTCACAGGGAAGGGCTGAGTGTTGGAGAGATGTGGTTGCCAGGAGGCAAACCATTATCATGTGTTTTGGGACTGTCATATCATACCAAAGTACTGGACGAAAATGAATAATGCAGATTGTTTTTGACACCATCATCCCATTACATTTTTGAATCATATACTTGGGCAGCAAACCCCCACACAATGGACACAATGGAAGGATATCTTTGGAACATACTCTTGGCAGCTGGGAAGAAGGCCCTCACACAAAAATGGATGACTCAAACCGCCCCGACGATACAGGACTGGACAAATATCATTTCAGACATACGCACAATGGAAAAAATAACCTCAGGACTCAACTTAAAAATAGACACATTTAAAGACAATGGACAAAATGGGACAATTACCTTGAATTCGATAATCAATAATTCGTCTTTATGTTTATGTACAAATATGTGTGTGTGTGTGTGTGTGTGTGTGCGTTTATTTTTCTTCTTTCTTCTCTGAAGCCCCTCCCTTACTTTCCACTGTTTGCTCCCTTAGCTTATTTCCTCCCAGATCCAGCTCGTCCAGTGTGTATTTTTTGTCCTTTTTTTCTTCTTCTTTTTTTTTACTGGCTTTTATTATTCTCTTTTGTTATGTTATATTGTTTCGTTTCTGTTGTCCTATGTTCTAATGAAAAATGAAAAATAATTTAAAAAAAGATGTTTTATTCATTCTAAACTTAGACAAAAAATGTTGATCCACAAGTGAAAGAACTTGGACACAGCAGCTCCAAGAAGAGGGTTTTGTTGTTGTTGTTGTTGTTGTTATTGTTATTGTTGTTGTTGTTGTTGTTGTTGTTGTTGTTGTGTTACTTTTAATGGCGGTTGGTAGCCAACTGAAAAGGTGCATTTACCGCCCCCTACTGTAGTTGTATGTCTTCAAAGTATTTGTTTTACACTATACCGTAAAACATGCTTTGCATGAACGCAACCAAGTAGTAGCACTGTAAAACTGTTGTTGTTGTTATTGTTGTATTACTTTTAATGGCGGTTGGCAGCCAAAAGGTGCATTTACCGCCAGTAACTGTAGTTCAAAGTATTTGTTTTACACTTTACCGTATAAATAAAACTCACGAAAATAGAAATCCATAATTGTGGAAATGTCTCATTATTTGCTAGGGATTGGGTTCATAAACATGCCATTGAATAATGGCCCCACTTTCTGAGGCTACTGTGAAACGTTTATTTATGCTGACAGAGAAGACCATAAGCCAAGTCAACAAATCTGCATTCAGTTAAACATCTAATTCTACTTCAGGGTTCTTAACCCTCCAAGTCAATTGTAGTATTGGAATTATAGTATGTGAATGCTACCTATCAAATATAAAGTCATTTACATCCAATTTCAGCCATTTTTGCTGTGTGAACGTGAGCAAGGGGGACTAGGTAGTACTATTGTACGAAAATGCCTTTTTCTTTTTTTTGCTCATGCTCTGGGGCACAAGTACATTGCCTTTGTTGAGAAATCATTCTTCATTCACGAACAGGGGAAATGACTTGAACGCAGTACCTCCAAAAAAACAATCCATGTAGGATGAAGGGAAGATACGGTTTTCTTAACCGCCCTTATTTTATATATTTTATATATTTATATATATACAGAGATGCTAAGTTTAAAGACAGACCTATTTTCAGACACTTGTGTTGCTGTGTGAACTCAAGCAATTGGGGACTGTGAGATTCCTCTGACTAAAGAGGGACTGGTGGATTTGGGGACTTAGTTCTTGGTACTGTTAAATGCAAAAACGCCTTAAGGAGAATCCGAGAATCCTTTCAGGGGCCCTGCGGCTGCAGTACCACAGTGAGTGAGACCACTAATCAAATTCACTTTAGGACAGCAGGACAACAAGCATTGTTCACCTAAAAAAAAATGCAATTAAGGTAAATATAATTTGTTTTTTATTCTTACTATCAGTTAAAAATGGTAGTAATACAAAAATATTCGAAATGTTGTTTTTATTTTTTTATTATTTTTAATTCATGATTTTATTTCGAGCATATAGCAAAAAACGAAAATCATGTACATTCACATTGATCACCATCATCAGCATTAATGAAATTAATATAAAACATTTTACAACAAACAATTTAACTCTAAAAAGGAAAGGGATGAAGTATAATTTTTTATCTCCAACCCCCTCATAGCCTTTAAAACTAAAATATACTGCTTCCTTTATTATTTCCTATAAAATTGACATTCATTTTTGTATATTTTTGTATTTTTTTTTTACATTTTACTTGGAACAAGAAGACAAAAAGCAAAGTTAATTAATGATAAAAGACCACACTCTCCTTATACTTTCCAAATCTTTTGATCCTTTTAAAATTGTTTTATATGTGTAATTCCTTTGACTTATTCTTTCAATTTGTTCCACAGTTTTACTCCCAGAAATAGCTGTCATCAACACGGTTTTGTTTTGGGGGGTTTTATTGCAGAATGTTCCCTTTTTCCCTCCTTTTCGTTCATGTACTTGTATTCTACCTTAATCAGATTCCTGCTGTGTTTCATACTGTAGGTCAATGGAGTGAAGCCATCAAAAAGATGCATTTCCAATTCAACAAAGTTTTATCTGTGCCTCTGCACCTTTATTCAGGCTTGGGATATTATGTCAAAGTATTATTAAATTGCAATTTGGGACAATTTTGAGGACGGTTTAGATCGATTCCACTAACCGATATGTCTCTATTGACGATTCGCTAATCCCTTTGCAAGAGATCTCAAAACTAAATATTAAATAATTTAAAGTATTGCCCTGCTTTTGTGAAAATCTGGTATTGCACATCATTATTTGTATTAGGTCTAATATTATGGTTGAACTGAAGATGGAAATTAGCCACGCTGGCTATAATCTTTACATATTTACAGGCATAATGTTCCTTAATATGTGTTTGTCCCATTACAAATATACAGAGCGTTAAAGACATTTTTTAATCTTACCACACGAGGGAGCTATTGTATTTCATATGAACAGACCACACAGCGGGCCTGACTTCAAAAGCATAGTTCAGCACTTTTCCTCCAAATTGCTGCTTTCACCATTTTCATTTGACAAAATACCTAGGTCCATTCAAGGTACATTTGAGGCTGAAAATTTAATTTGAGACAAATAATGGTTATTGACCTCACTGAAAGGATTCTCACAAATGTTCACTAGTTTATAGTGAAAAATATACATAAGACAATATTGGGCTGTCACAGGTTAAGGCTAAACCAGGGTTAGAATGTAGGTTTGCTACAGTAGTTTCAAATCCAAAGACAAACTAACTGACCCAAGGGAGAACAAAAAGCAGATGAATTTGACTTTACATTTTGCAGACTCAAGAACCGCCTATGAATTTGTGCACATTTTTTTAAATGCACCACCAGAAAAAGCTTGCATACCATACCGCCAGTTGTACCTGAGTTTGAGGACCACTCTGAACTGAAGTCACAGATGTAGATTGTAGATGCACAAGTCTTATTTTATGTGCACGAGTAAACCCTGTACACACTTCAGTAACTGGTGTAAAGTAACAAGCTGTTGCAGTGTAAGCAAACACTGGAGCTGGGTTTCCTGTTTAAATTAAGATAAATCAAGACCTCTAATCACAGATGTAATGACTGAGTCCCAAAGCTCTCGTGTAAATCTCAGTCTCTTTTAATCTTTCAGTTCAGGGCCCTTACCTATTTAGAGTGTGAAGCGCACTGCGGCTCATGCACTCAACAAGCTTCAAACAAACTGTACTGTTTGGTCCTGATGTTAGCAGATGTTAAAAGTTTCTTTCTACTGGCAAAATAAAAGCACTGGTATAAATAATAAAAGCACTGCCCACTGGTATTTAAAGATATTTCTTTTGCTCTTCATTTCAGATCATGGAGTTGTTTTAGAGGAGGACAAAGTTATCAGAAATATGGCCAACGAGGGGCACTGTCATAATATAACAGATACTGTATGT
Source organism: Chaenogobius annularis (assembly GCA_015082035.1). NCBI lineage: Eukaryota > Metazoa > Chordata > Actinopteri > Gobiiformes > Gobiidae > Chaenogobius > Chaenogobius annularis. Next base: position 628,958 of record BJKM01000353.1, on the reverse strand, counting down.
GAGCAACTGAAGCACTCCTTGGCCCATAATGTATTCCTCCTGCATTACGAGTTTATGCAATGTCTCAGCTGCCAAATGCCACTAAAATGGTAATTTCAGCATTTCTTTTCAACATACAACCTCAGATGGATTAATTTCCATACCGACAAAGTTTTCATTTAAATTCAATTGAAATCTGTAGGAGCAGACACTCCATTAGAGCGTATCTGCACAGATTCTGGACTAATCACTGACTAATCACATTAGCTACAGGCAATGCTGATTGAACTAGAGTTATTTTCATGTTGCCAAAGAATCTTCCTCCTGGAGCTGTTTCTCACTAAACCCAGAGCTAATTCTCTCCATTCCCACAGAAATGTCATATTTGTACCTTCTTTTTGCACATTGCAATACAACTGTAGTGGAGCATTCTCATATTACATCTAACAACGTTTGTCAATCATTTGGTATGTTACTAAATTCCCCCTGTGTCATGGATTTATTTTGAATGAAAATGAATTTTGTTTTTGGGTAATTTCTTTCTCTTACAGTGCCACCATAGCTGCCTGAATGTGCAACAATCTGCTCAGATGTGGCAGCACAAGTCATAATGGTTGGCCAACCTTCCTCAAATTACTCCAAACCATTTGTCCTGCACAAGAGGTACACAATCACAGACAAATAATAAAATTTCCCTGATCTGCTTCAATTCTGTCATCTCAGCATCTTTTACCATATGTACCGGTACAAACAAAACTATTCAAATAAAAATGTAGTCTGAATATCATTTTGAGATAAGGCAAATCTATCTGTTATCTGTTTTGTCAACACCGCCCACCTTAAGATCAGATGCAGTTACAATATATGAATAGACTGGATGTATGTGTCGTGAGTGTGTGTAGGATGACTTCACTGTGACGTCAACCACAAGGATGGGGGGGCCTGGATTTGAACTTTACTCTTCTAATCTACTCTTTCTATGCTTGTCATTCATTTTGGTAAACATTTTTACTGCCTAAACAACTACTAGGTTTATATGCAATGTAGTATTAGGGATTTGTTGTGTTTAAAGCGTCTTCAGGCCGGGGTTGATAGGAGATAGAGTATTTAAATCCCAGTATGTCGACTGTACGGAATGTGTTCAAGTGAATGATCTACAGAGTGGTTCCCTTCACCCACCAGTGTTAAACAAGGGGATGTTCTGTCAACAAGCCTGTTTTCACGCTTCATAAATGATTTGGCTCTTGAAATCAAACAGCTGGACATTGTCATTGTCAATAATTATTATTATTTATGCTTTAATTTTGTCTTGTATATTGTATTGTGATTTCAATGTGTTCTAATGATTGTAAAGCCCTTTGATTTACCTTTGTATGAACTGTGCTCTACAAATACATGTGGATTGACTGATGAGGCCTGTGTGTATCTCCTGTATAGAACATCTGTTGTTTTATTATTACTCAGTGTTTTATGTTGCACCTTAAGGCCGAGACAAGTTCCTATGTTTGTGAATTTTGTTCATTGACAATGGCAATAAACTCTTTCTGTTTCTGATTTCTGATTCTGATCTCTGTAGCACTCTTTCCTTTCAGCAATGACCTGTCTCTGGGGTGGCTGTGGTTGTTGCCACATGGACCTGGAGACATGGACAGGACCTGCCTGTTTAAAGAAGTCTTCAGTGTGGGAAGCAGACACACCCTGGTGCTCTCAAGACATCTGACCTTAAGTTTGGCTTTGTGCTTTAAATAGGACCTTAGAAGCGCCCTATTGAAATTTGGGAACAGCACCAAGGCAAACACCACACGCACACACAAACCGACACCCACACACATGCACACGCGCGCACACACACACACACACACACACACACACACACACACACACGCACACACACACACACGCACACACACAGTAGTTAATTTGTCGAGCGAAAGATAAGAGAACAAAAGTGGTGTTTTGGGGTGATGTGTGCCCTAATCACTGAGAAAAAGTTAAGGGAACAGGTATGTTACAAAGTCAGCAATAAAATAAACTAATCCGTCATCATACATTTGCTACTTCAGTTGCATTTTTCATTATTTTTTACGACTGCAAATCCCCTATTGTGGTACAAAGAATTTTCCTCAAATTTTCGATCGCGCTTTACTCTCCACAATCCAAACTACTCCACAAGATGTCCCACAGAAGTTAACTCATGCAATAATGTAACCTGTATAAGGACAATTACAGGCAAATGTTGAGAAAATTAAAAAAAACAATTCTAATTACGATAATTCTATTGCATTGCATTGATAGGACATGCACATTGATCTGATTTTGGGCTCTGTGATCGGAAAGGCCTGCGAGTCTTTTGTATGTATTTTAGTTTGGTTTTATTTGATGAAAATATCTGAGCTCTTAGTCATAGTTTCAGTCAGCTAAAATATCTGAACTTTTGTCATAGTTTCTATAATCAAAATATGATATTGATAAAAAAGTATAAAATTAACACTGCTTTTTAGCACCAAACATGGTCAGTTGCAATATGTTTAATAATAGCTAAAAGTGCAGTTGAAATATTAGACCATTATGTCTTTAGTTACATTCATTAACATAATTATGGCAAATGACACTCACAGAACCAACCCTGCTCTTTAAAGAACATCCTAAACTCAATACCATATTTAATCCTAGCACAACCCCTTAATAAGTGTCAAGTGAAACCAAAGAAACCACAGAAATTATTCGTAAATGCAGTTTGATCCAAACACTAAACCAGTGATAATCATCAGACACGTTTGGCCAGATAAAGTGTCCAAAATCTAGTCAGTAGTTGTGTGGTAAATTTGAGAGATTAACTTGTTTATACTAATCATTAATCCTGTCTTAAAATTTGTTTTGCCATTGGGACGCAGGGGAGAAGATCCCTTGGTGAACTCTGTCGTCAGAGGGAGGGTGTGTGTGAATCTTGAGTTCCATGAGAGCTTTAAATGACAGTAGAGAGAGGGTCCCAAATAAAAGGAATTAGGACACCCCAAAGCCCCCAGACTCGAAGCAGCGCCGCGAAGACACAGGAATAACCATGCCAGAGCCTGTCCCCGCAGGTATGCAGATCACTTTTTGCGGGAGAATAATTCAATGTAATTAGTCTGGGGACTGCTTTGTGGAGGGTAGGATTTTAGTTTTTTACCAGGGAATATGTTTGCTCCATAGATAAGGAAAACCCGGGATGAAGGAGATGGTTCTGTTCTTTTGTCTTCCAAATGTATTTTCCAGTATGCCTTAGTCTGCCTTTTAGACTGGCACAAGAGCAACTGCTAATTGTAATATATGTGTTAAGTTGAACAAAAATGGACTGTAAAGAAGTGCGGTCATACCAAACTGACAACTGATCAACTTCTTCTATGATAATTGATCAAACACAAGCTGATTTGTGATTTGTAGTGTTGACACTCCAATGCCATATTTCAAATACCTGCCATCTAATTTTAGCAGAAAAGGTAATTTAATACAATCCTACACATGTCAAAAGTGATTTACAGCTCAGTCATAGATGCTGATAAGATCGTAAATATGAGGCATTCAGTCTTTTGTCTCCTATTTGGCTATAAACAAGACAAGTGACCAAAAATAGTTGCTTGGTCGGGTCTCTGAAGCATCATTGGGGTCAGTAGTTCCCGAGATTCATTAGAAAACCTTGCAGGAGAAGGCTAAAAGTGTGCTATGTGGAGATACTTTCATGTTTAAAGACGGAGACTGGCTCCAGGTGATATGCAGGGAGCAGATGATGAAAACAAAACAATCTATTTCTGTAATTAACTTGGTGTCTTATCCTTGACAACCGCAGGAGAAGTGTCAATACAATGTCTACATATGAGGAACATCAGAATCACTTTAACTTCTAGTTTATACAGGTGTATACATAGAAATATTGTGCTTTTTTAACATTAAACTATAGCATATGTATGTTCATTGTTGTTATTGGTTGGATCATTGTAAACATCTATATTGATATAAAACGGCTGAAACAGGTCCAGTAACTTTTTGTTCAAAACTGCAGAAGCAAGCTGTGGATTTTTATGTATGTGTTTTTATTGTGGAAATATGGCAATGTGATATTTTGTATATCACATGTCAACTAAGTGCAGAGCTGAGAGCAGTGGGCAGAGATAGGGGGTAGGTGAAAACAGACACTCAAGCCTCAGGATTACTCAAATATGCATGACTCAATGGAAATACAACGTAGACTGAAGTATTGAGGAGGGGACGTTAATGAGATGCTCCCATAAAGAGTGAGGCCTTTTTCCACACTTTTTTTACCCTTTGACCCTGCGTTTTAAATCATTGTCACAGTCACAGAAACTTGAGTCATGCGCTCTCGCCAAACCAAACATTATTTTTAGTGTACAGTATATGTGTCTGGAGTCTCTGGACCCTTCGGGCTCTCCATCCTTTATATCAGTGGTTCTCAAACTTTTTCAGTCGCAACCCCCATAATAACAACCGTTGGTTTTCGTGACCCCCAAACACAAAAATACACAACTTCAAGGTGATAGAGTAGACTTATTTCTATTTATTGATTTTCTTTTCAGTGCATAGGCCAAGAAAAATATATTTGGTAAGCCAGCAAATAAGAATCTACATTTACCACTGCATTTGAGGGCTGTATTTAAGACTGTTGAATAACTTTTCATTTGCCATTATAACCGTCATATGTAACATTTGGATGTGAGACAGGCCTTATATTATGGGTCTGAGACTGAATTAAGGTATGGCTGCACATTAAAACCTGCGATTTAAGCAACTATTTGGAATGATTCACAGTATTGGCCACGGTCTGTGGCGGTCTGTTATGTGTATATGTCAATATGCAGCCCTCGATGAAAGCTTTAAATGTACATGTTACAGCTCAGCTCCAGTGACAGCTTGTAGGACTGTAGTCGAGTAAAGACGTTCTGGTTTGACAATGGGGGAAAAGTGTGGCTCTGCAAAAGCTCTCAAAACTATCGATGATCTGACAAGACGTGGTCAACACAACGCATACAGCAAAGAGCATTTTCATGTTCATGACTCCCTTGAAAAGGGTTTTGCCCGACTTATGCTTGGATCAATGGCGTCTACCTTTGATCCAAGCATACAGCCCTACTAATGTGACAACCCAAAACCTTCTCATTGTTAAACCTGATGGCATGTCTATGATGTTATTAGTTTAATTCTGTGTGTGCTGTGCAGATTTGGAGATTACATGAGGTGTAATATAGACCTGTGTCGACAGCACACGGCCCTCCCACAGTAAAGCCAGTGCAAAGCCGATAGTAATGGGGTCGGCCTGGGAACGGTGGCACAGAGGATTATTGGTGTCATCGCTGTAGGTGTCTCAGGGCTGTTCCGGCGGCAATCCTCCCTAAACCTTTTGTTGAAAAAAACTGAAAAAGTCTATGCCAACATTTCCCCCATAGTATTGCAATAGTTGATGAACTTTGCGTGATAATCTGAAATTACATTTTTTTAATTGAAATACAGAACATTATGTACATCATTACTTAAGTAATTATAAGCACTATACCTTTAAAAAGAAATTCTTCCATAAATAAATAAACAAAAATGTTAAATCCATGTTTAAGTAAGAAACAAACCAAGTGTTATTTTGCAAAATATATATTTAAATTTTAAAATTTTTAACATTCACAAAAAAATATATAGCTGAAGCAGTCTGTGATAACAATTCAGTATCACCATATTAAGCATCACGATAAATATCAAAACTGACCACTAAATAACCCACTTCAACTTAACTCAAACTAGAATGAAAAAAAAAACAACGTTTTTATCACTATGGTCAAGTTTATGTCTGCAGAAACAGCATCCAGATCTTTCTTCCATTTAAGTTCATCGAGTTTGAAATGCCCAAGTGTATCAAGTTGTGTTGTAAAATAAATCATTATGTAATGTGTCAGTGAAGTTTGCCGGCGCTCTGCTCTCCTCGCTGAATATGACGTTTGTCACATGTTTTCAGTGGCTGGTTGAGGGGATAGTGATTCATTTTATTATGATGACGCTATGAAACATGAGACAGAATCAAGAGGCTGTCCTTAAATCAATACAAAATGGCTGTCACTTGATCACTGGCCAACATGTATTTTGTTCATGTTTTATGCAAAAATAGTGAGCGTTAGACACAAGATTGTCTTGTGAAACATACTATGGGAAGCATTTCCTTTAGTCATAAATTTTGGCATCTCTAAAAATACCTACAGGATACGTGTTGCATTATAAGAGCAGGAGAGAGGTGGTGTCGGGGCAAAGGTTTAACCAGGTCATTTCTTTGCACACGGTGATTGCTGTCACCGCAAATGTAAATAAACAAGTGAGGACATGGTCTACATAAACAGATCATATGGAAAAGACAGAACCATTTTAGTTGGAGGTTACATATAGAGAATAAAGAGTCTTATATAGTCTACAGCAGTGTTTCTCAAAATGTGGTTCACGACCTCCTTCAGGTAATACTCGACCTTTAGGTTAGTCATTAGTTTTATCAACTGTAGAACTGCTGTGGTCCTATTTTAGATATATACGTAATTTTAAAAAATATATATATATTCCTCGTTTCAACAAATGGATACCTTTGGAACATGCTTCTGGCAGCTGAGAAAAAGGCCATCACATAAACATGGATGACACAAACTGTACCGATTATTAAGGACTGGACCGATGTCATAATGGACGTATGGAAAATGGGGGGAAAAAATCACATTGTGACTCAACTTGAAAATGCCCAAATTTGACAGGAACTGGACAATAGAACTTTATTTTGGACTTTGTGTGCCATAACTTTCTTTTTCTTTGGATGTTTCACCTTCCTAAATTCTTATTTTCAATTTTACCTAATTTCTTTCTTTCTGGTCTTGTCTTGTTTGTATTTGTGGTTTTATGTTTTTTAATTTTGAAAAAAGAAAAAAAGAAAAATAAAGAAAAAAAAAAACATTCTTATTTTAGACTGTAAATAGACCTGTTATAGACCTGATTTTGTTTTGATGGTATAAAGAAAGCCAAAAAAATGTTTTAATTGGTACTTGGTGTGAAAAGTTTGAGAATCATCGACTATATAGTTTATATTATAGACTAAACACTATTGAGGGAAGTGTATACAGTGTTTTAGTGTGTATTAGTGCTCGGCAGAATGGTTCAAACTCAAGGTAAATACAGTTTTTGGTTAATGGACAAGTGGATTAACCAACCAAAACCGTACCATACCGTGGGTATGAAAACAAACATGGCGGCCTATAACCTGCCAATGCCAGAGTGATATGTGATTGTGTAGCAAGTGAGTGCTTCCCATTATCAATGTGGAATGGCTTCTATGGATATCATTCTGGATGAATGGATTCTTGAGGTGGTTATTGAATAAAAAACGGAATACAAAGGACAAAGAAACGGCCTATGCACTATACTTTAATGTATATATTTATAGAATAAGAGCTTGAATCTGTTTTTGCTGGGCTAACTACACATCTCATTAGGTAGGAAGTGCTTTGGGTAAATTATTTAAATCATATATTTCTACATATATTCATATTTCAACATTTAAAGCAAATCTGAAGAGTATGTTTTTGGGGATCAAGGTCAAGGTTGCGTGACTATTCAAGGAAGCAGTGTTCAACTCTGGAGAATGTGGCTCGCCTTCAGGGCAGACATCAGATACGGCCTCTGGCCTTTAGCGTCAACTGCACTGACCCCAGAGTAACCATATCCTGCTCTATTTCAATTCACTTCAACCACTTTCAGAGAATTTGACCAGTGCTCGACTCAACTCACTGGTCAAGAGATGCGCACGTTTCCATCTGTACAATTATTTTAAATAACAAATGATCACTCAGTATCTGTAGCTGTGGGAATAGTGGCTAAATTAAGAAACATCAAGTGCTCATCCTCATGAAATGCCTCTTTGACTTGTTCAGATGAATAAATGAATTAAGTAATGATGAATGATGCCTCTAATAGTGTGTGTGTTGTGTGTTTGTGTTTGCAGATAAACCGGAGGGTGGTGGTAAGTCAACCACACCACAACTTTGACCTTTTGGTTTCCCTTACACAAACATTTACTGACTTGACAACTGCTCTCACATTTTCACGTTTACTCAAATATTGTGTCAAGTGCCTGCATAAAAAGTAAAGGGATGTTTTTCACACAGTAAATATGATATTTCTTTGACTCTTAACGGGAGCTGCTTTATCGCTACCAAGTACCGCCTGAGTTTTAGGGCCGCAGATTGATTTGAAAACTCATTTACTATTTCAAACAGGAAACATCCACTGATGGTGAGGGAGGATTAGCCTTGGGATTCGTGACAATATTTTCCAGATACATTTTTTGTTTTTTTGTCAATATTATTTTGTTGGATTGACATTATGGCACCTCGTCCTTGGATGTGGTATATTTCTATTAGCATGACCGAAGGCAGTAATATACTATTATGGAGCATAAGACATGTCATGGTTAACTCTGCAACAAGCTGGCCCTGTCCATGGTGTACCCCGCCCAAGGCCCAAAGTCACTGGGATAGGCTCCAGTCTAAACAATTGCTTAACATAATGTGGGTTTTAACAGTGGGATTACTAAACATTCCTTTATTCTTATCCAAATTTTTAGTGGCTCCCCATTATTAACATGCTAATTCCGGTCCCCTGTTCTTAGATGCACCCCCTGCAGATGGAGGTAAGGCACATCATGCTCTGTGACTCAATGAATTTAACCAAATCCACCTAATGTATTCACCAATATGAGTGTATACATGCACCACACTGTGTGCAGGGGACGGAACGGCATGACTCATTTGAAAGACCTTTTACTCTTTAGAACTGAGTGAACTATGCAGTCTATGAAGGACTGTAATGATGCACGAAATGTACACTGTTTTGTCACATTTGGAAGAAATGTATTTGTATATTATCTCTTGGCGCTTATATGTTTATCCGTTATGCATTCTGTGTGTTCGACCTAGCATGATCAGTAATCTAGTGGAAGACAATGGACTGGGATATGGCACTACAGCTATTTAAGTATTTGAATTCCTATAGTTTAGTTAAATGTTAAAGAGAATATATTTCATCTACTCTAAGTATACAGCTTGTTCACAAAGAAGTTTAGGGTTCAAAGTGAGGTTTGGTTAGCAGAATGTATTGGTTTAGTTAGTATGTGTAAGATTATATGCAGTGTCTAACTGGACTATTTTTTCTGTCTCGCCAAGTACACTTGTCTAATTATTCACCTACTAATAGTCAATATTGTTCATAGATTATTAATTGAAGCTGTTCAATAGCCCATCATTAACTTGCTGTAAAGCTGTAAAATTCACACTTCAATGTCACATCCCCTGGCCTTGTTCTTCGACAGTCACTGCCTGATTGTTGCATTTGTTTGTCATGTTTTGTGCATCTGCTTCATCGCTGCATTCATATTAATTTGCTCCCTTGTCCATACAACAGATTCTGAAGATGGAGGTGGTAAGAAAAGAGCAATGTTTATATATTTTACATAAGATTTGCCTATTTACTTTTGCTCCTCAAAAGTATGTCCAATGGGTGTCTGTAACACGTGTTTATGTGATGTATACGCTGAAATGTCACACGATATGCCCATTTAGGAGGACGAATCACTTTGAAAGCTTCTTTTGAAATCAAATATTTGGCTCACCTTTCAAAATAGCTATGTGGCTGTATTTCCAAGCTTATCTGCTCTATGTGCTATATGAAGTGTGATACTGTATTGGCAGCATGGTGGCAGAGTGGCTAGCACTCTCTCCTTACAGCAAGAAGGTCGCAGGTACAACAGCTTCCAGTTTGCATGTTTCTCTCCGTGTCTGGGTTTCCCCCATCAACCCAAAAACATGCACAATAGGTAAAATCCTTCATCAAAGGTAGTCCGGACCAAGCCTTGCACAAAGAGCTGGAGATGGGTCCCATGAGCACTGCACAGCATGGCTCACTTCTCCTAACGGGTGGCAGTGAAGAATGGGTTAAATGAATTTCCCTCATGAGGGATTAATAAAGTACACCTTAATCTTATGCACAGCGGCTGAACTGAAATCCCCCCCAAGTGTCTGTGATGTCTTGGCTGGAAAACATAGCTTGGCCTTGGATGTGTTGTATATTCAGCGGATCTATTCCTTGATGTCACCTGTTGCTTTGCTTTAAATGTTCTTTATCAATTGCAACAAACCAATTTAGGATTCTGTTTTACAATTTGAACATTGCCCAAGCTGTGTTTTAATGATACCAGCTTTTCATATTCCATTCCTCTGGTGCTTTAAACAAAGAGGGAAACACAGCTGGGGTTGGTGTGTAGAAGTGCACTAGAAACAAAAGCAGCTGTTGTTAAACATACCAAGGCTCATATGACTCGACGGCTGAAGCAGTGCTAGGAAACTCTGGAGTGCTGCCCAAGCAGTCCAGCCATCATGAACTGCTGTATTTTTGCTAACCCTTTGTCAGTGGCCCAAGAATGGATATGATATGATATGTTTCAATGTGTTATAGTTGTTCGTGGGCCACATTTGGACGGGGCTTGACAATCCAGATACTTTTATAAGCTCAAGTGTGAACATCTGATAAGTTCATGCTCATGATTAGCTTGTTCTCGTGACTTCTGTGGCAAAGAATCTTCTCAAATGATTGTGCCTTTTGTGTTGTGCTCTCCTGACAGGAATGGGTCTGGATGTATAGTCGGCAGTGAAATATGGCCTGCTGACCGGTGTCACAGGGTCACAAAAATCATTCTTCTCAGAAAGAAAAGCTCTTTTTGTTTATACATGAAATGTGATGATGATCACATTGAGCATATCACTGAAGCGGGCGGCCATGTTGGTGTAAGTCCCGTATGGCAATGCCAAATGGAAATTGTGAAGAGCTTTGGGAAAAACTATTTATTTTGTGCTTCTTAAACCTCAAGTAAAACATATCTGATTGGGCTTATTAGGTTTTCCTAACTCCCACTCCAACAGAACCAAACAGCCTTTTGAGTCTGACACACAGCTCCTACAGCACAATTTATCTACTGCTTTTACTTAAAGTAAACAACCATAATTTTGTATCTGCCTATAATGTCTGTATGTTCAGCATTAAAAATGGCTGGCTTACTCCTGTATCTCTGAGTGGAGTTGGGAATTCTCTTACTGTATATAGCTTTACCATTTTAATTGCTGAGAATCCTCGGCATCATGTGAAGGCCTGATCCCTTCACCGCAAAGTGGGTATTCCAGCTCTCAGTTTCCCGTCTGCTTGTCTGCTGGAGTTGAATCATGTGTGGGAAGTGCTTATCATACCAAGGCTGTTTCTACCCACAGGGGTATAAAGTATGCGTGGGGATTATCATCACTTGGCCTGTTCTGGGCCACTGGCACCAATATTTCCAATTGAAATTAGTGAAAGGTTCATGCCAAATAAAAAAAACAGAAGTATTTGAAGTCCTTTAAAATATTACCGAAAGTCAAGTTGATGCAAAGTCTACAAGACCTGCTTTTAATTTGCTGCATTAGTTAATCGAATTATGCAAAAATAACCCACTCACTCAAATCATTGTTTTCACAAATGAATTATAAAATATATATATGTGTGTAAACATATTTCTTTCAAGCCACACTTCAATAGTTTGCTTGGACAGCCTGCGGGGTAGAGAGTCACAGCATGGGGCCAAGAGTTTCTTCAACTCTGCAAACATCCTCCAAAAGACGCAATCAAAGTGATTTTAAAAAAATAATTCAACTCCCTTTGGTGCAGTCATCGTCTCATTTGATTACGTCCGTAACAGTCATGATCTGACTCCATGTGTGTAAAACAGGCCTGAGTTGATTGCATTTCACTGTGACACATTAATGCAATAATTCCTCAGAATAACCTGGAGAGTTCACACTGATTTATGGTACAGTATAACAAGAGCAGTTATACTTCCATATGCTAACCACAGTGGCCTGTTTGTGTCCCTGGAGTGGAGACGAGCGAGCTCTGTGGAGGGAGCAGGCACGACAGTGCAGGACAATGATCACCTCGTGCATGCAAATGTGCTGTTATGAAATGCAGATGGCTGCGTCTGTGCATACATCTGCATATGTGTTCTCATGTGGCATATTTATGGCTCGGGTCTAATGGAATATAGACCATAGGGAATAGATTCACACTCAAGGCTTGATAGGGCTAGAAAGTGCTGATACACGGCCATCAACAGATGCAGGCTTGTTAGAAGTCTTATACTTAGTACAGTTCATTAGAGTGATTATGTATCAGATGAACTTTGTAAAATGAGACTGTAAGAGTATTTAAGTGTTCACATTGCACTGTCCACATTTGTTTCAAGTAATTTAGTAAGAAATCAAAAGACTAATTTCTGAAATGCCTCCATTGTGGGACAAATAAAGGTTCTTATATTTTAAAATGATATTCATTTATATTTACAGTATTTTAAATGTGTCTGTGATGCATGTACCTTTTTGCCTGGCACTACCATCGTAAGCATACTGTATGTGATATACAGGGAACTGGAAGGATATAGTGCCAGGCCGCGTACATTAACAGAATTACAGCTAAATATAACATTTACATGTTGTGAATTTGCATAAACCTTATTTACACCTATTATAGGTCTATGTGTTGTGTTCAGTGTTAATCTCTGCACTTTGGTTGATATTCTCATATATATTTATATATGACATGCTTGTACCTTGGAACATCTGCCTGGCCTGTCAGTGCTTATTTGAATGAATACATGGCTGATATATGTTTGTTATTTCAGATGAAGGAAGCACAGAGCTGACTGGGCTCTTTGTGGAGAAACCCCCAGACGATGTAGTTGCAGTAGCAGGTCAGTTTGTTAATAAACATATGATGAAACATTTTACGGTTTATTTGGATGAAGATGTGTCTCTTACCTTGCTGTGAATGCAGGAGGTGACGTGACCTTCATAGCCAAGGTGGACTCAACTACCCTTACAAGGAAGCCTGTCATGAAGTGGCTGAAGGGCAAATGGATGGATCTTGGCAGCAAGGCTGGAAAACACATGCAGTTCAAAGAAACTTATGACAGGAATACAAAGGTGGGGGTGTGCGACATTCATTTCATACATATGTGATATAATCCCGTGAGTAAATCTCATTTTTTACAAACATCTTTTCTAGATTTATACATATGAGATGAAGATTAATAAAGTGGTCCCGGGCGATGCGGGTGGCTACAGGTGCGAGGTCACGGCTAAAGACAAGTGTGATAGTTGCACATTTGAGATCACTGTGGAGGGTGAGTGAAAGCATCTCAGCTTATGTTCCACACACTGATCCAGTCATAATGTGCTCCCTCTGCAACTTCTCCTGTTACAGCCCCGCAGCAGGAGGAGAAGGCCGATATTTTGTCTGCCTTCAAAAGAGCGTAAGTCTCCGGGGGTCAGACGTACTACTAATATACTACTTACAAATTTAAGGGTGTCCAGATCATGCATTCAGCGTCCTAAAATAGACCTGCTTGCTCTTCTTAATAGTATTCAAATGATATTATCTTTTTAGCAAGCACAATTTTTAAAGAGAAATATACTATATGTGAGTATAAAAACCTATTTACTTCAAAAATACTGCAGTAATGTCCTTTATCCGTTTAGATTATTGTTTGAAAACCTAATAATGGTTATTTCCTTCCCAAAGGCAGTAAGTTAACCTGTTATGATGAGGTGTGTCTTCTGACTTTTTCCTAGTTTATTCCTTTTTGTCAACATCTGATAAAAGGACATCAGAATCAGAAAAGGTTTATTGCCAATGTCACAGGCAATTCACAAACATAGGAACTTGTTTTCGGCATTAAGGTTCAACATAAAACACTGATCAATAATAAAAACAACATATATTCAGTCCAAAGGGCATGCATTAAGAATCAAGTCAAATTTACTTAAAATAAAAATAGGCATTACTATTTACAGAAAAATGTACAGTTGAATTGGCAGTCGTAGTGCAGAAAGTGACAGTGCAGTGAGTGATGAATAGTTGCAGTTAAAGTGACAGGTGTTTAAGAAGTGTTCATGAGTCCAAGAGGGAGGGAAAGAAACTATTCTTGTGGCGGGAGGTTCTGGTCCGGATGGACCGTAGCCTCCTGCCTGTTGGGAGTGGTTCAAATAGACCATGTCCAGGGTGAGAAGGGTCAGCTGTGATCCGACCTGCTCGTCCCAGAAAAAAAAAAAAAAAAAAAAAAGCCCCCCCCCCCCCCCCTTGGGGGGGGGAGAGGGGGGTTTCCGACCTGCTCGTCCCAGAGCCCTGGAGACGTACAGGTCCTGCAGAGATGGAAGTCTGCAGCCGATCACCTTCTCAGCAGAAGGCACAATGCGCTGTAGTCTCTGTTTGTCCCTGGCTGTTAGTCAATTAGTGGGTTACAAAGCTGTAACCCACTAATTTTCAGTCAAACCAAACTACACTTTACTCCAAAACAACTAATGAAAAAATTAACTTTAGTTTTGAAAGATGAATTGTCAAAACGCAACAAATGCCCAAACTAGTGTCAATCAGATCGTCCCTCCAGACACAAGCTTTACTGCTCTTTTATATTTGCCAAAGAAAATCTCAGTGAAATTTTAAATCGGATGTTCCCCTGTTCAGAGCTTGTTTACACTTGTAATCAGAGTAAATCAGACACCAAAGCCCAAAATGAAACAGGGTCAGCTTCACAAAGAGTTCAAAAACAACTTGAATGTTTAGTCAGGAGTTTTGGTAAAAAAGAAAATAGGCCATCTTGGGGTTAACAGCTATATGTCATTTTATATGTTTTAAAACACCTTTCAACCAGAAACTTGTAGAATTTATATGGAAAACAAACACTTATGATCGTAGCATTTGATAAAAACAATTACAAAATCAGAAAAACAGACTAAATAAAAGTCTTGACCTTTTGTGCTTCGCCTGCCAGGTTATTTTTATTTGTTTGAACTAAATTTGCTTAGTTTTTGGGTGCTTGCTAAATTACAACTAAATGTAATTAAATATGCAATTTTTTTGATTTTGCACCTTAGTTACATGTATTTTACATGTGCATTTTACCGCACACAGTGATGCTGGAGAGGATGAGGGAGACCTGGATTTTAGCGCTTTGCTTAAAGCTGCAAAGAAGTGAGTTTTTATATAATCAACCATATGTCTTCCATTGTTAGGCCTCACTTTATGACAATGAAACGTGTCATTTTCTTTGACTGATAGGAAGAAGAGGCCCGAGGACGAGAAGCCTGAGATTGACGTTTGGGAGTTGCTTAAGAGTGCTCATCCGAGCGAATATGAGAAAATTGCCTTCCAGTATGGCATCACTGACCTGAGGGGCATGCTGAAGCGTCTGAAGAAGATGACCGCGCCGGAGCCAAAGCACACCGAGGGTAAGAAGGATAAGGTAGAGGCAATGTGACATGAGCTGTTACCTGAGGGGAGTGTGAAATGAACGACAAAGACAGCAGAAGCAGATCTGACACTAGAACAAGAGAGAGTTTGACAAGGCCCGTGATGAAATGACAGGCTTTTTTTTCTTTATTGTGTAGCTTTCCTGAAGAAGCTCGATTCCTGCTACTCGGTGGATAAAGGCAAGAAGATTGTACTGACCTGTGAAGTGGTCGACCCCAACATTCAGGTCAAATGGCTGAAGAATGGCCAGGAGATCAAACCATCGGCAAAGTACATAAACATATGAAGCTTTTAGACATTTACTTAATTAGCCATGCAGTGTAAGGCCATATCAAATGAATAAAGCTGACATGGACATGATAGGCAGTGTTATATAAATATCAAGCCAGAATTATCAGTCACAAATTTGCAGGACGGGATGATGATGCAGTCAACGGATTTTATTTTTAGGCTTGTCATAAGTTGCCTCCCTGTGGGATAAGTCTAAGTCCAACTGCCAAGACACCTTACACCTCCTGCAGTCTACTGTCATGCACCGCTGGGACAAAGGCTTCTCAACTCAGTTAAAAAAAGCTCACACTAATGAATGATCCAATTTTGCTCTACCATGTGACTTATTCTAAAATAATAGCTGAATTAAAAAATAATAATACATTTTATGTATACATCTCAAAGATGCTGAACAAAAGAAAATAACTTCAACACAAAACATGGCACTGACTGAAGGCAAAATATAACACCTACTTTCGTTTGCATATGACTTTAGCATACCCTGATGCAACCCTCTTTATTTATTGAAGAGTCGACTGGCTGTTGATTGCTTGTTATACTGAAATGTTTATACCTATTTATAAGCTCCTTGAGGCTAACTGGCAAGTCAGATGTGTTGGCAGTTTGATGAAGACAGATATTGACAAAATGTTGATCTGTAAACTTTGTGTGTCCTAAAGGTATGTGATGGAGGCCAATGGGAACATCAGAACTCTAACTATCAACAGGACCACTCTGGCTGATGATGCCGCGTATGAGTGTGTGGTCGGAGACGACAAGAGTTTCACAGAAGTATTTGTCAAAGGTGCAGCCTCAGCCTTAAATTAATTAGCATCTTCTAATCAGACATCATTAATCATAATCAATCTTAATGAGTGTTGACTCTGCTCTTTACCCCACACAGAGCCCCCAGTGACCATCATCAAACTGATGGATGACTATCACGTAGTGGTCGGGGAAAGAGTGGAGTTTGAAGTTGAGGTTTCAGAAGAGGGCGCCCATGTCATGTGGTCAGTACAATAAAATACTTTTTTTTCAGCACAGTAGGGTAGTAGAGTAGGAGTAGTAACCAATAAAGTGTGAAAACTTTTTTCTCCAATAAAGTAATGCACAGCAGCCAGGTAAAATACTGCCAGACATGCTAGTATTATTTAGAACAATCCGTATGTGAATGCAGGTTCTTTGAAGATGTGGAGCTCCACAAAGACAAAGAATCAAAATTCCGCTTTAAGAAAGATGGGAAGAAGCACACATTGATTATCCCAGAAGCTACACTGGACGACATTGGCATGTACCACGCCTGGACAAATGGGGGTCATACCAAAGGAGAGCTGGAAGTAGAAGGTACCACCATTGTTGATACATAAACAGCTAATTCAAATCATTAATATAAATACATTGATGGATCAAATACTGTGTTCAAGAGTGCCGTTTTTTTTTCTTTTCATTTCAACATAGGGCGTTTAAATGCTCTGCTGTCGATGCAGTTGATTTTTTTTTTTTTTTTTTACACTCGCCCAAAGGCATCGCAGCTCTTTTTATAAACAAACTAACAACTCGTGGCAGTCGGTGTCAAGCTGTTGCCATTATGAACCTGATCCTTTCTCTCTCATTCACTTCATGCGGCCTTTTATCTTCTGCTGACCCTTCTCTTGTGGATTCCTGTGTCTTTACTCAGAAAAACAGCTGGAGGTGTTGCAGGACATTGCCGATCTGACAGTGAAGGCAACAGACCAGGCCATATTCAAGTGTGAAGTGTCTGATGACAAGGTTACAGGAAAGTGGTTTAAAGATGGAGTCGAAGTCCTGCCAAGTGACCGCATTAAAATGAGTCACATTGGAAGGTAAACAAAGGCATGGGGTTTTTCCACTGAATAGTACAGCACAATTGTTTCTTTATGGTGTGAGGAAGATCAAATACTAACAAAAGCTAATTCAGTGCATATTTTTAAAAGTCAAAAGCATTGTATTAAACACAACATATTTGTCTGTCATTTTGGTGTTTTGTGCCCAATTCATTCTTATTCTAGCCAGTCAATTACATTTTAAATTTACCGAACTCAAAGTGCATATGACAGGTAAGACTACTATTAACTACAGCACATTAGCCTACATATAATTCAGAAATGTTCACAAATTTCACCCCAGTTTAGCAATGTTTGTGGTTCATAATTGTATATGCTGATTGAAAAATATGACATCACACTATTTATTTCCATAACTGTTACTGCTGCGTTCAGGTGGTTGTCGGGAACTCGGGGAAAAAAAATTCTGAGCTGAAAAATGAAAAAAGGACTCAGGTCAAAAGTTGTTGCTCGACTTCAGAATCCGAATCAGAAATGGGTTTATTGGCATTGTCAATGAGCATTAAAAAACTAGGAGCTTGCTTTGTCATTAACGCTTAAAGTCACCTGCTGTGTGGAGACAATTAGTCAATTTATCTTACACATTCGAGCGCTTTGACGAAACTTTACTACATTTAGGGACTGACTGTCAGCTGTCCGTAGATTCGACTCTACTGTTTTAATAAAGTAAAGTAAAAATAGTAGAATGTTTTCCATCCAACGCAAATAACAAGTGAACTTTTAGCTTTTGAGAAGGCTAACAACAACACAACGTACTGTTTACTCTATTAAACTAGAGCAAGCTGTTATTTTATTACTGATTGCATAAAAATCCAGACAAACAAGTCGGAACCTCGACTTCTCATCTTGGAATGAGAGGGACAAACATGAATGCAGCAATAGCATCTCTATGGCACACTGGGGCAAAGCTTGTCTCGTTTCACATTTTCACAATTGTTATTCATTGACAAATAAAACTGTATGACAATTTAATACATTTGTCAAAATTAATCTTTAAAGGGTTAGAACATTTTTTTCCACTTAATTATATGGATGGAATCATGTGTCTCCCTGGTGTGATGTCATCCACATGTTTTAGAACGCACTTCTACTTCCTGTCATTTTCAAATGTACTAACACCAAAGGTACGATCTATACCGAATGAAGTCATAAGTAGAGACATATTAAAAAACTGTCATGGGCAATTTAACTTGAGCATGTAATGGCATTTTTCCGCACACATGCAGAAAACGAGCATTAAAAAACATGGTTGAATGTGGGAGTGTTTGCCTTGCATTAAAATGGCAGTACAAAGTCTACTGTAGAACTCAATAAAAGGAAAGACAAATGGAGTAAACAGATTTGTGTGGAACGTCTCCTTTGCTGTTTCCAGATTTCACCGTCTTGTTATTGATAATGTGAAGCCAGAGGATGCCGGAGACTACACATTTGTTCCTGATGGATACGCTCTGTCGCTTTCTGCCAAACTCAACTTCCTAGGTGAGGCAAGACAGAGTGATTAAAAAGTGCTGAACGTACCACCTGCTGTCTGCATAACGCCTCTCTTCTCTTTTCTAAACAGAAATCAAGATTGACTATGTGCCCAGACAAGGTAAGCGCACTTGGACAGAAATCTCACTCCTGATTTTGTTTTCTCAACTTGGAAAACTTGTGCTTCATAAACTTTGAATTTGAAGATCCCCCAAAGATCCACCTGGACACGACTGGCAACATGGTTTCTCAGAACACCATCATCGTTGTGGCTGGAAATAAGCTGCGTTTAGACGTGGAGATCACAGGAGAACCAGCACCAACTGTAGTCTGGTCAAAGGGAGACAAGGTAATATCTGTAGTAAATCATTTATGTTTCAAACTAAACATTTTATTAAAAAACTACGATGTGTCATATTAAAATGTTTTTGTGCTGTGCACTCTCTTGTTGAATAAAAGTTCATGCCAAATCTCCAGAACAAATTTCCCCTCTGTTGAAATACTTTTAGTCAAACTTCCAAAGTTATAATATGACATTTCCCAACAGAAATAATGCAGTGTTTGCATTGGAGAACATAAGTTACTAATCACACAGTATTATAAATTACCAATACTCTCTGGTCAATCAGATACTTGAACTGAACGGTGGCTCAGCTAATTAGTCCATTATTAGTTATAATCCAGTATTTGGTAAATTTGCAATATATATATATATATATATATATATATATATATATATATATATATATATATCTCAGAAAAAGGTTTATTGCCATTGTCAATGAACAGAATTCACAAATATAGGAGCTCGTTTTGGCGCTAAGGTGCAACAATAAACACTGAGCAATAATAAAAACAAACAATATATGAAATAAGAAGGGCATTAAAATTACTATAGTATAAAACAAAAATAAAAATAGGCTTAGTTCTGTACACAAGAATTTACTGTTACATTTACAGATGTAGTGCAGTGAGTGATTGATTGAATTGTAGTTAATAAATGACAGGTGTTTTCGAAGTGTTCATGAGTCCCAAAAGCAGAGAGAGGAAGAAACTGTTCTTGTGGCGGGAGGTTCTGGTCCGGATGGACCGTAAGCCTCCTGCCTGAGGGGAGTGGTTCAAACAGACCATGTCCCAGGGTGAGAAGGGTCAGCTGTGATCC
The DNA here is from genome assembly GCA_015082035.1 of Chaenogobius annularis. Taxonomy (NCBI): domain Eukaryota; kingdom Metazoa; phylum Chordata; class Actinopteri; order Gobiiformes; family Gobiidae; genus Chaenogobius; species Chaenogobius annularis. The sequence goes on along the minus strand of BJKM01000353.1, from coordinate 608,819 downwards.
GACCTGCTCGTCCCAGAGACCTGGAGACGTACAGGTTCTGCAGAAGATGGAAGTCTGCAGCCGATCACCTTCTCAGCAGAAACGCACAATGCGCTGTAATCTCTGTTTGTCCCTGGCTGTGGCTCCAGCGTACCACACGGTGATGGAGGAGGTGAGGAGGGACTCAATGATGGCCGTGTAAAACTGCACCATCATCTGCACTGGCAGCTTGGCTTTCTTCAGCTGCTGCAGGAAGTACATCCTCTGCTGGGCCTTCTTGATGAGGGGGCTCCCACTTATACATACATTATACATACATATACATATGTATATCATATGTATACATATACATGTATACATAAACATAAACATATACATATACATATATATGTATATATATATGTTATATATATACATATATCCTTTCTTGTCGATTTTTCAGACAATAACAGAGGCAGAGGGGCGCGTGCGTGTAGAGTCCAGGAAAGACCTGAGCTGCTTTGTCATAGAGGGGGCAGAAGAGAGAGGATGAGGGCAACTACACCATCTGTGTCACCAACCCAGCTGGAGAGGATAAGGCGAATCTGTTCATCAAGATTGTGGGCAAGTAGTGCTAACTTACATTATTTAAACCCGCTGGTAAAAAGCCCATATTCAATTCTTCTATCTTTAATTTACTACTTTAGATGTGCCTGACCCTCCGAGAATGTGAAATGGCACCAAAGTGGGTGAAGACACGGCTTCAATTATTTGGGATGTTCCAAAGTTTGACGGAGGGGCGCCTATCAAAGGTAATGTGTTTGTGTTCCTCTGCATCCTATCAAAGTCTATGCCTAATGTAGCTCCAACGTTTTAACTGGTCAGGTTATCTGATGGAGAGAAGAAGAAAGGCTCCTCCAGATGGACTAAACTCAACTTTGACGTGTACGAGTCCACCACGTACGAGGCCAAGAGGATGATCGAGGGCATTCTGTACGAAATGAGGGTCTTTGCTGTTAACAGTATTGGCATGTCTCCACCCAGTCTCACCTCCAAGCCCTTCATGCCATCGGTATGTACAAGTCAGTTTGAACATGCAGAGTGAATGACATAATGTCGCCTATATTTGTGAAGCACTTGTAGTTTTCATACTGCAGGCCTATTCTCTCTCTAGGACTCTAGGACGAGCAGCGCCACTGTACAAGCCACAGTTCAATTAAACTCACAAAACAGTTTCGACTCCACATACTTTACATATTCTACGATCCTCGAGGAGCAAAATGTTTTTCTTTAGTTGATGAAATCATTGTATTTATTTACAAACAGTGAAGAAGTGCACCAGAAATCGCCACTTCTGATGTCCCGACAAATAGTTTACAGCCTGAAGTATTTTCTGGAGCCTCTGTCCTCGAGTAGAGCAGAGAGAAGAATCTGATGAGTCTGTGAAGCAGGGGCGGGGCAGGGAACATCAAAGGCTGTGGGAGGGTGGGAGAGGGCTCACAATAAACTGATTAATGAGTTGCTCATGAGATTACATGTAAAATGCATCAGAATACAGGAAATGACATAACTTTTATTAAAAACTCCAAGGGGGATGACCTCCAGGTCCTTGAGTCCTTGATTACATTTTCAAAAAAAGAAATAGTCACTGGAGGTTGCATTAAAGCCTTCTAAACCGGATTATTATTTTTCAAGGTTAAAATGAGGGTAAGGGCATGGGGCACCAGTGAGCATTTCTGTCTATAGAGGCTCCCAAGATGCCTGGCAGTGGCTCTTTAAAATTATATGCAACTTTTTGTGATAAGATACAAGTTTTTTTTTTTCTTATTGCAGTCCTATTTCTACTTCAAAGGGAATATAAGAAGTTAAAAAAGACTGTGCACAATGTACTTAATTTAAGGTATAGATGTAAATAATGGCAGTTTGAATGCACTGGTGCACAAAACTTGATAAAATATTCTGAATACAAGTCTTTTTTTTTTTTTTTGGACACATGTAACAGTGTGATTGGTGTTTTTCTCCTCAGCCCCCACCAGTGAGCCAACACGCCTGACCGTGCACGATGTGACGGACAGCACCTGCAGCCTCAAGTGGCTCGCTCCTGAGAAGATTGGAGCTGGGGGCCTGGATGGATATGTTATTGAGTATTGCAAAGATGGAGGTGATTATTGAACTTTAGAGCCACACTTACATTCATGATACAGTAGACCACCAATACTAAATGCTATTATTCATATCAATACTAATGCATAATACATATGTTCAGTGAAATATTTAACACTTGGAATATTATAACAAGATGAAAAATCAAATCCCTACTTTCCATCAATCCTTGCATTATTTATCTTTTATTTCAGATACTGAGTGGGTGGTGGCAAACCAGGAGCTTTGTGAGAGGCAAGGATTTGTGGTGCGCGGTCTCCCGGTGGGCGAGAAAATCAACTTCAGGGTGGTGGCCGTAAACATCGCGGGCAGAAGTCCCCCTGCAATTTTGGCTCAGCCCGTCACTATCCGCGAGATCATGGGTCAGACAAAACATCTTTTTGGAACAATATAAGTGTTTGTACAGATTTTGTCATTTCTAATTTGAAGTTTTCTCATTGTTCAGAACATCCCAAGATCCGCCTTCCACGTGAACTGAGAACAAAGTACATCAGGAAAGTAGGAGATAAAATCAACTTGGTCATCCCTTTCCAGGTAAAAAAAAAAAGTGCATTAATCGCATACAAATGAATTAAAACAATGTTATTTTATTTTAATTGGATTGGGATTGAGTGCACATCATTGTCCATAACGTTTTCATGAATTTGCTCCTGTTCATTTGTCATGATTTTTTTTTACATATATTTTTTAACATACAATCCGTCTCTCTGATTGGCTGCAATCAGGCGTACAAGTTTCCCCATTGGTAATAATACGTTTTTGGAGTAAAAAGTTCAATATATAAAATGCATGGAAAACTTAAATTTTCGTGCTTTTTTTAATAAACATTATGAGCCACTGTAAAGGAAAACTGATGTAATTCAGTATCTCCTGAAATAAACAATATTCGTTCTTCTTTTTTTATTCTTACAGCAAATAATACATTAATATATGTTTCATATAATAAATATATATATGATTTATATTGCTAGTTGCATAAACTGTATTATTAAACGTATACTGTGTCTTAATATTAGTCATAGATGATTAACATTAGTATAATGTTTGATTTCAGGGTAAGCCACGCCCTGTCGCCACCTGGTACAAGGACGGTCAGCCCGTTGACCCCAAGTTGATCCAAGTTCGTAATTCCAACGTGGACACCATCTTGTTCATCCGTTCTGCAGAGAGAGATCACTCCGGCACATACGAGCTGGTGCTGCAGATTGAGAACATGGAGGACAGGGCCACCATCAACATCCGGGTAGTGGGTAAGCTGGTCATGGCTGTTGTTAATTATAGTGAGCAGCAGTGGAGATGCAGTGTCTTAGTGCTTGTGGGTTTGCTCATCCAGAGAAGCCCGGGCCTCCGCTTAATGTGAAGGTGACAGATGTGTGGGGCTTCAATGCCGCTCTGGAGTGGGATCCTCCTAAAGACGATGGCAACTGTGAAATCACTGGCTACACCATCCAAAAAGCAGACCAGAAAACCAAGGTATGAATATGGTCATTCTCATAGTATACAATGTTTTATCTATGAGTATAATTCCCACCAACATGATAAAATCTTAATATTTGCTGCAGAGACCCTGAGGTTCAGCTTAATAGCTTGTTTCCCGTTGATTTATTACATCTTAATGCCTTGCTCATGAAAGCACTTGTTTCTTTTAATGCAAAGGTAAGCTGCTTTTTTTGTCATGATCATAAAAACCTTAACTTTGTCTTGGTAGGAGTGGTTCACCATTTACGAGCACAACAGGAGGACAAACTGCACCGCCACAGACCTGATCATGGGAAACACGTACCAATTCCGTGTGTTCAGTGAAAACCTGTGCGGCCTGAGTGAAGAGGCGCGTGTCAGCAAGAACACGGCTGTCATCGCCAAGACAGGTGCGATCAACACTTTCACATGTCGGGCTTCTCTCCATCTGTGACAATGGAGGTGCCGTTATATACACGCAGTTGTATTATACTGTAGGGCTGCATAATGGGTGAAGTAAGTGATATGCTAAAACTCCTCAGAGTCGTAGCTTTATGTAAATCACATACGGTTGAGAACATTACATGCAAAAATCTCTCTGTTTACGATGCAAATATAAAAACTACATTTTCTTTGGAGATAAGAAATATTGTGTTACTGTGTTACAACCCTTGTCTTTTATCCTCTCTATGTTGTATTTAGTGATTTAGTGTAATCTTTATTCTCCTGAATTTGAGACGCCAATGCTCCGTACTTACTTTGTGCTTCTTTTTAGTTTTTTCCCCCTTAATTCGTAAAACACGTTGGAGCCAGCAGCGTTCCGTAGCCATTTAAGCACAAATTGGGGGGAAAAATCCTCTGTGGAATTTGATGTGATGTACTGTAAAGGGGCAGGTGGAAATCAGGATTAAAACTTTAAAGCAGACAAAGGCATAATATGTCATGCGGTAAAAGTAGTAATTGAGTGTGATTCTAGCATTTACTGGTATATGGATGTTGAATGTTGAAATACAATAATAATATGCTTTATGCAGGCCTTGAGATGAAAACTACCCCCTTCAAGGAGAAAGACTTGTCCTGCATGCCTAAGTTTACTCAGCCCCTGGTGGACAGATGTGTAGTGGCCGGCTACAGCACAGCCATCAGCTGCGCCGTCAGAGCCTTCCCCAAGGTAATGCATGGTCAAAGTAGCAGAAAATGAACGACGGTGTTGTTCGGATGCGGGCAGACATTTTTGTTATCACAAGGTCTCTCAGTAAAGGTTAAAGGCAGCCGCATAAGACATAGAAATACTCAAATGTAAATTCCCTTTAAGGCTTCTTATAATATTTGTCTGTGCTTTATTTTTAGCCTAAAATTATCTGGATGAAAAACAAAATGATTATCGGTGAAGACCCCAAATTCTTGATGCAGAACAATCAGGGAGTGCTGACCCTCAAAATCCGCAAACCAAGCACTTTCGATGGCGGAATGTACACGTGTAGAGCTGTCAACGATCTGGGACAGGACGAGGTGGAGTGCAGGCTGGACGTCAAAAGTGAGAACTGAATTATTACTCAAAGCATTTATAGTAGCTAGTAAGTTAGTTTTAGTGTCATGAAAATGATATATTGTTTTTTTCCACAGTTTTCACAGAGACACCCAAGGAATAGAAGAGAAAAAGGAACTGCAAATCAGCAAAATCATGAACCACTATAGACAACAGCAAATAATATAATATGGTATACACTGCTACCATCGTATCAAATAAAGTACTGTGAAACTACCATCAATATTTCTTTATTTGTAATCAGTTAAGGATTAATGAACACACAATACATTTAAAATAAACAGAAATAATCAATTAGCATCACAATAAAACAAATCAACTCCTAATTTTTCATAGATTCAAACATCACACCTCTCTGGAGTAGTGTGCCCTTCTTTTGTGCATTAACACGCCTATGCAGAACAAGAGCGCCACCGCCAGGATACCCACTGCCACTGCGAGCGCCGTAATGACACCTGCGGGACAGAAGGATAATTACCGCTTATCTTAACACGCTGCCATTTTGTGAATAACCTCTTAAATTGATAGCCTGGAATAAAACATTGACATCTACAGACCTGTACTTGACCATTTAATCCTGAATCCGCACTCTGCCTCCCAGTCGTCCACTAAAACGTCCCGCACCAGATTGGTAAACAGCGTCAGAGGGCAAGGGTTGAGCTCATTACAGCCCGGGACAAGATTGGGGTAAGGCGGGAGCGAGGAGTCATTGCGGTAATACAGCTCCAACGAATAAGATCTGGGAAATTATTATTAGCCGGGTCAATACAATGAGATGACACACATTAATGCGAAGGGCCGTGTAAATAGCTTTGTGTCGTGTGCTAATTTGGTCATTGCGGTCCTGGATCACTGCCAGGGTAATGAAAAGAAAAAGAAACTCGTGCTGCAGAGGTGTTGAGTGCAATGTGTTAAAATGTGTTGGTTTTTTTTTTCCTTGTGTGACCTAAATTGAAAGGGAAAGAGCTGGAACACAGTCATTACCCATCGTACTCCTGGTAGAATTCAAAGAGTTGACAGGCGGCGTAAGGAGGCAGCAGGCCGTTATAGACGTCCAGAGCCGCCTGGAGGGTAATAAGTGTAGAGTCGTGCTAGAAAAGGGAAAGAACAACACAGATGTCACTACAACCGCGCAGCTAAGCACTCACACACATTAGACATTAGATTAAGAGACGTATGTTCAATGCGCCAAATAACAAAAATATAAAATTACAGTAATATAAAAATATAGGCAAATGTGCTGTTAAAGATTTGGGTTTGTAAAGGTTTGAAGAATAATTAGGGTGTTTGGAAGTATTTATAGTTTAAATATTTTTTATTACATTTTAAATGTACTTTCTTGTTGTTTATTTTGGTGCAATATATGTACAATATCAAAACTTTATTAAAACTCAAAGTTATTCTGCTTTAAAAACCCAAACAGTGGTTACTACCCCACCACAATATTAAACAATGTATTGCTCTTTTTGGTTTTAGTATTGACAGATGATGGTGGTTTTATGCACACACAGTATGCAACCTATAGAATACTAAAATCACATTAAAACATATAATTCCAGGGTGGATACAAATCATCATGAGGACTTAATGTGTATCTCTGTAATATGGCTTTCAGTAAACAGCTGGGTGCAAATTGAAACCGTTACAGTTAACTTACAGCTGAGTACATAATGAACTTGAGCGTGCTTCCTTGCTCCACGGCTTTGGAAAAATTTCTCAGGATGGCATTTAACAAGACTCCTGGTAAACAAGCACAGTACAACTTATGTAATTGCACAGCTAATTGTACACTAAAAATCCCGTGACCAAACAAGGAAAACACATGTCTGTGGTCATATGAAGCATGTGAGCCCACCTCCCGACAGCCGGGCCTTGTCTTTCCTCTTGTGACTCAGGATGCTGTACATGACCTCAAACGAGGCGATCTTCTTCAGGGTGTCCAGGACATTTGGGGTCACCCAGCGTGGGAGTGTCAAATTATGGATCCTCTGCAACGGATTAAGAAGTGCATTACAGCTATAGACAGCGTGAAGGCCAACAAAGGGGGTTGTATTACTCTGTTTCTGGGGTCTATTTATAGTTCTGGTATAACAGATGGCCATTTATGCTTGTATATTAGAGACTACAGTTTTATCCTTAGTAACATATGTGTACGATACAAATGTGTGTTTGTTGTTTCTATAGTCCAATGCGGTTTTGGTCTTTTGTTTGGCATTTGTTTTTCATAACTGACCACTTTTATACTTTTCTGTATTTCAATTGCTTTCAGCAGTGATGTTTGTTGCCCTTAAATAGAAATACAGAAACGTGCCCACAAAACAATAAACAGGGACGAGGGGGCCTTTTTACTCTCGCACACATGGGATACCTCAGCTTACTGTTTATAGGTGATATTTTGAGGACTTATGCCCATTCAAAAGATATTATATTTTGTTTATAATTGTTAATTGCTATGGCAATAATGCTAGAGTTTCATCAATCTGAAAACTCATAGAAAGTCTATCGTGGTCAGATATTTTGGATTGTTCTTAACAGGGCTTATGAATCATAACGTCTAGACAAAACTCAACCATTGCGAGATATGTCACATAAGGCTAAGTCACACATTTTCAAAGCCACTCTAGTGTAATGATGAGTAAATATCAGTAACAACGCTGTATGTAAATTACCTGACAGTTCAGTGTGTCATATACCCTCCATATTTTCTTGCCAACCAACTTGGACACAGGATAACCAGTGTGATTGGACAGCCCCTCCACAAAATACTGCAACAAGAACAACAATGAAACAGTCTGTACTAATCATAACCAGAATGAAGATATTAGTGGCTTCACCCACACCCATTGAGTGAAAAATGTCAAGTCTTGCATGAGACTATCAGGTAGCCAGTAGAGGGTGTTAAAATTCAACATAGGAGCTCCAACCTTTCGCACTAACAGGCCGCATATGGGACCAACTTTAATTAAAAGCCTTTTTTCGACTGTAATCCTTCATCTAACTCAATGCAACTGTTAATTAATGTGTGTGAGAAGTAGCACAGTAGATATTTTTACAAGGAACCGGGAGTTTGCGTGCCTGAGAAAAATGCTAAGACACCGTGTCTGGCATAATGAACACGTCAGTGAAGGTGCTGATAATGTCGCCACCATCAGCTAGGAACTACTATAATAAATATTTCTTTTTCTCAGCATTAGGTAACTGATTATTTGCAGTGAATATATAATTGAATTTGTCAGGAATGATTCAAAAGTGTTATTGTGACATATGTGGTTACAGGGACACAACATCACAGCAGAAGTGCAGTGTTAGCGTTTGGAGTTGGTGCATGATGTAGTGTGGTACCTGGTGAGCCCCGAGGAACCGCTGGTAAGGCACGCTCTCAAAAGTTTCTGTCATCAAAGCACGGAAACGTGGACAGTCTTTGCCAGGGGATCTTAGCAGCTAAAACACATGACAATACCACAGAAAATGCATGTTACAGAAGCCCTGCGATAAATAGATAAAAGTTGCTGTTTTCTAAAATATAAAAATTTTTGTAATGCCCAAATTTTCAATATATGTTTTCCTAAAACAATATTTAAAAAATAGTACTAATAAAATGTACATTTAAACTTGCCTCTCATGGCCTCCGTACTCTAGGCTTCCTTGGAAGGTTTACAATTTTTTCTCATTCATTTAAAATGATGATAATAATAATAATGCGTCATATTTATATAGTAATAGAAAATCTAGTCCAGGCTAAACCCCACCTCAGACCCATAGTAGCTCAGTCTAAACTGCCAGTGAGCAATGGCAATAAGTATAGAGTCAAATATTGCTCCCACGTTCAGCTCATGTGACATAACAGTTGGCACGTAACAATATAATGATGTACTCCACCCCTCATGTTGAAGGAGCCTGTGTTTTAAGAGCTCATTGAAGGTAATCTGCATGCATTGTAGGCTGACCTTGTCCTGGGCCCGGGGGACAGTGTGCACTGGGATGGGTCTCCACAGTAACTGGGGCGAGATGGGAGGGGGACGTCTGGTAGGAGGAAACAGCCCAGCCAGACAAGACTGAGCACTCATCAGGGTGCGCTCATAATCGGTGCTTCGTATGTAGATCTGGAAATTCATCCCAAAGATGAGTCAAGGACAACAAGCTTCTCAGATGCAGTCATGATTTGTTACTACTATATGTTAGCTGTATGAACTCAAATTACCAGTTTCATTCAATTATTTATATATTTACTTCAATTGTACAACGATTAGACATACTTTTACTGTGTGCTTCCTATTTAGCAATAACAAAAGACTGTGTTTAGTATAGGACCTATACTAAATATAGTCTTTTGTCATGGCTAATTGTTGTAATTCATGACAAAATGATGCGATTTTTTGTTGTTTTGATTCTATGGCAACCTAACCCATTCCATCCTATTTTATTTATTTGTTTGTGCACCAGGCATATACACTTATGTCTTTACAATGCGTACTGCTTATTCTCTAGTGGCACAATGAGTTTGTTTTCATAAGAACAAAGCCAGAAGCAGTACATTTGCATACATATCTTGGCTCATATTGTAGTTGAATATAGATGCTGCAGTTATTACTGTGAACATGTGTCTACTGCAGGTATTCCCTTAACATGAACCACAGTGTGTGAAGGTTGTGATGGCTTGTGACACCTCTGACTTGCTTCATTTATTTCTGTCTGCCGAGCCGTGTCAACTCTGTGCACACGCTAAATCACACTGATAAGGTTGGATGTTCTTGTGATGCGAAGAATGCGTCTTTTTTAGTCCCCTATAGCTTTGCCAGATTTAAATAGATGTGCCAGCACAAGGGGGGAAGGTACAAGAGTTAAGTGAGACCTTTCTGATAAATTATCAACGACAGGTACTGAAAAGAGTTGTGTGGGAGGAGATGGGCAGGAAGTGTTTACCTTTTATGGCACATTATTAGAAAGTGGTTTTTTTTCGTCTAATTTATTCTTATGCAAACTACTGAGTCTATGACGTTAGTTACCTAATACGTAGAGAAGGGAAATTACATATATTGGCTCATTTTTGGAAGAAATAACTTTTGTTTATTTTCCTATGAAGTAGCAGTAGTGTTATTTTAAACAGGTCAGATGAGCAAACAAAGCTTATTATTTTGAAGTAGAAAATCAAAGTCTGTTATAAAGAAAGAAGTTGAAAGTCCTGCTGTATTGCAATCAACTTCTTTCAGTCTAATTATTTGCCTGAATGTCTCAAAACCTTTATCATTTAACAAAGTCTATTAATGAGCAATACATACTGTACACTTATCTAATACTATATAAAGTGAATTTTAGGGCTGAAACTATTGAAATGTTGATCGGTTATTGAAATAATAGTCAAATAGTTTACCCTTACCCGGTCAACATGTCCTCAGGCAGCCTTACTTTAGCTTATCTGGGTCAAATTTTGTAAAAAAAAAAAGAATTCATTATCATTTTGCAATCTAAACAACTAATCAACCTTGATTTTGTTGTTTTTTGTGGACTTTTCACTGCATTTGATCCAACTTTAACCACTGGTCTGCGTGTAGGTGATTATCCAACATTTGAACCTGGGTTTCGATCACGAGTATAGCTAAAATAATGTCCTTTACTGTGCCACTGATTCAAATAAAGAGGGAGAAAAAAATGCAGATGGTTACAATGACATAACTTTGACCAATCAAAAGAGTGCATCAATTTAAACCTACTACAGTATATGGTAATTAAAAAGCACTGTGAAATGGAGAAGCCAGAGTAGAAGAATGGTTTAATGGGGGTTGGAGCTGTAACTTACATACATGAAGCTCAGGGGCCACATTATGTTCAAACATCAGAGCAGTGCAGCCATATCAGCTCCATGACTCAGCTCATTAATACAATGACAGGTTACAGTTACAGTCATTATAGACACTGCCTCGCCACATGTGAGCTGAACAGGCAGAGAGCAGACTGAGATGGAAGAAGGAGCTGGATGTTGCCAGGTAGAAGCTCTTGTGCTTAGAGAGTCCTATTTTTGTCCCATTTTCATTGCTAATTGTTTAACTTCAACCACAACATTTAAGCACATTTCTGATGGATCGGCACAATATTGTCTGGATCTTGTCATCGGGATGGTAAAAATGAAATTGAAATATTTATTATTGTCAATATCGCCCAGCCCTGCCCTGGTCCAAAGGAAGCCCAGTAACATAATATGTACTGTACCTCTTTGTTGTTGTAGTCGTCGCTCAGAAAGTTGCCATATCTCCTGCGCAGAAATCTGCCCAGCTCAAACTGCTGCTTCATGCCAAGCTGAAAGCAAAATCATACTCATGTTGATACATTTCTTCTTTGTTACATTTCACCTTGTCTTTAGGAGTTGGCGAGTTTAAGGTCAGTTGTCTTATTTACATAAAATAAATAAATAACAGATCCGGGCTCCTGGACGGGGGCCTCCTAGTGCCAAAAATAATGTGTTTCTTCAGTGTAAAGCGGTTAATTGCCCGAGAGCTGGATAAGGCCACAGTGGGGGTAGATTTAATTAAAATTACGAGCAAGGCTTCTTCTCACCTGCTCTACACAACTCTATTTTACTTCAGAAAATAGGAACTGCTCAACTTTTACTTCATATAGAATACAAATCCCGTACCAAAACATATATTCCTTGTAAATGGTCAAACAGATTATGTTACACTTTATCTAAAACTGACATTAAAATATAAATGTGTAAAGTAGTCAGTAGTAGTGGTACCTCTTTAGATTTAATCATTTAAGATAAGGGAATTATTTGACGATGCAGATCTATTTTGAGTCACTTCACCACTGCTGCACTTAATGGTTTTAGCTGGAAAATGTGCAGGTTTAAAACCGCATTAATATTGCAGGCAGCAGCTCCACAGAGTTACCACCAGCCAAAGCAGTTGTGTGCATTAACTTCTTCAACTGGACCAGCTCTGGTGAACTAACTCACACTGACAGATCATATCAGAGAAAGGCCAGTGAGGGTTTTTTTTCAGTCGCTTTGGCACATTTTCTGAAGTTTTTCATTAATCTGACAAAGAGAGTTTTGTGGTTAAAATGCTATCATCGAGGCACAGCCCATAGAATGCTTCAACACTTTTAGACGTGTGTTGTGAGGGAGTTAGGAACCTATAGGACCAGGATGACACTGTTCATGTTATTGGTTTGAGAGTCAGGTGTTAGAAATACATATACCTTGAACAAGTATTTTGGGTGTGACACTGGCTGAGAAATTAAAGTAGAGATCTCATGTGTGTAATATTAGAAGAAAAATATGCAAAAATATGTCAGTGTTACATAAAGTTAAGCATTTTGTCCACGTCAAAGCTCTTGATCTTGCCTTATTGTATTTATTGCCTGGATGTTTGGAGAAACATATATATTAACACAATTAAACCTTTGATTACACTACAAAAACAGAAGAATCATTCATAAAGTCCATTCAAGAGAGCATACTAACTTTAATACTACTAATACTAACTCTAATACTAATTCATGACAAAATATTGAAATTGAAAGGGCTTATAAAATTACAAATTATCATGGCAATTTAAAGCCAAAAATATATATATTTTTAAAGATTCATCATCATCATCATCATCATCATCATCATCATCATCATATGAATTAAAAATGTAATTGAACAAAAAATCTATATGTTTTTGACCATCATGTATTTTTGTTGTATGGTGTTTTGCTTTTCTCTGCTCCTTTTTCATAGTGATTTTTTTGGTCAACTTGAATTACATGCAAACTTGTGCATAATTGAAATTGTGGGTGTAATCCCCCATTCGTCCAGGAGTGTTCCATTGTAGAAAAAGACTCTCAGCACTACAAAAAGATCACAGCATTAACATTCTTCCAGCAGACAAGGGACGCTGCACTGTGATTCTTAATGCAGCTGATTATGAAGCCAAAGTCCACAGCCTCCTCGAGGACACGACAACATACGAACGTCTGAAAAGGGACCCGACCAGTGGCTGCAAGAAGAAGGTGATAGACAGTTTACAGAAGCTTGAAAAAGAGGAGGTGATAGACAGGCTCCTGTATTACAGACTGTATCCTTTGGAAGTTATTCCATGCATTTATGGCCTTCCAAAAATTCACAAAGAGAATGTTCCACTCAGACCCATTGTGTGCACCGCCGATTCCCATACAATTCACATTCACATACAATGTGGCCAAGCATTTAACAGGCATCTTGGCACCATCGGTCAGGAACTCGGAACATCATGTGGAAAACACACATACTTTTGTGGACAAAGTAAAACATCTCCAATTGGACCCAGATGACCTGATGGTCTCATCTGATGTTGTGTCCCTTTTCATCTGCATCCCGACCTCTGAGGCAGTAGCAGCGGTTAGGACGAGGTTGCAGGAAGACACCACCTTACAGGAAAGGACCAAACTGACTCCTGAACACATCTGCAAACTACTAGACATCTGTCTTAACACCACATACTTTCAATTCCGGGGACATTTTTACAGACAGATCCACGGCTGTGCCATGGTGGCCAACTTGTACATGGAGCATTTTGAGAAGAAGGCACTGACTTCAGGCATTGCTCTTTGGTACTGTTACGTGGATGACACTTTTGTGACAATTAAGAAAACAAGAGCTGGAAGCCTTCTCAGAGCACATCAATGCAGTGGACCCACATTTCAGGTTTACAAGAGAAGATGCAAAGGAGAACCGCTTGGCCTTTCTTGATTGTTCCACTATCAGAGGAGAAGACGGGAAGCTCCAGATAGAAGTATAAAGGAAACCCACACACACGGATCAGTACCTGCTCTTTGGCTCTAACCACCCACTACAGCACAAGCTGGGCGTGATCAGAACACTACAACACAGAGCACAAGAGGTGCCCACCAGCTCAGAGGGCAAGAGGAAAGAGGTAAAAACACGTCCGGAATGCTTTCTCAGCCTGTGGATACACGACTTGGGTTCTGAACAAAGTGAAAAGAACCAAAAACCAGGACAAAAGGGACAAAAGGAAAACAGAACCAAGAAGAAAGGGGGTCTCTATCTCTTATGTCTCGGGACTGTCAGAAAAACTGTAACAAATGTTTAGACAAGACAACATGAAGTCCCTGTTGCACATGAATTCAGTTAAGGAGGCAATCTTTGTTAAAAAAGAGAATCCTTAACCGTAATGGAGGTTTAAGATTCAACCTTCCTGTTGTTTATAATGGTTTATTGAAACCCTGGAGACACTCGAGGCATTCTGATGCTAATCAGGTACTCAATGAGGAGAAAGCGAAAGTCAGTGTACAATAGGATGTAGATTGGCCCATCTCAGGGATGTTAGTTTCAAGTGAAACCAATAACTCTCTTGATCAGGAGGTCCCTCCCGGTGGGCAGGGCTTACACAGAGAAGGAGATAAAACCTTGTTTCACAGATTGAGTATGACTCTTGGGTGAGAGTCAAAACGTTCAGTAGTCCAGATGACTACAACTGAGTCTTTTTCTACAACACAATTGAAATGAACAATAATCAGATAAATAAGATAAACAATGTATGAAATATTACACAAATCATATGTAACAAAAAAATACCTTATTTTCAATGTTTAACTTGTGTGTTCTGTTGTGTCCCCTGTGTGTTTGGTCAAAGGGCTGGATTTCGGTGGACAGACTAACATTGCAATCTGTCATTTAATAGTGATCATTGTGTTTTAGGGACTGTAAAACGTGTGTTGCAGTGGTGATATAAGATATAAAAACTTTCCCCCGAATGCCAAGTTTTGAAATTTGTGCCATAATTTAGATTTAAATGACTTTGCAATTGAAGATCTGTTTGTTTTCTAAATTATTATGCTAGATACATTGGACCAAGTGGTCATAATATCTGGCAACCCAAAGTGAAGAGTCCATTTTGCTTTCTGGTTGTATAATTGAATTGAGAACCAAAAGTTAGTGCCAAACTTACAATCACAAAAATCTATATTTGATTTAAACATCATGTATGAGGAGAGATAATATTTATGAACGATCCTGGATCGCCACGCTTTTAACTGTTTATGGAGCATGAACTTTACCTCTGTGAGCTGCCCGAAGCCCTGCGCCCACACTTCCTCTCCGTGTGGGTCCCTGGGGTAGGACTCTATGGGCGAGCGATCCCCGTGTCGAAATACCTTGAAATTCACAACACACGACATCAAATGTTTTCAGATGACACTGTGCTTTGTCAGCCGTTTCAGTGCGGGCGAGCTGTGATTTGGACAGTTGTGTTGACGTGAGGCGGAGCGCAGTCATTCCCGTTATGTCATATGTTTATTATTATTACTGAGCATCACCTGGTTAAACAGGATTATGAACATCACAGTTGGGCGCATAAACAAACCACAAGTGCAAGTCAGCAAAGTCAAGATCAGCTTCTAGACATATTTACTGTGATAATATATAATATATATATATATATATATATATATATATATATATATATATATATATATATATATATATATGTGTGTGTGTGTAGGAAAGTACAAGCAGTGGTAGAAAGTAAGAAGTAGAAAGTAAAATAAATATTTTTTAGGTACCATATCTATACTTTATAGTAATTTTGACTGAGGAGTTATTTTTTTTAGCACTTTTGTGGTGAAATTCTGTATAAGAGTTTGAGCAAAGAGAAATATGTGCATAAAATTAACAAATTGATTCGAAGTAACAAATCTGAACAATTCTTCATCATATTTCCCACATTTAACACTTAAACGGTTCAAAAAAATCTGTGGGAAATACTTCCTTTTCATATTTTTAAACTGGTCCTTTTTCCTTAAGCAGATCTTTGTTTGTGCTACTTATACTTTTGGAAGCGGAGAGCTGCCAATGGTGCTTGAATCAGCCGGTGTTACTTTTTTATTTTTTATTATTATTATTAATCATATATTGTTTTCTTCAGTTTCACATTTTAACATGATACTATCACCGTTTTTTGTGATTGTTTTTAAAAAAACACACTAATATATAAAAAAATAAAATAAATAATAATTACATAAAAAATTCTAAAAGTTATCATAAAATCACATGATACTATCATGAAATTACGTTAAAGTATCATGTCAAAACATGAAACTGAAGATAAAAATACATCATATTATGAAAAATATATAATACTAGCCGATTTTATCCAAGCACAATTGGCAGCTCTATGCTTCCGTATGTATCTGTACTTAAGTAACAAAATATACGAATGCAAAAGGAAACTCAATTAGTTATTGAGAAAAGCAGTGCTCGACTGAGTGAAGGGCAAGATGAATGTGACTACACACTCTGTTTTCTTTGTTGTCTGATTTGTCAGTTGTTTTTCATAATCAAAAAATTTACCTTTTCTCTCAAATAATGAATTGTAATTTGGACAAACGTATTCGTATTATTAATTATTTTCAACCAATATATTATTAATGCTTGTGTTTAGTTAAAAACTATTATAAAAATACATTAGCTTTTGACAGGCCGCTTTGCTGTAAGTCTTTGCATTTAATGAAACCGTCTTGGTTAAATTTCCAAACCATGTTTTGTTTTTATTTTACATTTATTTCTTATTTGTGCTTGCTTGTTTAGAATGTGTAACTATTATCAGCGATTGTCGCTTTGATCAAATTAGTCAGCTTGCCAAATTACTGCTGGTGCTTTAGATTTAGATTTGAGAACATTTCTGTATCAGTAAAACAATACATTTATCATACAATTGCAAGTAACTCTAGTAATAGTAGGAGTAGGAGTAGGAGTAATAATGCAGTTTAATTAAATTTCATATATAACATTTAAAATTGTGAGTGGTTGATAATATGAGGAGGAAATCCTTATATGAGAAAAGTCTAGCTAATATATCTTATCATATAGTCTTCCAATTGTCAGCTCCATACGATAGCTCTGAACTCCAGTGTGGAAGACAAAATATGCAAAGAGGTTTATAAATAAAGCCCTAATGTGTGGAGGAGAGATATCCCCAACACTGGTGACATAAAAACACTTTATCACCTTATAACAGGCTGGATATTATAATGCACATTTAAAAAAAACATAGTGTAATCGGCAAAAGACAGGCAGTAATATGGTTCTTGTGATAGAGTAAGTCGTATTTAACAGCAGTCATGTCAGCGCACACATGCTGTAACCCAGTAGTGTCTGTGTTAAGCTTGTACTCACCGCTACCACAAACTTCAGCATGCGGCACTGGGAGATAGAGACGAGGCAGGGGAGGGACAGGAGCAGCCACTGGTACAGTTTCATGGTTTTAGGCTTCACAGCAGACTCCTGATGTACCACAAAGTCATTTCATTTGAAATTGAAGTATGAAAAGAGATGATGTAATTGTGTAAAGCGTATTATTACATTAAAATACTATTAAGAGAGGCAAAGGGTTCACTGTGGTCGTTCCCAAATATTGAGTACCGCAAATGAAGTACTTTCTTGGCCCTGTTTGAGCCCAGTTTAATTCTGATGTAGACTTAATTTGGTCCTGGTTTAGTCAAGGTTTAGTTTTGGATTTAGTCCCAAGTTAGTCCCAAGTTCCAAGTTAGTGAATGCACCCATAGTAACTTAATAAAATACTAAAATCACACTTTGGAAATCCATGGAATACCAAATTGTAAAAGTAAAAAACTAACATGGAATTTAAATGCTGTGGAAATTGCAGTTTATAGAAAATGTTCAGTCATCGTCCCGTGTGGTATACATTAAATATATTGTGCCATTAAATACTAGAATAGTAACTTGTGTATCATGTCTTATTCGTGATGCCGCTCCACTACTGACATGTGCCTTATTATTCATACAAACACAAGCTTTGTCCTTCATTTGATTCATTATTATCTGAACATTTTATCTAAACTAAAAATTTTTACAGAAACAAAACAATTTTACAATGACATACGATGATATTTAAAGATGTTGTTTCGTTGCTGTCTGGCATTGAAAATGATCTATTTTTGATGAGCAGAAGACACCACAAGCACAAGGTCAAGTAAGAGTCAGAAGTGTGGAGAAAAACGCGCCATCAGAAAAGTTACATAGCGCACCTTTAACTGTATCAAAATGTCAAGAGGTTTGAACTCATTTTGACCTAATTGACATTTTAAAGTGTATTTGAATGTTCAGTGGAAATTTAATTTCTGACCCCAAACGCCAACTGTTATGATAAAAGTCTCACTCACCTCATTGCACCTTGTCTGCTCTCTTCACACCGGACATCCCAAATTCAGTCATGCCCATAGGGGACTTTAAGGGCGCGTTCCGGACGGAAGCACTGCTTTTATACTGTACCTCCTACACGCCCTGTCTGTCCCTCTGCTCTTTCCCCTGTACATCAGCCACGTTTGATATGCATAGAAAGGTTTAGTAAAGTCCAGGTGTCAAAAAGGTAAGGTAAAAGTAAGTAGGCTATTCTCAGTTTGACAAAAATACAAATGAAATGTTTTCGGTGGAATTAACAAAGCAGTTGTTCTTATCATTGGATCATCAACAAAAATAATCTATTCTGTATTGTTTACTGTACTATAAAAAATATATATATTTCAACAATACTCGAAATGTATTATAATAATACTTGAAATAATTTCCGTTGATTAATTTACACATTACACAAATTCCATTCTCTTAGGAAGTTGATTTTTGCAAAAAATTTTAGCAAAGTGGTACACGCAATAGTTTAATTTCTTGGTGTATTTGAACAGAAAAAAAAGCCAAATTTCTTACTGGGTTATAAAAAATAATATAAAAATATAAAAAATATGAGAAAGAAAATGTGAATTTCATACTGGGTAAAAAAAAAAAAAACAAAAAGGTAAAAAAAAAAAAAAAAAAAAGGATTAAATTGCACTTAATACGTCTACATAACCTTATCAAACTTTATGAACATGGCCCAATTATGTTAAATCGTTTGAAAAATCCGTTGCAGAAGAAGGTGCGCTATTTATGCTTATTCTATGCCACAAATTGTCATGTTTACTACTGATTTTGAGTTTCTGGTTGTATTTTCCAGCGTACATACAGGCCTCCTCATACACACTCACACACAGCAGCCCAAGGGCCACAAACACTCATTATAAGTTGCTATGTCATCCACCGCAGCTTTGGCCCCAAAATGACACTGCCCGCAGTCTTTTCCCTGACTTGGCACACATGTAAGTATCTGTTAGTATCAAAGCCGCTTTACGGCTACAATGGGATTAGCCAGTGTGAAGAATGTGGAACAGCACAGCATTGACAACACATTTTGATGAGTGGGAGATAATGATCTATTGTGATATACATAATTCATATTGTCTTGTCAGGGAATCATAGACGTTTGAAGATTAAATAAAAGGGATGCAAACAGACTTTTATGTAGCAGTGTTCATCAGGACAAAGCCTTCCCCTAGTTTCTGTTCTCGGTGTTAACAAAAGCCAGACTTGCTTGCTAATTATGGATATGAATATGACAAAATCAGAAGAGAAATGAAAAATGTACAAAGCAGAAGCTGTTGTATCAGTGCTTAGATGTGTAAGTAAGCATCATTGCATTAATGTACCTGTCATGTACTCAATGTTACTGTAGTGCACCAAAAAAAATAAATGTTGACTTTAAATAAATTGGTTCATTTGGCATTTCCACAAGTTAATTTACTCAAAGTATATACCGGTACTTTGAAGTAAGGACATAATACAGTTTATTTAGGTCAACATATCTTTTGTTATGTTGTTGTTGTTGTTGTTGTTGTTGTTGTTGTTGTTGTTGTTTTTCTCACTCATAATATACAGTATTATATTTGAATATGAGTAAACTTGTGTGAAAATGAGTAATCGTGTCCACCAGTGCTGATCACTAAAGATTTGCCACAAAGCTTATGATGAGTTTGGTTAGCCTTAAAATGGTTTAAAGTCCACAAACAAATAAATAGTAAATATACAAATAAATGAAGCATCTAATACTTTCTTATATCTAAATGGATGTTGGTCCACGCAGCAACCACGCATTTAACATTTGTCACTTTATTCCATGTGATGCTGGGTTATTTGCACTGTTATTGGACTTTACACATGGTCTGACCTTTGTTTTGGCATCTCATGTATTAGAACTTCCAATAATGTCTAAAAAATATAAAATACACTTTACATCAGCAGTTTTTATGAGCTTGGTGTCAGCAGTGGGAATTAACAAGGAGAAAAACAAAACAAAGCTTGCCATTAAGCAACCGTTCTGTGTTAAGGCCCATTCACACTGCTGCGTCCAAATACGCGCGCCGCCCAAATTGAACGGCTGTACATTTGAAGGCCGACGCCCTGACCGCCGAGGCGTCCAGCGCACATGCGTAGTGGAGGAGTAATGTCCTACGGCAGTTCAGGTTAAGAGAATGGCTTTGGTGTATTTACTTTACAAAGTCCAAAAACAGAGGCGATTGGTTCGGCGGCTTGTCTGGGTCCCGCAGATACTTCAGAGGTGAGCAGAGTTTAGTGATTATATCATTATTAGCTCCAAGAGCTGCGTCTGGCTGATTTTTTTATCGGCCCGGGGTTTGCTTTGGTCCTTCTTTCGGGTAGTGCGTAGGTACAGCACTGGAGCGTAATCTCTGATTGGTTACTGCGCCGTGTCTGCCACAAAAAAGATCAGCTTTGTCCAACTTTTCTGCGTCGGCCGCTCAGCAACCGGAGCTCAAACGCCCCCGTCGCGCCGCTTCCGACGCTCAAAACGCAGGATTCGCGCCGCAAAAATGCTCAAAACTCGCGGGAAAAACACTGGATTCGCAGGTTGCGCGTCCACATAGACTTGAATGTTAACTGGACGCTTTGTCGCAGCGGTGTGAACCAGGCTTTATAGCTCTTGTGAGGAGACTGGGTGGTCGCCATGCAAAGAGCTAATCAGGCCAGTGCCTCAGCAATTTCCGGTGTTACTCCAACTCTCTCTTAGGTCTGGCCTTGTATGGCGAAGAAGCTTGTGCGTTCCATTGATCCAGAGAGTGTACCATCTGGAACTTGCTCCTGGCAGGGTCACCTTTGCCACACCAGTCTTCCAGGGAGGTTCCGAATAAACAAAAACCACATGTCAAATGTCATTAGGTGGTAGCTCCACCATCCGACTATCCTGCAAAGGGTTAAGAACCCACCAAGGAAAAAAAATTACAAAGCCAATCAAACTGGCATGCTAGTATAAGCACACAGTTGTAATGAATGCAATTTGGCAGAAATGCTCAGAATGAGTCTGGTCGGAGTCTGAGTCTTAAAAACAGTGACATCCGTATTTCTACCTTTGACATCACAATATAAGGAAAATTCAAATGGAGTTTTCTTTGAGGCTCAGGGTAAATGTGTGTGAATGAAGCAAACTATAACTCATGGTATGTTTTTGATGAGGAGACAATGGTGCAGAAATACAATGTCCTTTAAATGTAATGAGACTGGAACTGAACTGCATAGCGTAACCAAGGAAACCATGTTCGTAACTAAGGAAACCTAGCTGTAGCATTGGCAGTCTTCTGGCTTCATTCACACATAAGCCTTCCCTGCATATTCCCGGTAATTTGACCCAGGAAATTGACAGAAAAAATGCATTGAAATGACTTATGGCTTTGTTCACACATGAGGTTCACATGACCCTGCTCTCGCAAAATGCCAGGTTAATTCCCGGGTCAGGCAGCAAGGCCTTTACAACCAAACATTTTTTATTTTCACATTGATGTGTTTAGGGCCCTCTCTCTGTAATGTAGTATAATAAAAACAAAATAAATCAAATCGTTGCATTTTACCTACACTGTTAGCAAACACAACATATTTTGCCCTTTGGCAGGAGGAAAGCTTGCTGTTGTGATCCACTTTGGTTCATGGAGGGGTCACTAAACAGGTATCTCTCTCTGCTCCTGTCACCGGTGTGCACATCAGGACAGGGACACTCACTATTCACCCCCTTTCCCCATGTGGCCGTAGTGTTTTAAAGCCTTTGTCGAAATAACTGCAGCAGTTTTCTGAGACCGTCACCGTGGCAACGCGGAGGCTGATGCATGTTGACAGAATCTGTTGCCGCGGAGACCAGGAGACTGAAAACGGGAGATAAGAGGTGGGAGGAGAGCGAGTAGAGGTGATATAGAGGGTGTTTACTTGAAGTCATGTGATGCACGGATGAAGATGAAGCGGATGGAACGTCTTGGTTTGCGAAAAAAAAAAAAAGGTTCCTTATTAGGGATGAACTGAATGTGTGTGAAGAGAAAAAAAAAACCTTGAGAAAAAAGATGGAGGGGGAAGCGGGGGTGCTATTTTAGTCGCGGCCATCGCCATGGAAACTGCAGCCTCACTACAAATGGAGACATTCTGAACACATGGATCGTCAAACAAGTAGGAGTATGCGACACCGGCTCAGTCACCATAAGACCCACCCCCACAAAAAGCACTCCTACCCAAGACACGCCTCTTCCCCAGCTGATAGAAATGTTTGGAGTCCTTATAACCGAGACTGAATATCAATGGGAGGGTCTGTTTTTTGGTGGTTGGGGGCAGGGAGCTAATTGACAGAAAATGACAGGAAATTCCACCCAAATGTCAGAACCTTTTCTCCAATTCCAAACTTCCTCCGTCCCCTTGTCTTCTTCCTCTTCTCAATCCCCTTCTATTCTCCTCCATCTCCCATCACCAGCTCCTCCTCTTCTCCTCTCTCGGCACTGAAGGACGGAGGTATTCCCACATTTCTCCGTCGCTATGGCAACACCGCAGCGCAGAGCCAGAGCGAGAGGACGCAGGCGGGCGGGTGGCCAGGCGGGGGAGGGGGGTATTAAGGGGGGAAGAGAAGGGAGGAGATGTGTCGGTGTGGTGGATACAGGATGAAGAGGAATAAGAAGAAGATGGCCTGGTGCTAACAATGGCTAGCATGTGGCCGCAAACATGTCTCGTAACAGAAATGTGAGTGTGATGTTACTGCTGTGGGACATGATACTCTGTCGAAAAAACACACACAAAGCCTCACCTGTTTGACATTGAGAGACAACCTGCATCTCATTTCAGTCCTTGCTTAGACTTTCCTGATGCAAACGGGTGTTGAAGGCTCCTTAATGGCAAGTCTCAATGATCATGGGCAAATGACCCACAAGATGTGCGCCATGCTTCTGTGTGCGAGCAGCAAGAAGGCCAGAGCCATTTCATATCGATGTCATCATCTCATTCAATCAGAACCAATACAATCTCATTATCTCCTCATTTACATCACACGGCATTAGAACAAAGCATTACATCTAGCTTCCAAACAGCCTGTAGAGAAGAAGGTGAACATCGTTGGTTCATATGTTTGCCTACTTTACAAATATCAATAGCCGCTTATCAGCCCGGGCTGCAATGAATGCTGCATCTCATGGGCCACAGATCGTATGTAAAAATGCTTATGCCGTTAGCTAGAAAAGGCAGCTGCATGTCAACTGTGGCTGTGTCCTCCGTCCCAATCAATAACTCATCTCTCTGCGTCGATATTACTAGGGCCTATGGGACAAAACTGTCCTTCTTTAGGACAAAAGGAGAATAAACAAGATGTGAGGAAGGGCCATGCAACAGATAAAAGATACGTTGACTTTGCGTTTGGATGATTCCATGCAAGAAATTTCTGCTTTTGTGGTTAAAGCGGCTTAATGTACGGTGGATAATGAAGTTAAATAATTTTGATTTGGTAAATGTCTTTTGATGATGAATTAAAGAGCAGTGATTAAATAGATATTAATTTAGAAACTTCAATATTCATTAAAAATTATATATATATCATCCAACGACCAAGACAGTTACATATGCCAACATGCTATTATCGTGCTTAGTTTCCACATGACATATGACCCATCTTATTGCTTATAAGCAGCAACCCATCTAAAAATGCTGGTTTGGAACTAGTAAAAACTATACAATTTAATAAATAAAATGTATAATGTTGAAGTGACCTGCAAGGCTGAGTCTAGTTTACAGAAAATGTGGGTGTTGATTTGAAGATTTAGTCCTAAACTAGAATCCAGTTGACATAGTTTTCTTCAAATTATAAGTTTTTAGAATTTTGAGACATATTTATGAGTAAAGACCTTTGAAGGCCCTGGAGGTCATTTTTTGGATTTGTATTTTTTGCAGTAGTCTGAAACAAGGCGAAATATACACGAAAGACTACATTCAAAAAGTAAAACCATGAGCCATTGTCTGAGTATATTATCAGATTCTCCACAGTCTTTAACATCTCTGAGATAAGTAAAAGCTGCCATAAAACCAAAGACCATTTAGAGCCACAGTATTAACCAGCAAAGTATAAAAAGATGGTTCCACTCAACAGTTATGGCAAATCAATACAGGAGTAAGTGTAAGAATCTAATCAGAGCAGTTCGGCTGAGTGCCTAAAAAGTGTGTCTGCGCTGTGTGAGTAGGTGTGTATCCACTAGGGAGTCGTTGGTTACACCGCTGCATCCCATAATTACCAGACCAGTGTTTGTGCTGTAAACAGACAGAAATGGCATTACATTACATCCCCCAGGTTTACATGGAAACCAGAGACTGAATTGTGTCTCACCATTTGTCTTATTACTCCACTTCGCAGGATGTTATATTAAAGATGGATTTTTTTCAGGGGGAATGTAATAGTTTTTCAAAGTTACATGTGAGATACCAAGATAACTTATATGTATAAACCAGTTTTGTGTGTTTTGCCTTTAGAGAGTGAAACATAAAAATAAAATCAGCAGCATTTGAACACTAAAAATGGCCAATTATTGTCCCTGTCATATTCTGGTTCCGAGCTGGCACCTCTAGGCGTGTTGCGCCGGCTAAAGACTTTAAATTGATTCATATTTTTCAGAAGGTTTTTAAAAGGCATGCTAAAATAAACACAAAGGGCAGTATTCCGTTTGCAGCACACTATCATTGTCTTTTTGGTTATTTTCAGTAGTAAACAGTGAGGACGGTTAAAACAATTTCATCGTGGATTCAGAATGTATCGATTCCTACAAAACAGATATAATTGGTCTGAGATTGTGTTTTGAGGTAATGTCTTTACAGACGCACTATGGAACTTTTCTGGTGGAGGCTCCTCCCCCTGCTTGTCTCCATGGAGATGTCATTGCTTATTTGCTGTAGAGAGGCACGCTCACTCACAGTAATGCCAGCTTTTTCAAGGTATTTGTTTAGCAATGAAAACACCAGTTGAATAAATGCAAGAAAGATATGTTTAATGCCATACTGTGGAACATTCAAGGCAACACCATGAAGACCACCACCAGTAAAGTTACATATCTAAAAATGGGGACTTGTTTGGATTTTTTATTTATTTCTATTGAATTATACACCGATATAAATTGCTGTCTTGTTACAAGGTCTTTCACCTACAGTAATTGCTGTGTTTGTACAGTGTAGCATGATCCAAATGAAAAGCAACCCGTATTGACAAGGCAACACACAACACAGATGCGACGTATAGATGAATAAATAAAGATTGTTTTCTTGCATTACTTGGGCTTGTGCACTCGCTGGAGTGGAGAAAAAAAAAATCCCATACGGAAAGGCAGACATGGCACATCAGTCTGCGCACTGCATTTAGCGGCAACAGAAACAAACAGAGACAAACCTTTTTCCAGATGACATGACTGGTTGGTCAGCTTGAGTGTTTTATCCCCTGCAGAGGTGAACAACTGTCTGGGGTCAACACTACATGCAAAGCCTTTCTTCCCATTCTCTCTGTTTGTATTATTAATTTAGTTTGTTTGTGTGAGTGTGAGTGTGAGTGTGAGTGTGTGTGTGTGTGTGTGTGTGTGTGTGTGCGCACGTGTGTTTGGGTGTGTAAGGTTGCAGAGTCAAACGCTCTGCTTTGTAACTATTCTGGCTTACTGTGCTAAATAATAATGCAATATGCATTTTCATGAAGTTAGTTTATAATAATGATATTGATAGTCATTATTATTATTATTATTATTATTATTATTATTATTATTATTATTATTATTATTATTATTATTATTATCAATATTATTATAATTATTTTTTTTATTTTTATTTTTTTTATTACATTCTATTTTCCAACCCATATGTTTAGTTGTTTTGGGCTGCTACTTTAATTTAAAACTATAAAATATGAATCATAATGGACAGAATAATCAGGTTTTAGGGGTTGAATATTTTACTATTTACAATACGCAAGCTTTCTTCAAGTCTCTATTTACACGATGAGATCTTGGTGTGTTCCAGAGAGGAGAGAGCTCTTTTTGTCACTGTAATGATCCCAGGGAAGGCTAAATATAGTCTAAAACAAATGTATACAGTAAGGGAAAGCCCGCTGAGATCCGCATTATAAGCCACTCCAACACAGCCATGTAATAAGAATCTTTAAACAAAGGAGACATTTGTAATTCATAAAGATACTGTTGTGCTTTTATCCATCCAACTGGGTCACTGTATTCTCTTTCTAGCATTTTCCTCAACTCACTGGCTCCTATGCTCCAGGCCTAAGCATGCTTTTACATGAACATTAAAGGAACCACAATCCACTGTTAAAATTGGTTAGGCCATGAGCACTCAGGGAAAAGTTAAAGCAGTAAATCTAGAAGCCTTAACGGCCCAGATTTACACTGTACAAGCTTCTCTAGCAAAAAAAAAAAAAATCATAGTTAATTCACCCTTCAGTCACAGTTGAGTGGATATTTGAAACATCTGTTTAATCAAGCCTTTAAAAATATCAAGATAAGGCCAGCACAGTTTTGTAATTAGTGGGATTAAAAGTGCTGGTTGAAAGGTTAATATTTAGCAGTTATCCCCTATCTTATTAGCCTCTGTTTGCCTTTTAAACACCGCAAGTCAATGGAGAAAATCAAAAGTGAAATTCACCACCAAGAGGTAGATGGTTATGGGGAAGCTTCATTTTGAAATGTAATGGGAATGGGAAGTCCATATCACTCAAATCTAATTCAAATTTAAATCATTTCTGCCGCACAATCCAAACCACATGGCGTCCACATATATTTTTTAATGATCAAGTAAATTCTATTTGAGACACACAATTGCCTATTTCTATTTGAATGTTTTTGGTGACATTTATATTTTTACATCCTGATTGGACATGAGCAGCAGATGTGACATAGGTAAAGATAATACCACAACTGTTTCCTAGCAACCATACTGTAAACAAGAGTCAAAACCAACATAAATTACACCATATTTATGATTCAACAAATAATAATACCTGATAACACCTTTATTTAGTGAAATTGTTGTTTAAACTCTCAGAAAATTGTGTCTGTTGCGTGTATATAAGGGCTGTCCAAACTAAGGCCCGGAGGCCAAATGCGGCCCTCAGACCAATTTTTGTTGGCCCTCAGGTTTCCTGCTATGTTGACCCAAGGAACAACAATTACTTTTTACTGTAAAATTGGAAAACTTCAAACATTTTAATGTTATACCAACCTAATATTAATGTTCCAAGTCTTATTAAAGGTGTGGAGGCCCATCGGAACTATGTCAAATTCAAAATTTCAAATGATTCACTTCATTGTCGGATTGTCTGTGGCCCTCTGCTCTGTATAAGTTTCAAAATGCGGCCCTCGGTGAAAAAAGTTTGGACACCCCTGGTGTAGATTACCGCCGCATTTTCTATGAAATGTCTGCTGACATAGACAGGAGGGTTCCGTTTTAGAACTCTGTTCTACTTCCTGTATTTTTTCAACTTTTATTTTCCAAATTTTCTTCACAAAGTGCAACCTGACTGATGTAAAACTATGATACATATTTACACAGGGACTATCTCAACAAACAAAGTAATAATTAGAAAAACATAATTTGCCCTTTCAATAAAAATAGAGTAAGTTAGTGTAGCAGGTAAAAATAAGCTTGTTCCAGTATCCAAACTGGGCCACGGTGGCTTCTCTGAGGCATTTACAAACCGGCCTCTTATGCAGTAGATCCCAACAGCTTCCCTGTCATATGTGTGTGTTTTTCACCCTAAACTGAGAGAAAATAAAAAAATCTTTTCACATTTGTCATGTCTCTAGCCCACAGCCTGACACCTCACCCTCACAGTGGAGTGTATGAGGCGCGCTCCCCACAGGCCCTGCAGTCTGTCTGTGGGTCCAGGGCAGCAGAAGGGGATTCCCTGGAGGAGCACAGGCAGCTGGGAGCTTATTGAATTTGAAGGGAAAGGATAGGATAGCGGGCACAGCACATCCCCACAAACGACTGCAGCTTAAAACAAAAATGCAAAGCTGATATTTTCCAAACAGCCCATATTTTTCTTTTTAAATAATGTCTAGGAGCGATCCTCATGGGGCCACATCTGTCTCCGTCACCTTAAAAAATGCACCTTTGTTTAACAGTCAACCAAAAGTATTAGCATTTTCCGCTTTCATCTCCACACTGCATGTTAATGTTATTCTTTTTCTGCCGCATTCACACGCTTTTCGCACTTTTCCCTCGCCCCCCGCTGCACTACGCGATTTTGCACCCAAATTTAGACGAATGCAGCAGAATGGACAAAAAAAAATCACAAACCTACTTGACGCTTTCAGCATATGTTTTGTGCACTGTTAAACCTAGCTGCTTAAACACTTTTAAGATATTCATAATCGCGCTGGAGATTATAACCTCAAGATGAATTTAGGTTTGATGCTATTAACTATAGTTTTAAGCTCTGGAGTAAAAGTCCCTTTAACATATCGTTCAAAATGTCTCATGGGGCTGAGATCTCAAGAGACCACTAACAAGACCTAATTATAAAATAAATGTCATAATAAATATAAAATAGACTGTTAAGCATATACGTATTGTCACTCTAGAATTCAAAGCAATACTTATATTTTAGTTTAAAGTGGGGTTTTCTGTTTAAAGTGCGGTATTTTAATAATCATAAACATTTAGAATTGTATTTATTTAAAAAATATAAAAACAACATTACTAAACTGTAATCTTTTCAAAAAGATGGACAACATTTATGCTGTTAGAGAACATTTTAGAGTTATAAGTACATGTTGCTGTAACATTTACCAATACTTAATATTAATTTCAGTTACAGTACCAATTTTGATGACTTCACCCAATTCATCCAATGTGTCTACGCAAGTCTTGTTTGTTTCACCTGTTTCAAACCTATGCCATGCATTAATGACTACAGTAGTGATATTATAAGGATTAGTTCAGTTAATTTCATTGCATTTCTCAGCTGCCCTTGATAATTACACTCATATCGTTTATTGTCTAGCTTCCATGAAATTGTAACATTCAGTGCTTTATGGTGAGTAGAGTTGCATATTGTGTTGGAGGCTGGTTTAGTTTAGGTTAGTTTTATGATCCTGTCAAACATGAGTTTGTTCTCATTATGCATTAGCCACTTCAGCGAAAGAGTTTGTTCACACTTCAAGTCAATGCCAAACAAACAACTTATTGTGTAAATGTACATTTGCACTGCATACGGATAAGCATTTCTAAAAAAAAAAAAAAAAAAAAAAAAAAGTTCTAAAAAAAAAAAAAAAAAAAGAAGAAGTTGGATTTCCCATTATTTCAATGATGAGTGTTATAAAAATGTGAACTGAGAACACACATCATTTCTGCTGGACAAAGACTTCAAACTATTCAGCAAAATAAAACACAAAAATATATGTAAATGCATTGCCAGTACTGACAGGATTTTTTAGGAACATTGAAGCTTCATATTCAGATGAGACTTTTATTTCTGAAATAGTATATTTTGTTAATTAAGTTTGTGTAGATAACTGCTCTTGCATGAAATATCTTCTCATAATGCTTTGTTATTTTATCAAAACACACTTTACAACAGCCAAAAATCTTGATCAACTGCACAAAGCTGTTTGAACCAGAAACATACTTTTCTCAAACATTTGCATCTAGAATAAACAGGCGGGAAAACTAAATTTAATGAAAAATGACAAATGGATGAGATCACATATCCAAGTACTACAACCAATTTGAAAATGACATACAAAAACAAATGACTTTTTTCATTCTCATATAGTTTTAACATGGTGTCCATATTAAGATATTCAATTTGTTTGCCGAACGGAAGTGTAAACCTTTAAAAGACCGAGTAAAATGTATCATGTTATTTAAATGTTAGCTCAGTCCTACAGCAGCCTCACTTTCCCCCCAGCTTGTGTTAAAGTACCGGTACATTTGAATGACAGCTAATGTATGCTATCTATTCAACAAGTTAGCGACAGTGAACATGGCTTTTTCTTGTACCGTATATTTGCAACCTCCCATGTGAGTAATGATGACACCTTCCTGAGGCTTGAAAGGAACATTTTTGTCATTTACATTGACTACACAGGTACGAGTCTACAGCTAATATGCAGAAGTAGTGCACATTCACACAGCACACAAGGAAGGACAGTATCTTGTATGCTCTTTGAAATCCGACAACGAAGCACCGAATGTAGAACATCAAGAGGACAGCCATATGTTGTGTCATTAGCATTCATTTATATTCATTTTGTGTCTCAGTGGGGCTACCGTTGAACCCTGCACACCAAATATGTCTACCATGTTTTGGATTTTGAAAAGGAGCAAGGAATCGGGGAAAAAAAAGGCCGCCATGAGTTACTGGTAACAAACTGAAAACAGAGGTTAACAAATGATATTGGATTGTGGATTTATTATAGGGTTTCTTCTTTCATGAACCTCTCCAGCTGAGCAATCTGCTTAGCTCTGTCTCTCGTGCTATAATCGGCATTACTGTTCCTTGGGGTGTTTTCTTCATTTAAGGTACTGTAGAAACACAAGTCCAAGATCCAGGACTCGCGGGCGACTGGAGTAACATAGCAAAACCCATCTTCAGCTGCTATCCGAGATTACCTCACTGATAATACTACCTTAAGGTACAATTACAGTATACTAAAATGACTGGTATCCAGCTTCTGCTCAATTGCAACAAACATTAGCCTTCTGTCTGTTTGATGTTGATGAATAAGGTTATAATAGTAAATTAACACTACACAAGAAGCTAATGTAGGAATCTGGCCAAATGCTTATAAGCTCCTCCACAAAATACTAATTTGGCCACACAAGTCATATAGCATCAGTGTTTTTTTTAAAGGCAAGTGACTAAAATGTCTGGACCTGTTGAGCAGATGGCATTTATCATTAGCACAATGACTAATGGTTGCAAAGCCCAACCACAAACCATATATTCAAATACCACAGCCTGCATAATGTCTCGCTCTTTACAAATGTTATTCACATTGTGTGTGGTTGCCATTATTGACCTGCCACAACCCAATATATGATTGATTTATTTCACACGTAATGATACATGGCTAGACAACTGTACACATTATATCAAACTAACAAAAATAAAGTAGTACATAGTCGAAACGCAAGAAGCTTAAATGGCATTTAACATATGAAAGTTACACTGTAAAAATGTGGATCTTACAATTGTCATACAACCAGATATTATTATTATTAATATACTGTACATTTCTGTCCAATCATCCAGATGAGGTTTAATCCCTTCTTGAATGCTGCTGCAGATAGGTGTCTAGTCATCCTTACGACAGCATGATATGGCATGTTTATGGTAACCATGAGCAAGGAGGTTGTATCAAATTCCTCTCTAAAAGCAATTATCTGGCTACTGCGCTAATTCAAATAACACACTGTCAACACTTTATTTGACCCAGACAGGTCGGTGCATCACAGCACATCTCCATGTTTGTCAAACACTGTTTTACCATGTTTCGATGCTGGCATCAGTATCAGAATTTTCAGTTCAATACCAAATAGCTGGCTTTTACAAAATACATAACACTTTCAGAACACAAAAGTTTGTAATGATTATTACTGAAGCAACAGACGAAAGTTTGTCAAACAGAGATCTGCAATTACTGTTCTACAACCTAAATGGACTTCATGTCACAAAGCCAATTCAAGATTCACAATGAGTGTTGCAATTGAGCCCTTATGTTTCTGAGTAGTAGCCAAACTGAAAACACGTATCATAACCAACTTCCTCCATTGCCACCCTGATTATTAACAAAGAAACAAAGTCGACCAGCTCATACATCCACCCCAAAATATCTCTGCATTGGAGTCTGCAATGATACATATTTAAATGAAAATATATTTATATAATTTGTGAATTTTTCACAGTAGTTTGTACTGCACTGTACCTTTTTGTCCTTCTGTATATGCCTACATAATTTTCACCTTGAAGGAGTCTTTTGAGTCACTTGTGTGTGGCTTGAGTTTTGTGAAGAAAAACGTCACTTGAATTTTGTTTTATAATACTGTCTCCGTCAGAGTGGTAAGTGCTGTGCATGTCTTTCATCTCTGTTGGCCAACCACAATGTTGAGACTGATTCCTCTAAAAGGCTAGTTTTTTTTTTTCTATGAGCTTTTAGAAATTGCAAAAAACATTTGCTTTGGCACAGATTTACATAGTAGAATTTCTTTCAATGGCCATGATCGTTACTTCCAACACAAGAGGCCAATTGTGGTCCAATCCTTGGCTCAGTACACTGTCACAGATAGTCTATGAGTTTGTATTGCCGCTCCAGTCTTTCCTCCTTCCAGGTTAATGTCAATGCACTAGTGTCTTATCGTTTAGCACATAAACCCTATCAATCCCTTCTCTGTCTGTGACTCTTTCCTCCCCCTTCCCCTTCATCTGTTTTTAAATCTGAGTCTCTTGGACATTCTCCTTCGAGTTTCCCTTAAATAGAAGAGGTTCCATTTGAGGATTCTGGGTTTGGCCCATAAAACCTTTGATTGATCCGTGAAGGCCCATTGTGGGCATTTGGAGAGACATGGGCAGAGGTGGCGACATAGAACTTGAATTGGTGCCATTTCCTGATGTTGTGAGAAGATTAGAGGAGGAGATGGGGACGGAGGTACAGGAGATTGGCATGTCCATACATGGAGGGTTCTTGCTACTGAGCGTACCTCCGGATCCTATTCCTTCACCGATACTGAGACCCATCACATTGTTGTTGAAATGATGGGTCTTGTAATAATGGTTGAGGGTATCCGTTCGACCAATACTGGGAATGTTGACAATTTCGGGATGATGTATCCTTAGGGTTCCTTCTCCGCCGGGGCCAGAATTCATGGTAGATCCACCAGAGATCCCACTCCCTGCTCCAGCTCCGAGCTCATCCTCCACATTGACGATCTCAATTGCTCTGGCAGGGCCATGATGCTTATGTAACTGGTGCTGCTTTCTGAGTTTATAGAAAACCACCAACATTACAGCCGCCATAAAGGTAATAGCCACAAAACAGCCAATGATGATCTTGGTAGTTTTCATGACATCATCTAGACCAGGGATATTTGTCACATCGATAATAGACACGGTAACGGCATCATTAATGTCTCGGCTGGCTCCAGGAGCCAGGGAGGACAGAGAGGAAAGAGAGGGGGATATTGTGATGCCAGAACGACCATCTAATACCCCGCCAATAACAGTTGGACCTGGGAATTCAATGATAGTCTCGTTAATTTCCTGTCTGGCTTCCTTCTCCCCTTGATGTGAGTCTAGAGTCTCTACAGTGACAGTGGTGAAATAACTGTAGCTGTTATTGGGGTCTGTGGCGGTAACGTTGAGAACTGCACTTGCGGTGGTGTTTCCGGCAGAGTTGGTTACCATGCATGTGTATTGTCCAGTGTCCTGCACAGTCACATTTGTGAAATTGAGTGTACCATCATGTAGCACAGAAATCCTTACTCTATACGACCCATGTGTCATCAGGGTTCCATTTGGAGTGAACCAATTCACAGAAGTCATGGAGGTTCCAGTGCGACATTTCAGCTCCGCAGCCATACCTTCTGTGACATTAAGGTCAGTAGGTGGCTCGACAATCACTGGGGCATAGCAGGTGAAGTGGCTCTGGTCTAGTTCCCCAATGTACTTGCCTTTGAGACCTGGAGGAGCATGGCAGCGTGCACAACATGTGGTGTTACTGGGAACTGTCTCTTTGAGCCACCAACTGAGCCACAGAACATCACAATTGCACACCCAGGGGTTGTGGTTTAGATGCACTCTTTCCAACTGGTGCAAAGGAGTGAAGAGATCATGGGGGAGAGAATGTAAGGAATTATGGGACAGATTGAGCTCTTCCAAGTTTTTGAGGTCATCAAAAGCATTGCGTTCAATTACCGACACTCTGGAGTGCATTAACCACAGCTTGCGAAGTGACACCAAGCCCTGAAAGGATCCGGGTCGGACAATTCCTAGTTGGTTTCCGGATAGCTCTAGCTCCTCTAGTTTTACTAGTGGGGTGAGATTTGGGATATCCTTTAAGCCACACATTCCCAGGTTCAAAAACCGTAAATTGACCAAGCCCTCAAAGGCTGCCTCCGAAATAAAACCCAGCTTTCGCAATTCTCCCAGGTCGAGGCGCCGTAACGAGGGGACGCGGTGAAAGGCAAATGCCGGCAGTGTCTCGATAGGGTTGTTTCGGAGCCATAGTTCTCGTAGCTTGCTAAGGTACTCAAAGGCTAATGATGGTACCACGGTGAGACGGTTGTCAAAAAGCTCAAGTGTGTTGAGATTGGGAAGGCCATTGAAAGCTCCCACCTCAATTTCTCGAATGTGGTTCTTCGAGAGTTGTAGAATTTCCAAATGCCTCAGATGCTTAAATGTGTCTGATTTGATCACCTAGTGGGGAAACAAGAACAGAGAAGACTTATGTAGTAATGTATTGAAAGTGCAGTAATACAAAATCAAATATGTATTTTCTTACCTGGATGGTGTTTTCCTGTAAATTGAGGTATCTTGTTTTGTCAGAAATACTGTCTGGGACTTGGTCTAAACCCTTCCTGGTGCAGATAACACGGCTCGCCTGATTGGAGCAGGTACATAAGCTTGGACAGGCCGGAGCTGCCTCTGTCAGCTGAGGTCCATGGTTGTGAAACCACAACAGAAGCTGGACCAACCAAAGGAGGGGGGAAGGGGCGCAGGGGCTGGTCACCATGACAACACGCATGGCAACTGAGTCATGACCCGCCCCTTAGCTGTGATTTTGATAAGTCACCTCCAAACAGGGAGTTTAAGCGCTCGTCTTGACGTTCATATTTCCTTCTCAAGTTCTGTTTATGCCTTGAAGCACTGATTTAAAAATTAAGAGTAAGGGAGTGCAGCGTGGCAATAAAAAATATTTATTTTAGTTGGCTCATGCTTCTTAGACGTTAAAAGGGCTTGTTCATTTCAAAATGCCATTTTTAAAAAGCAGTTTTTTCTTATCTCATAACAACTCCTGGTATGGAAATGAAAGGGTGGAGAGGCTGTCCGGTGTTTGCAGTGTTGCCTTTGAAGAGTCTGTAGCAGATCACTGTTGGAAGAAGAGAAAAGAGAAAAAGAAAGGAGGTCAAACAAGTGCACAGTGTCGTATCTTTAAGATGTTGGCCTTAAACACGCTTGCAAGTATTCCCAAGACAAAATTTACATTTCAAAATACCCAAGTGTCCCAGCACCAAAGAAGATGACAAGATAACTTTACTGGTATTATAAGAGAACTAAAACAAAGGATTGTCTCGTGATTTATCTCTGAGTTCAACATGTGGGTCATGGGCTGAAATGGTTACAGAAGTTGGAAGTTTCAGAATATGAATGCAGTCATGGAATACCATTTTATATCATAAACCTAGTTTTAGTATGTCTATGTTGCTGTCTCCAGATTTAGCTACAATGCCAATGCAACTCTCTGTGGGATTTGGAGTTTAACGCAGAGATTAATCCAATCCATCATATGACAGCAGCATTACAAATGAGATAACGAATAAACGAAACGATAAAAAAATTTAAATAATGGTTATTGACTGCCAAATATTTACTGCAATGCACATGTGTGCAATGAATGTGTAACAGACGCTAACCCCCATCACTTAATTTGATGAACCAAACATGAAAATGACACAGACTTTTGAGCAAGAACAAAAACTGCTTGCATGATTTATACAGTCATTAAATGCATATTATTAACGAACAACATAGTGCTGCAGTTTCGTTAAGGGGACACTTCTTGATGCAGAAATAGTTGTAAGCGTCATGATATTCACTAAGTTTAGAAATCCTGTTTGTCCTATAGTGATAAGATCAAAGAGAAGTGTTTTTATTTGTGCACAAGGCTGTGACGCTCGTAGTCAAAGCCTGCATTGTCTGTTGACATGAAAATACGAGCATCTTTGTTACTTGTCACATTGGATAACCGTGTTGATAGCACGTCCTTCATATTCATATGTTTATGATGAGGTGAGGAGAGGGTTTTTTCTTTTTTTTTTAAGGTTTCATGCCAGTTCTTAACATCTCTCCTATGCAGCGACGATGCATGCGCTCCTAGAAACACGGTTGCTGTGGTAACCTGCTCACTCACCATCTTGTGTTTTTACTGTCCAGTGCCCTATTCCACATTACTGTGTTTAGCCAAGCACTTGCTATTAAATACATCCTCACATTCTGAGCTCAAGTCGATGTAAATTAATTTATGATTTTGTTTTTCTCAACTCGGGCAATGCAGATATAACACCATTTTTATTCAACTGGGCAGATGCATTTATCTACCCAAGCATACAATTGTTTAAATGAGAAGACAACAGATATTGCACAGGGGGAAAGCCAATGTGCCATGAATCTTAATATCTACAAGGTCTGAGTATTAGGTCAGCATCCGTCTTTATTAAAAACATAGATCAGATAACTTTTTTAAGGGCCTATTAAGAACGCTCATACGGGAATGTTGGCTAAAAATAGACTTTTTCAGACGCTCTGCACATCCCACAGGCTTTTTCTCTCACAAAAACATACAAGGCCTGATCCCAACTGCCAAAAGTAACAATGCACCATCCATCTTGAATCATGGTCCAGTAAAAATGTAGAAACAACTGAACTTCATTTGAGCCCACAATGTCAGTGTTTATCGCTATGAGCTGCTTATGAATCATGACGAAATGTAACAAAACATCATTACTAACCAGATTGGACTGCTCATAGTAAAAGCAGCCAATATGAATCATATAACCCTGATTGACGCCTCCACCATTTTGAAACCACCCAGGGGTCGAAATGTGCCTTATTGTTTATGTAAACGACAAATACATGCTGTTTATGTCAGTTGCTTACGATTGCATTACAAAAGAAGCTGATTTCACACGGGCCTGCCTTGGGTAACTATAGTAACAGTTGGAGGAGAAGGCCTTTATACTTTATATGGATGTAGGGCCTGTTGCCTTGACCACCAGACCAATCATCAACTAATGAAAAATACTTATTATATTCCTCACATCCTAAATTCTATGCACAGTGCAGCACTGTGACAATATGACGGATTATGAAGTCTCATTCGTGTAGCCCCTTTTTTATTTGGCTCAAAGGTATTTCAGTTTTCTGAATCTACTTTTTTTTCCTATGTTAAGACGCAGATTGCAGCCATGTAGGCATCGATTATTTGATCAGGCTCGGGAAAGCGCTCAGTCGTGAAAAGACAAATTAACTGCAAGCTGCTGACCGATTGCAACAAACTGAGCACATCATCGCCTGACTGTATCAACGACACGGCCATTAATGTTTATGAAGAGGCAGAAATGTCATGTTTTAAAGTCACACACACGTGGGGATTACGTGCGTCTGTGCCATATACTCAATATAACGTCCACGAGGCCCCATTAGAGCAGTGCATTAGGCTTGAGTACAGAGCCACACAGGTGCAGCTGCAGGGCCCCACATCACACTGTAACTATGACAACGGCAGATTGATGCAGGACGTGGGAATCAAGCCTCATCGCCATCACTGCACATACACAACAATTTGAAAACGCATGACATTTGATCCACAAGTAAAAGCTGAGCGCGTCCATCCCGTGCAGACCCTTTTAACGTGCCCGTACATCGCCCCCAGCCTCATATCTCCTAATTCAACAGAATGGCCTTATTCATCTATGCAGCTGCGCTCACTACGGCGCACCTTCTCAATTGAAATTCTGAATAGGCCTAATTCTGCACATGCTGCATCACAAAATGGCTTGCGTCCATTCTCCGTGTCCCGTCTTTTCCTCTTCACCACGACTGCACCCACACAGACAACGCATGACAACACGTATTTCTCACCACACCGACCCCTGTACCCTTACATATTCAATCTGTGCCATTCCTGGTGCAGATTTGGTAACAGATGCAATAATTGCCCAGGTCAGTCCGCTCCATCAAACCTACCTTGTAGAGTGAGGATGCTGGTTATCCGTATCCTTCGACCTCTCCGTGTGTCTCCTTTCAGTCGTTTTACCCCTCAAATCGCTCCGCTCGTCTCCACGGCTCTGTGAACTGACTCTTGTTCTCCGCAGCGCCAACGCAACGCGGGGGGCTACACGGCTACACAGACAGCTGCTTCACAAAACGCAATCCATCCAGACACAGAAAATATGGGTAAAAACAATGGGAAAGCAGTAAAGTGTCAATTAACGACGAGGTCTGTCCGGGGTGAGTGCATCCATGCGTCTTATCATTCCTTTTGGAGAAGAGGCAGCGAACGCGACGGCGCCCGCTGGGCAGAGCACTGTGCGTACAGCAGAAGCGGTGCGTTACGTACTTTACGTATGTTCCTCCGTGAATGGCACTAGAGGAGAAGAGGGATACATGAAGCAGTGTGATGTACCTGCGGATGATTAAAGCGATTACAAACGCCAAATACAGCAAGATGCTATCGGCCCGTGGGGTAGAATGCCCGACATTTCTGAGCATCTTTATGACTCAGCACAGCACATTTGACTTCATCGTGGAATATTTTAGGATTAACTTTCTGATTTTTGGGTTTCACTCCGTTTGTGATCATAAATTGGGCCTGTGCATTGCACTCTATTTTTAGGCTCTATTATAAGCATAGGCCTAACGTTGGTTAATATTTAAACTGCATAAATAATGACAAACCTCATCTCAACACATCTAATAATCAGAATCAGAATCAGAATCAGAATCAGAAAGAGTTTATTGCCATTGTCAATGAACAAAATTCAAAAACGTAGGAACTTGTCTCGGCATTAAGGTGCAACATAAAACACTGAGCAATAATCAAACAACATATATTCAATCAAAAAAGGGCATGCATTAGGAAACAATTTAAAATACTATACAATAAAAAATAAAAATAGGCATTTCTATGTACACAAGTTTACAGTTATGTTTAAAGTTATAGTGCAGAAAGTGCAGTGCAGTTGTGTATATAAACAATTAATAATACACCAAATAATAATAATAATAATGCCTTACCTTTGTGATGCGCTTTACACGCTTGTCGCTTCACTAAACTCATCATTCACGTCACACTGTGATATCTGGCTATTTATGTGAAAATTCAGTCATGAACTTTTATTTTATAAGGCAGGTGACATAACTGAGGAATGGTACTTTGTTTGATA
This sequence comes from Chaenogobius annularis, assembly GCA_015082035.1. NCBI lineage: Eukaryota > Metazoa > Chordata > Actinopteri > Gobiiformes > Gobiidae > Chaenogobius > Chaenogobius annularis. The sequence goes on along the minus strand of BJKM01000353.1, from coordinate 569,364 downwards.
ACGTGAATTAAAGAGAATCAAGGATTTCACTGTTTTGTCTTGGTGTCATTAATGATTAATTCTTTAAACATTAATCCCAACACGAAGGTTTGATATTGTAACATCCCTATTCTATAGCCATAGCTGCCCTGGGACAGATTGGTGGAAGTGAGCTTTCCAATCTGCACCTCTGGCCCCTCTGACCAACACTGACCATTCACACACTAAAATTTCACATTCAAGGCAAGGTGGGGGGTCTTGCAGAACTTGGTCAAAGCGCAGTGAACTAAATTTCTCCCTATAGATTATATAGGATGGATTATCGTTTACCTCTAATTTATATTGTTATAATACAATTGTAGAACAGAGAATCTTCAACATTCCCATACTTAATAATAACAACAAGCCTGCAGGTTGGTCAAGGTTATTATATTTATATATCCAGAGAATCACTGGAAAAATATGTATTTATCATATATCTTTTTTTTTTACCTATAATAAAAACTGCATGAATCCGATGACATTATTTGCACTGTTTGCACTATGCTTAATGTAGTAATCTCCTTGAACACTTCTACGTCCACTAGCTCTCCTCTACTCACCCTGTGTACTCGGTGCCTGTTTTAATCAGCTGATGAAGGAGGTGAGGACGTTATTAGCCCATAAAGAGTCTCGAGCGGGTAAGCAGATGCCAGTTATCCCCCTCATATCGATCTCTGTCATGTGTGCGCCTCATGCATTAGCAAACACACCAGGCAAAACCACACCGTTCACCCTTTAGCGTATAACCATTGCGTCTGTCCTCCACCTCTTGCACAAAAGGTCAAAGGACAAACAAAGGCCAAGTTGGGCTTCCTGCTGGATATAGACCACCACCTCCCCCTCCCTCCTCGAGTGTAGATGCTGTAGTGAGCATTGTTCACCACCACTAGCTTTTTTTTTTGCTGAAAGCTGCACAGCAATGAGGTCTCTGTGCCTTTTTGCCTTTCCCTCTCTCCTCCTCCTCCCCCCTCCTTCGTTGCTCTATCTCTCCCTGTCCCTCTATTAAATTTCCAGTCACACAGTGGTGCAGAGGATATGCCTTCTTTGCCTCCTTCCTTCACTCCTTCTGGCCCATGCTATGACTACATCCTCTCCTCCGTCTTGTCCGTTTTCCGAGCCGGCATGTGCTTCTTTCTCAGCGCATCCTTTTGCCTTCCAGATCCCCCATTCCAAATCCCTCCACCCTTCTTTCCCCCTCTCTGCTTTCCACTCTCTGTCCTCCCAGTGTCATTGCACATTGGATCTGATATTCCCCTTATGTGTGTGTGTGTGTGTGTGTGTGTGTGTACAAGCAACCTTGAGCTCTTGTGCGTTCAAGTATGCTGGAGTGACAGAAAGAGAGAGGCACGCGTTTGTGCCCAGTAAATGAACGTATACACTTGTGCGGCTGTGTGTTGCTTGTGTCATCATCAGTACAGCGAAAGGCATTCAGTGCTAATCCAGAAAGGAGCCAGCAGAGGACAGAGCAGTGCACGCTGGTAATAGTCAAATGAGTGGATGCATGGTGGTGGAGCAGGGGGCATGGGGGGAGGATTTGGCAGCGACAGGACCGTGCCAAGACATATGTGGCATGCTGATAGCGCTGGAGAGGTGCGGCTCACACTGAGGAGTAGCATCGGAGAGCTGATGCACATCCATCACGTTCATGCAGTCGTTTTGGGGTGCAACTCTCTATGAGGCCTCTGCAACTGGGGAGAGAGGGGCAGGAGTAATAACAGAATATTTCAAAGGTGCACGATGCAACTTTTCTGAAGGAGGGTCTGTCACGCTTGTCACTATGGAGATGCTATGGCTTTGGTCCACTGTATAGACCCTTTAAAACGTTGTGAACAAAAAAATGCAACAGTGTGAAAGAAAATTGGGATTAACCTCACAATATCACAAAATATGAAAACGGAAGGTGGTTTAGGCAAATGAAAACCCCTCATATCAGAGTCTGTTTTTTATGTAATGGTAGATTCTGATAAGACAGCCGTTTGATGAAAGAAGAATTATTTTATAGGTTGTGCAAGGAAAATCGTTTTTTTATTTGTGAAGCTCAGTTGCAATTTTGAGGCTAGAAAAAAAAAATTATTTAAATATTTTTTGTACAAAATAATCAAATTAACTTACATTTCTTATATCTTTGTTATAACGTGTAATATTCTTAGCATTCAGATCTGATAGTTAATCATTGGAAGTGTATAATGGTCTACTTCATTTTTCCTCCTTTTCAGAATACCAGATTCCATAAAAATACTCGCAATTAAATAAAAGCAGGATAGATAGAAAATGCTATACTGTGGAACATTCCGGGCAAAGAAATCACATTTTCAAGGAGACAAGCAGCCGGCAAAATGTTACATAGCACACCTTTAAAGTGACATAATTTTCAAGTATATCTTAGCAGTGCGCCCACTGCTTTATAAGAATCTGACCCATTCATTCTTGTAGTGAGTGGGTTTTAAACCCCTCAAGCAAAATGTTCATTCAAGCATTAAATTGCTGAAAGTGATCCTAACAATCAATATCACTAGTCCAGCAGTTATGTAACGCTTTAGCTCCCTGACACACACAGTTCCACTCCAAATCCAAAATGCGTTGTTATGTAGGTATGTATGTATGTGTGTGTGTATGTATGTATGTATGTATTTATTTATCTTTAAATGCTTTAAGTAGAGCCAGTTCAAAAAGCTTATTACGAGCGTATATCAATATTTGGTGCATTTGGTACATTAAAGGTATGGCCACAATTCAATGTTTTGTCTGATTTTTTACATATATATAAGGTGTGTTTTTTAACCCTTTTATTTTATCTCAATGCAAAAGCTACAAACAGACAGACAAACACACGATAAGTATGGGAGGGGGGTACTCAATAATGGTGTTATCTATTACAATATTAGAACAATGATATTTGACAGTTGTCAGATTTATAAGGTTCAGAGTAAAGCTGATGAAGGGAGTGTGGCACTTTGGTCCTGGGGGCATTTGGAGAGTTCGGCAGGTCTGCTGCTTCTTGTTCCATGTGCAGTATGTCAAGATATTCAAGCGTCCATTTATCTTTGGGGAATCTCTGATTTTTGTGTCATAATAATACACAACCAATTTATTTATATGATATGAAGTTTGATATATAAGAATTTTAACAGATATATATTTAAACATTTTAACAGCCCTGAGCATCCAATCCGAAACATGAACAAAGCAATATTTTGACATTTATTTTTAGGCATGAGATGTGAGTAAAGTTGGCTGGCTCCTCACGGCCATCTGTGCAAGAGTATAAGAGAGACACAGAGAGGCTCTAGTTATTCATGGTGACATCCCTATGTGTGTTATAGACAGACACCGAGCAAGAGAGAAAATAGAGAGAAAAATCATAGTGTCACAGTATCTTAGCAACTGCCTCCATCTCCTTGGAGACAAGAACTGACATCATTTCCTGTCTGCGAGGACTCACTTTGGGTCTGTGGTTTTGTGTCGGGGGCATGTGCAGATGTGGAGCTGCAGTAGTGTGTGTCACAGATGAAGACAGGAGGTTTTCAATGTCACTGAGAGTTGGGTAAAGGTATCACAATAGACTCGGCCTGCAGTCTGCACTTTACTGGCGGCTTCAGAGCACTCGAGTAGGGACTTGTTGCTTGTTGTCTCCAAGAAAGATCATTTTTGTTACAGTTGCAACATGTTCTCGACAGTTAGCCAAATGTGCTTCCAGAGAACCTTGGACACAGGCCTAATTGGTTGTTTTGACAATCTAGCATTCTGGTTTTAGAAAGTTGAAAATGGACTAAGTAGAGAATATGTGGTCGTAGTAACCTGCATTTTACAAGAGTATCGGGACACAAGAGTGTGTTGATATTTGGCATTTGTTAATATTTTTGTGTTGCCATATGAATTATGCCAGATGCAAATATTATTCATATATATAATATATATATATATATATATATATATATATATATTATATATATATATATAATAATTATATATATATATATATATTCAGAATCAGAATCAGAAAGAGTTTATTGCCATTGTCAATGAACAAAATTCAAAAACATAGGAACTTGTCTCGGCCTTAAGGTGCAACATAAAACACTGAGTAATAATAAAACAAACATATATTCAATCAAAAAAGGGCATGCATTAGGAAACAATTTAAAATTACTATACTATAAAAATAAAAATAGGCATTTCTATGTACACAAGTTTACAGTTATGTTTAAAGTTATAGTGCAGAAAGTGACAGTGCAGTGAGTGGTTGAATATTGCAGTTAAAGTGACAGGTGTTTGAAGTGTTCATGAGTCCAACAGCAGAGGGAAAGGAAACTATTCTTTGTGGCGGAGGTTCTGGTCCGGATGGACCGTAGCCTCCTGCCTGAGGGGAGTGGTTCAAACAGACCATGTCCAGGGTGAGAGGGTCAGCTGTGATCCGACCTGCTCGTCCCAGAGCCCTGGAGACGTACAGGTCCTGCAGATGGAAGTCTGCAGCCGATCACCTTCTCAGCAGAACGCACAATGCGCTGTAGTCTCTGTTTGTCCTGGCTGTGGCTCCAGCTACCAACGGTGATGGAGAGTGAGGATGGACTCAATGATGGCGTGTAGAACATGCACCATCATCTGCACTGGCAGCTTGCTTTCCTCAGCTGCCGCATATATATATATATATATATAATATATATAAACCCAACCAGAAGGGTCGGTAAATCATGTTGTCATGACTTGTTGCATGTATTTTTGTAATTTTGGATGCAGTTTGCTGTAATCCCACATTTGTAAATTCCGATTTGATTTGGAATTGCGCATTATTGTTTCTGACTGTGTTGCGGCTGAGCATTCTCACCCTGGACACTGTTTGAGCCACCCCCTCGGGCTGGAGGCTACGGTCCATTCAGACCAGAACCTCCCACCACAACAGTTTCTTTTCCTCTGGACTCATGAACACTTTTAACACCCAGCCTGCAAATTGTGACTTAAGTCACTATTTTGATGACTTAAGACTTGAATTGATAAAATGAAGACTTGGGACCTGACATGACTCGGGACTTGACTTGGACTGACTTGAGATGATTTGAGGCTTCTCCTCAAAAAAATACGTGTTTCGAAACAATTTTCTCTTTACAATCGATACTTAGTGACCGGGACATTTTAGAAAGAACCATTCACTAAAATCATGTAAATTACAGCAAATACAACAAATTCTGTAATCTTGTAACAAAATTTGAAAGGACTTGAACCTCAAAGTAGAGGACTCGACTTGACTTGGACTTGATGGTCTTTGACTTGGACTTGGACTTGGACTTGGATTGGTCTTTGACTTGGGACTTGCCTTGGACTTGATGGTCTTTGACTTGGGACTTGACTTGGACTTGATGGTCTTTGATTTGGGGCTAGACTTGGACGTTACGCCAAAGACTTGAGACTTACTTGAGGCTTGCAAAACAAGGACTTGGTCCCACCTCTGAAACATTTGATCTAACACTTTGTCAGTTTTACACTGTTGCTCTGCTCATGCTTTACATCAAGTCAAAGTCTATTTTTATTTCATTCTTACATGCCTTATTGCATTGCCTTAGTTGATCATAGTTTATATTTTATCATGCATTGTTTTATGTTGCACCAAAGCAAGTTCCTAGTTTGTTCATTACGTTCACTGATATTCTGATGATTATTTATGATTAATTATAAAACATAGATAGTTGGTTGTATAGTATGACATGATTGTGTATCTCTTGAGTTAAAGGTACACTATGTAACTTTTCCGGTGGTTGTGCTTGTCTCCATGGATATCTTGTTCCACTGTATGGTATTAAAAGGTGAGTTTAATACCATCATCATGCACGTATTTAATCACACGTGTTTTATTGAAACAGAGGTTGCCTCTACACAGATCTGGCCAGTAACTTGGCCTGGTGGTGGAATTATCCTCCTGCCTCCACAGAAATGCAGAAGTTTGATACATACTGTATTACATTCAAGGCAAAGCAATAACATCTTCATAGAGACAAGAAAGCAAAAAGGTTTCATAATGAAGCTTTAATATAAAAATAATAATTACACCTTTGCTAAAGATTTTCTATGAACACTATTTTATTTACAACCTGATCACAAATCTCATATCTGTAGGACAGTGTTGAATGCAAGGCCTTCCTATGTTATGAATCAAAATGTCATCTTCAGGTGCCATCTTGTGAGCAGTGGAGTGAAGTGCATCCAGTCTGAACAGCACTGAAACCTTACGGTGTTTTGTAGTGGAAGTATACAAGAGAAAAGTAGTAAAGTGTCTGATATGATTGTTCATGGTAGTTGGTCATGCTTTTCTACTCTTGAAACAGTATTGCACTGCTGTGGATAACTAGCAACTGTTTACTGGACTGGCGCAGCTCAAATGGAAAGGTGTTTTGAGGTAATGATTGTGTTTTGCAAATGCACTGTGCTGAGAATACTGGTAGAACAAACACAGCAGCCATTACACACACCATTACAGTGCCACAACATTTACTGCATCTCAACTCTATACATCCAAGAGGAAATGCAGAAGACTCGACTCAAGACTTGGCAAGGAACTTGTTTGAAGGTCTTTTGAGAATCTAGTGAATTCATTAAGGTCTGTGCTACTTGCTTTGGTGTACAATATTAATTGTGTACTGCAAATAACACTTACATAGACAATACTAGAGGTTAGGGTCACGGTATGCAAAGATGTAATCAATACTAGACCAATAAGAAGGATATAGTAGGTCTATGTTCATAAATCAACTGACCTGAACAGCAATACAGAATAGTATATTTGGTATTCAATAATCAGTACTTTATTTCTTCTTAAAATATTGGTGATCATATAAGCATACAGTTATTAGTACAATGCCTTTTGTTTTTCGAAATGTCTCTGAATTACGTCCCTAAGCTATTCAATTAAGAAATAGAATAGTAACATTAAGCTCTTTTACACTGGTTTTTTCCAGAGAGGATCGAGGATTTCCTTAAGGTCCCATCCCAACATGTGTGGTAATACTGTACATAGAATAGACACAGGACATTGTTGGTACCTTGAATCAAATTTCATAATCTTCCACTGGTGTGAAAGCCCTCTTGGATTTTCAAGGGGAAACATCTCACATTATAGAACATTGACTGCTTTTTAGCCCCATCTGAAACAAGAAAAGAGTCAAACTGAGGTGTTGTTAATCAGACACACATACAGACACACACATTTGGATAATTGGCTGTTCTTCACTCTCGCCTCCTATTCTCCACAAAACCTCTCAAAAGTCTCACCTGTTGGCAGAGAGTGGCAACAGCTTGCTTGTTGAGCGGACACATCAGGAGGCCCTTGGTCTCATGGAAGAGGCAGTGCACCACTGACACAATTTGTCCCTCGTGGCTGTGCTGGCTTTTGGGTGGCACAACGTATTCTGTGTCGTGCGTGTGATGCATTGCAACCAGGATGATTTTAGTCAAACTTTTATCTTCTTTAAAACACAAACAGTAAGTAAACATTAATAATAGAAAAGGACAACATAGCCCTGGACTCCGCCAGGGCTGCCCTTTGTCACCGGTTCTGTTCATTGTTTTTCTGGACAGAATTTCTAGGCGCAGTCAGGGGTCGGAGGGGGTCCGGTTTGGGGACCACAGGATCTCATCTCTGCTGTTTGCAGATGATGTTGTCCTGATGGCTCCATCAAACCTGGACCTGCAGCATGCTCTGGGACGGTTTGCAGCCGAGGTGTAAGCAGCTGGGATGAGAATCAGCACCTCCAAATCTGAGGCCATAGTTCTCAACCGGAAAAAGGTGGCTTGCCCTCTCCGGATGGGTGGGGAGTCCCTGCCCAAGTGGATGAGTTCAAGTATCTCGGGGTCTTGTTCACGAGTGAGGGAAGGATGAGCGTGAGATTGACAGGCGGATCGGTGCAGCGTCTGCAGTGATGCGGTCGCTGCATCGAACTGAGTTGAAGAAGGAGCTGAGTCGAAAGACAAAGCTCTCGATTTACTGGTCAATCTACGTTCCTACCCTCACCTATGGTCATGAGCTTTGGTAGTGACCGAAAGGACAAAATCGCGGATACAAGCGCTCGAAATGAGCTTCCTCCGCAGGGTGGCTGGGCGCTCCCTTAGAGATAGGGTGAGGTGTTCTGTTCCGGATGCCTCCTGGACGCCTCCCTAGGGAGGTGTTTCGACCTTGTCCCACCGGGAGGAGGCCCCGGGAAGACCCAGGACGCGCTGGAGGACTATGTCTCTCGGCTGGCCTGGGAACGCCTCAGGAACCTCCCGGAGGAGTTGGAGGAAGATGTCTGGGGATGGGGAAGTCTGGGAGTCCCTGCTTAGACTACTGCCCCGCGACCTGGCCCCGGATAAAGCGGAAGAAAGATGGATGGATGGACAAAACATCACTCACCGTACTGTATTTTTGTAATAATAAATAATAATAGTCGTTTTTTGGATACTCAAATACGCTTTACACTGCATTATTCAGTCATTCCATATTTGCTGGTGTAAGCTATTACTGTAGCCACAGCTGCCCTGGGGCTGACTGACAGAAGCGAGGTGGTAAATATGCACCATCACAGCAGATTTATACTAAGCAAAGAGGGTGAAGGGCCTTGCCAAGGACACAACAACAGTTTGCACTAGAGCCACAGCTGCCCCAGTGTGGCACCATCCCAGTACTAGCAATGACCAAACCATGTGTCCAACCCATGAGTCCAACCCATGTGTCCATACCCCTGTGTCCAACTCATGTGTCCAACCCATGTGTCCATACCCCTGTGTCCAACTCATGTGTCCATACCCATGTGTCCAACCCATGTGTCCAACCCATGTGTCCAACCCATGTGTCCAACCCATGTGTCCATACCCCTGTGTCCAACCCATGTGTCCAACCCATGTGTCCATACCCATGTGTCCAACCCCCTGTGTCCAACCCATGTGTCCAACCCATGTGTCCAACCCTTGTGACCATACCTTGTGTCCAAACCCATGTGTCCAACCCATGTGTCCAACCCATGTGTCCAACCCATGTGTCCAACCCATGTGTCCATACCCTTGTGTCCAACCCTTGTGACCAACCCATGTGTCCAACCCATGTGTCCCAACCCATGTGTCCATCCAACCCATGTGTCCAACCCATGTGTCCATGTGTACCCTTGTGTCCAACCCATGTGTCCAACCCATGTGTCCAACCCATGTGTCCAACCCATGTGTCCAACCCATGTGTTGCTTCTTTATATAAACGTGCGTGGACAAGTTGTGTTGTATAGGATCGTTACCTTGTAGCTTCTCGTCACTCAGGGCAGCTGCAATATCCGACTCAAAACGACTCACGATGGGGCAGAAAACTATCACCACGTCACAATTAGCAATGCTTTTCATTTGCTTCGCACCTTTTTTCATAAGTTCACGCACGATTTTTTCATGACAATTCTTTGTATTTCCTGCCAATAATGGGAAGAACTTCTTTGCTGAAAAAACATAAAAAATAATCAGATTCATATTAAATATAGCAGGCTAACCCTATAATAGTCATGTGTCAAAAACATAAATATTACCTCGTTTCGTTTTTTTATGTTTCGAATCCTCTACTCTGTTTCTTGACCCTGGCATCTTGTGTCCGGAAATGAACCACTGAACTTTCACTTTCACCTGAGCGTGATTTTAATGCACTGCAGTACCAGAAAACTACCAGCAGATGGTGCTAGTCATGCTCTATTTACTGCATCGTACAAGATTGTACAACTTTATGTCAATATATTAGTTTAGGCATTATGCTCAAGTTTTACACATATACAAGTGATTCGATTAACTAAATAAACTGTGCAATGACAATCAGACGTTTTCAACTCCTGATGTATAAGCGTTTCTCAAAGGCCTGATGACTTTTCTCACAAATGGATCAGATCAATGAGGGAAACAGCAGCCACTGGAACAACAGACATTCCTCCAGACTCAGAAGAGCATTTTTACTCAAGAACAAATTACAAGGCCAGAATTATAATCAATTACAAATTTGTGCTTTAATAAAAGTATAAATTATACATAATAAATACTATTATTACTACTATAAATAATAGGTTTTAGATATATTTTACATAAAACTTGCCTAATTAAACAGAACAGAATCAAGTAAAGTAAATTAAGCAATATTGTCTGTGCTCTGGAAATCAGAGCAGGTGATGCAGTACAGAGACAGAAGTGAGACAACTGTGGACTGGGACAACAGGGACTTTGTAACCCCTATGCTTTTAAATGTAATAGTAAAAGTACGACATGGCTACAATTATACACCATACGTAAGTACAAGCACATGTATAAAAATCTACTAAATAAATGTACTAATGTGCAGTGAACGTGACTTACTTCACGTTGTAAGAAGCAGGACCTATCACATGTCCACAGACAACATGTAAAATCTATGTGAGATACATCTTCAGAGAACTGTCCCATGGGACAATGCAGCTGCAGTGCAGGGGAGACTTGGTACTGCTCTGAATACAGATAGTACAAAGTTCAATATGTGTTTTACACAAACTACTTTATGTGAAACCAAGATTGCCATAACCTCTGTGAAAGTGCTGAGGGGACAGAACAGGAAATGTATTCGGTCAATCAAGCAAATATAAAGCATAACAATGGCAATGTCAGGTGCTTAACACATTGCAATGTAAGATATTTTTAAAAGGTTAAAAAGTATGGTTTGATTGCTTTTACTGTAAATCCAGTCCATGTTGGTGTAATGCTGATTGGTAACATCACAATGGGCTAACCCTTTTTTCTTGTATTTCAAACTATGTTATAAATCAGAAGCAATGTCAAAGTTGCACCAGGGAAACAGTGCTCGAGTCCTGGACAATGATTTGTGACATTATTCAAGTCACTTCCTTGGGACTCAACAACGTTTTTGAGGGCAGTGACTCGAGACTCGACTTGACTTGGAGTTGGACTCGGATGATCCGATACCAATATCAATACTTTGACTTTAAGTACTTGCCGTTACTCAATATTAACCTCAAAACACTGTTCACTTCTTACAAAATGGACCCAGCTGTGTTATGTAACTGTTATTTTTCCTGCATGTTACTACTGCGCTGCTTTGTATGAGTGACCAGCAGTAAATAGTCTCATTACAGCAAATTAAAGACACCACCATGATATCGGCTGAACCAGATCACGAGATGGATACCCAATCCAGCAATTTTTTTCTGCATCAATGACAATATCTGATACCAATATTGGAATCGGATCTGACTTACGGCTCTCAAGTCCTTAGAGCAGACCTCAGTATATCAGCTTTTTAGAGTTTTTATGTAAGGCCAGTAAAAGAATAAAAAGTATTTTGAAATGGACTTGACTGGACTTGTGCCTCGGACTTGGACTCAGACTCAAATGTATCATCTGCTTTAATAGTATTAGTTTATTTGTTGGGACAGTGCATGGTAATGAACATACATACCACTGTTCCCCATTCACTCTCACAAACTCACTGCCTTTCATACACCAGGATACATGGACACTGGAGGAAAGATGGGTGAAGTGTCTTGCCCAAGGGCCCAAGGAAACAATGACAGCATGTACTACTGCCAAACTGTGGCACCCATCCCAAGTATTAACCAGGCCAGTCCCAGCTTAGCCTCTAAGATCTGACAATGTTGGGCACACGCCTATGGAGCTAGATAAATGTAATGCTAAACTGTGGAACATTGCAAGGCAGAGCAATAACATATCCATGCAAGTGGCACACACTTCAGCAGAAAAGTTACATAGGGCACTATGCTCCATCTTGCTTGAAAGGACACTCCAAAGTCAGCATCCGCACTAAAAAGTATCTTTGCACGGAGCTCTGACCCCATAAAACACGGCGCACAAACGTGTGTATAAAATGAGTTCTGTTTGATAAATCTCCCTTGCTGTATGTGTACTTAGAGATAAGTGCTTGCTGTTGCTTTTCTGTTATGTTCATCACTCTTTTTCTCCAGGAAAAGCTGAACAAGACGCCTGGAATATGCCCCATAAATTGCAAGTGCAGTTTCCTTGCAGTATCTCCTATAGTACACATACAAGCTTTACACTGAGCGAAGATGATTATAACATTTAATCACTGGTCCTATCGGCACACAGAGCAGCCTTCTCTTCCCCCCTCCATTTGATTTACCCGCCCTCTTCCTGGGTGAAAATCTCATCCAGCAGACGGATTGCTACACTACGGGCCTCTATAAATCATTCTTTAATCATGGGGTGGCGAGATTGGGCGCTGGCACCCGTGGGAGCAAGCCTTGTGACACCCCAACTCCTCCTCTGCGCGTCCACCGAAGGGAGAGTTTTGATTCCTTTCCCTGTTTCACACCTAAGGCTTGTCTGCATGTGTATCAGTCTTCTTAAAAACTAAGAGGGATGACCCATTCCAGCGCACTGAGCTCACACCCACAATGACCACCTGGGGGAGGAGAAGAGTGATAGGAGACATCCCAGGACAGGTGGGTGCTCCAGGGCAGTATGAGGGGCAATGCACCCATTAGCAACAGGCGCTAAGTTCAATAAATACTCTGACTGAAGCTTTATATGAGCAAAACAAAAGGCTGGAGAATTTTTGTAAAGTGAAAATAAGTCTGGGCTGCACTGAACGCAACAACCTTTAACTCTGAAAATGAAAGATTTTAGAATTGTTTTACTTTTTATGCCTTAAAAACATTACATCGCTTCACTTCTCCAGTACAGAACTGGGTAGTTTTCTGGATTAAAAGTGTAAAACTATATCCTTAGTTCATTTTGACTAGAAATTGTGTAGTCTGAAATGTCATGCAAATTTAGTTGACTAAATGTATAGTTAGTTGTATGTATAACATGTTTTAGTAATAGTTTTAGTCAACCAGAAAACAGATCTTAATTAAAATGTTAACTATGACAAAAGATATGTCATGGGACGCTGACTCAAAGTTGAATTGAAAACATGATGCTAGAGATGCACCAATCCAGTTTTTTAAAGATTTCAATACTAACTTTCATATTAACCACAGCAGGGAATAGATACAAATATTTCCGTTGTTTCCTTAAAGTCTATTTGACAGGTTATTACTACACATTTCACTAAAACGTGGTGTACATAATTATATTTCAGATTTATCTAAGCATTTTGCAATTTTGTCCCCACTTTGACCATTTTTGTAAAGTTCACAATTGTATTTCCTGGTTGGACATGAGTACAAATATGACATAGGTACAAGTAATTCCACAGATGTTACCTAGCAACCATACTGTAAACAAGAGCCAAAATCTGTATAAATTACACTACAGTTATGATTTGACAAACAATAAAACCAAATAACTTTTTTTTCTTTTTTTTATGATCGTTTAAACTGTATCAGTTAAGTGTATATTGTGTATGTGTTGTCTATGTGTTTCAAGTCGCATATTGATGACATGGGTCAAACGAAGTCATAATTAGAAAAACAGGAGAACATGTCATACAGGCTTTAAACTGAGGGCACCTGATTATCTGAGTATCGCCTTGTTAAGGCAAGCGCTTGGCTAGGTTAGAACAGCTTTTTCAGACGGCGAGGTAAAACTCGTTGTCAGACCTAAACATAGTCAATCAGAGGAATGCACCATTCCGGGTAAACGAGAAATAAAATACTTTATTATTAGCCATAGACAACCTGCAGTGGTTTAATTGTTGTCATAAAGTGCTGTTTCTACAAAATACTCTTCAGCGGAAAACACAAAATGTACTCATTTAGATTAAAAAGTAAAACACCAAACTGACTACCACCATATATTCATAATATAATCATAATAATCGATTTACCCCCAGATCTTACTATTATTATTATTATTATTATTATTATTATTATTATTATTATTATTATTATTATTATTATTATTATTATTATTATTATTATTATTATTATTATTATTATTATTATCATTACTATTATTATTATTATTATTATTATAAATTATTAACATTTAGATTCAGTAAAATCAGATCATTAGGACAGCCATTATTGACTAATCGAACTGACGTCCAGCCTAGTCATTTTGTCCTGGATTGGACCTGATAGGGCTGTATCATGCGTGCCTATTGTCACCAATGCAGTTACTATAGCCACGCTTACAGGGATCATCTTATTAACTCCATTCATCTTCTAGAAACTATACCGCTTTATAATAACACCTTAACACGCCTTAATAAAATATGATAAAAGACTTAATATATTATGAACAAATTAAATATTAAGAATAATCTTTTTATAGTTTTATAGAATTAAGTCTTTGTTTATGCTTTATTAAGGCTTTGAAAAGTGGAGTTATTATAAAGTGTACCGAAACATCTTCTGTTTAGGGGCATTGATCTGTGGGTGATGAAAACAGCACCGTTGCCATAGCAATTAACAGCTCAAAACACAATGTTACATATATTTTGAATGTACTCGAGTACGCAAAATGTCTCAAACGCATGAATAAGACGGAATTCAGCAATTGTAACAAGTGTTTACCAACAGTTTTCATTCATTCCATTGCTGGCCTGTTGTGGAGTACCACATGTCACATGCAATCATCTCAGCTGTGGAGTGTCTTAAAGGTTTTTATTTTTAGCTGCTCGTTTAAGTAGCTTACACAAAGATGGTTTATCAATTATGTAATTTTGAATAAGAACAACAATGGACCAAGTTGGCCCAGCATGACCAGTGACATGTGTTTGGTTGCGCAGAAAGAGGAGCAGAGGAGGTTGTGATTCACAGCTCTTCTTAGGTTCATGTTTCTCCTGTGAGCGAGCTGGAGTCAGTGTCGAGAGATGAGAGCCCAACACGTTTTAAATAATAAATGTCCTCAGATGTGTTTAATGTCTGTTTTCCCACTAATGGGCTTTTCGTGAGTTCACTGGATTTAAAGGGCATGGCGTACCAATGTATTTCGAAATAAATATAGCATCATAACATTCGTAGCATTATAAAGCTCATTTTTACAGCACAGAGGTAAGATTTGGAGATTGAGTACAAGCTTCAATCAATTCTTTTGACAATGCTATATCGACTAGTCTTTTAACATTTTAACATAGCTCAATGTCTTGCACTGCATTTTTCCCACCACCAAGACATTCTTAACCGTTACATGAGCCCTGGTGCAAGCTGGTTCTGCACTCACCCACAAATGTAGGCTTATATATATTTTACAATGACTGCATGATTACTTCTTACATTCATTATAGTTTAAATAGTTTACAGTTCAAAGTTACAACTATATTTATCTGAATAAAATTGTTATTGGGGCTTTGAGGGATCTGCAGACTTTGGGAATCGCAGTGATAGAGGATAAAACCTTGACAGAGGACAGCGAGCTTGCAAACAGAGCTGCACAGCGTGAGCATTTGTAATAACAGAACCAGATTCATGTTTACACCTGGAACATCATCGATGGCACAAAAGAGGTGCAGAGGTGAATCCAGTCCAAATCGATGTTGGGAATTTTGACCAAGCTGCCTAATCACCCGGCTGTTAGTAGTGGACAGTGTTGGGAAGTCACTGAATATACAGAAATACACGCTCAGATGACTCATTTGTAGTGAAAAATCTTGTCCAGTTACAGATACTTAATTTGGTGGCATTCAGAATATACAGTTACTTTACTAAAATCAAAGGAATGCATTGCAGTGATTTGAGCACACAATTTAGGGTTCAAACTTCCCTGAATGAGTGAGAAAAATAGAAAACACAGCTCTTATAGTGATTTCCCTTCTCTAAATTGTGATAAATGTTCTCTTATGCTATAAATAAATGCATAACAAACGGTGAAACAAAAAACAAAAAGTATTCAGAATCCACTACTCTTAAGTAGTAACAAAATACGTTACAAAATACATTCTATTGCATGTATTTCGTTTTCTGTAACTAAATACCTTTTCTAAGCATTTTTCCCGACATAGCCTCGTTTTTCAGGTGCATTTATTCATTGTCAAGTGAACGGCAGGTTCTCTAGTTCATGTCTTGTCTTGCCTATTGGTTTTCATTGTGCTTCTAAATCTTCCTGACAAACTCGTCATGCAATTGAATTCAATAAACTAAGCTAAAATTGCATCAGAGCGTGTTTTTACAGGACAATCTCATCAACAATGTGTTCTCTCCTGGCCGTGACGTCACGTGGCTGAACGCTTTTGCCTTCGCTCGTGCGCACGGAGCTGACAGTCCGCACAAGTTTCCAAAGCGCGAGTTCCAAGCGCGCTCCGAGACAAGCCTCTTCGGTGTGTGACGGGGAGGATGACCGCAGCAGAGCGCGCCGGGTCCGGGGAAGTGTCTGAGGGGCGAGGAAAGTTGTTCTTCTCCAGTCTTTCTGTTTAAAGAGCATGGGCAGACGCTGAGAACCATGCGTTTTAAGACATGGCATGGGCGCTCCTCTTCGCTCGACTCGTCCCCTTCTCGCACCGGCTCACGAGAACGTCCCTGTGCTTCTTCTCCATCTTCTTCACGTACGTGTGCTACTGCGTCTTGTTCCCCGCGGAGAGCTTCATGCAGAAGTCGGTTGAACCCACTCCGGGCTGCGTGCACCAGACCAAAGGACCGAGGACCGTACAGACGCATCCAGTCCGTCTCCACACGGCCAGGAACCACACTCCCAGTCCGCCTCTGAGTAGTATGAAGTTTGGGAACAAAAAGTTGCCCAAAGCTATCATCGTGGGGGTGAAGAAAGGAGGGACCAGAGCGGTGCTGGAGTTTATCAGGATCCACCCGGACGTGCGCGCAGCCGGGACGGAGACGCACTTCTTTGACAGGAACTATGACAGAGGTCTGGAGTGGTACAGGTGAGAACGGACCCACTTTTCACTGGCACTGACTGCACATATGGCAACTGTACGTGACAATGGTGATGATATGTCAATGCCAAGAATTTCTATGGCAAGGTGATCAGTTCAGAACACTCTCTGAAGAAGTTATGATGCTCTATTCATGAAAAATCAATATTGACTTGAATAACTGGTGCTCTTTCGCAAGTATCCTATAAATACAAGTTTGAATTCACTGTACAAGATACAAATGATCTTGTAATGTAATTCTAATCCACTGTGAAAGGCTTTTGGTGCATATGACATGAGAGACGCATTCATTTATTCATGTATTCATTCATTGTATACCATTGAAACAAGTATCATTATAGTATATGCTAACTATTTGCACTTGTACAGAAATTATTCGTTTATTCTTTAATGGAGGATATTCACCTTTGAAGTGAGTGACAAGTCCAAACGTTTCGATTCAGGTTGCAGAAAAGTAATTTAAAACTTAATTATGCCTTAGGCCTAAATTCCTGTATTGGATATTCGTTCAATGACATCTTAACAACATATGGGTACGAGAAATGTTGTAAATAAATAGTTCTGAGATCGTTTTATCCTCTGACCGCCATACGCACCATTGTAAATAATCACAACGCTGGTGTTCAAATGTTAGAAGGAAAAAAACAACAAGAAGTGTGGACTTTTGGGCCTTTGCTGTTTAGCACTATTACATAACAGCGCCATTCCAGTTCACACTCCATTTTATCATAATTAACATATTTTGATGGAAACTCTGGGTTGGACATTACCCAGAGCGTTACTCATTTAGTTTCTGATGCTTGTTTTTTCCTGATAGCAGTTGCTTTGATCACGACTGTGTTTGCTAATGTACTTAATGAAAAGACAACTAATGGATTGAGAGTGGAGTTATGTGTGGAGCTGACAAACTGCTGTCTGTCCCCCGCTGAGCTGTCTGATTCACACGCACAGCCCCCCATGAGCCCGCTGCAGGGCCACCGTCTTCTCATATACTCTCAGGATGGCTTTCTCAGCTTCATATTTTCTGAGTCCCGAGTTCTGCTGATATTGGTCGACCAGTGGAAGTGCCTTTTTATGTTGGACAATTCATCACATTTCGAAAAGGGAAATCAGATTTGGAAGCCTTCAGTGAACAGTGTGGAGGGACATACAGCTGCTCGGCCCCATGGCTGTGGTTGTTGTTGTTGTTGTTGTTGTTGTTGTTGTTGTTGACGGTTCAGCTCGTATTTTGAAACTTATTATGCAGCGTTTTAGTAGAGGCGCAATGTATCAAAATGTGGATAATATCACGAATGTTGTCGTGAAGATATGCAAAATTTGAATGCCGATTGTGCTGCAGGTGATTCTTCAACAGTTTTGTGATTCATTTTACAGACAGTTCACATTTGTCTGATAATTAAGCATAAACAAATACATTTAAAGTCATGTTTATCACGTTTTTGTTTGGATTAACATCATATCTGAATATCGTTATCAGGACACTAAATTTGCATTATTAAACTATTCAACGTTCCATTGTTCCAAAATAAATAAATTAGAATTCATATATAGAAATGTTACTGGAGTTGCTGTCTAAATTTTTCTTTGTAAAAAAAAACTAAGAAATGAAAAACATCCCATTTGTTTCTGTACTAACCGCATATACTGTACATATAATAGTAATTTTGAGTCTTAAAGTTACTGAAATGTATTGACTGACTGCTCACATATTTTCATGCACACAGAGGTACTTGTATAATACTGTAGTAGTATTTTCAACCAGTGTGCCAGGGAACACTAGTTTGCCTTGAGGGATTTCCAGGCGTCGCTTGAAAAAAAACTTCAAATTTAAATTGACGGATTGAAACATGGATTTAATTGAATACTTTACAATTTTGGAGTGTCCATGGGTAAAGTCCTGTTGCAAAAAATAAAACAAAATAAAATAGTCACCCTTGTAAAGAACCAGACACAATGGCAACCAATTCACTACATTATATACCACTTTCTACTCTAAAAATGTTTTAAAATTAAAAAAAAAGTGCTGTGACTTGAAAAAGATACATCACATTACACCACAGTACTCTACATTACACCGCAGTACTCTACAGTACTCTGCAGTTCTCTACAGTACACCATAGTGCACCATAATACTGTACAGTAGACCACAGTACACCATACTACTCTACAGTACACCAATGTACACAATACTACTCTACAGTACACCACAATACTCCACAGAACACCACAATACTCTACAGAACACCATAGTACTCTACAGTACACCACAGTACACCATAATACTCTACAGTACACCAATGTACACCATACTACTCTACAGTACACCAATGTACACCATACTACTCTACAGTACACCACAATACTCTACAGAACACCACAGTACTCTACAGTACACCACAGTACGCTACAGTACACCACAGTACACCAATACTCTACAGTACACCACAATACTCTACAGAACACCACAGTACTCTACAGTACACCACAGTACACCATAATGCTCTACAGTACACCACAATACTCTGTAGTACTCTGCAGTCCTTTAAAAAATACCAAAGTACTCTGCAGTACTCTGCAGTATTCTACAGTCCTCTACAGAATACTGCAGTACTCTGCAGTTCTCTACAAAATACCACAGTACTCTGCAGTACTCTGCAGTTCTCTACAGTACTCTACAGAACCCCACAGTACACTGCAGTACTCTGCAGTCCTTTACAAAATACCACAGTACTCTGCAGTACTCTGCAGTTCTCTACAGTACTCTACAGAACCCCACAGTACACTGCAGTACTCTGCAGTCCTTTACAAAATACCGCAGTACTCTGCAGTTCTCTATAGTACTCTACAGAACCGCACAGTACACTGCAGTACTCTGCAGTTCTTTACAGTACTCTACAGAACCCCACAGTACACTGCAGTACTCTGCAGTTCTTTACAGTACTCTACAGTATCAGTAATGACGGGGCACATGCATCGGCCCTAATTGGCCTTTTCCCCGTGCGCGTGGGAGCCAGGGCCTATTAACCTCAGTGAGTGTCAGCTGTCAGCGAGCCCACTAAAGGTCAGGTTCCACTCGTGCCTCCTCCACACACACTAGAAGTATTTAACGCTCTCCCTCTGCTCCATCATAAACCTGTCAGCAATGTCCCAAAACACTTCAATTAGAGTCACTATCATGCAACAACAACTAAAAAAGGAAAAAGCCAGCTGTTTGTGTCGTCCTATAGTTTCAGAGTTTAACTTTTCTTGATCTACACGCCCTCGATTGGGTGAGAATAAAGTAAGGCAACACGTCATTCAGTTGTGACCCTCTTCTAAAGTTTTGTCAACATTTAAAGTTATTTCTGTGGTCGAGCTGGTCCGATGTCACTGCAGACCACAGTGGCCTACTTTCAGAGTCAGTGTTTGTATTGGTGGTGATTTATTATCCGGATCCGTGCAGGAGCTGTCTAATACAAGTCTCCAGTGACACTGGACCACTACCACCCCTCCTATTATCATTTACATCCTCAGAGCTGGGGCTCAGACAGTGTTTTATAAACTCACCTGTGTAATCCTGCCCTATATAGGACTGTATTTTAAAGAGCAAATGCAAGGACTTGAAGTCTAATAAATCTATTGAACTTCAGAGTAATTGAAGCAGTTCACTGAGTCAGAAAGATGAAACACCACTGTGAGAATGTCTGACTGTCGTTGTCTCCCTCAGGGGTCTGATGCCGCGCACCCTGGACTCCCAGATCACCATGGAGAAGACTCCCAGTTACTTTGTGACCAAAGAGACTCCTCAGAGGATCTCCGCCATGTCCCGGGACACGCGGCTCATTGTGGTGGTGCGAGATCCAGTCACTCGTGCAATATCTGACTACACACAGACTTTGAGCAAAACTCCAGACCTGCCCAGCTTCCAGGATCTAGCCTTCAGAAACCAGACTTTGGGGATCGTGGACACTTCTTGGAACGCAATCCGCATCGGCCTGTACGCGCTGCACCTGGACAACTGGCTGCGCTTCTTCCCTCTGGCTCAGATCCATTTTGTGAGTGGAGAGCGTCTTATCACAGACCCAGCAGGAGAGCTGGCACGAGTACAGGACTTCCTGGGTCTGAAGCGTATTGTGACAGACAAACACTTTTACTTTAACCGCACCAAAGGCTTCCCTTGTCTGAAAAAGCCAGAGAGCAGCAGCTCCCCGCGCTGCCTGGGCAAGTCTAAGGGTAGAACGCATGTCCAAATCGACCGAGACGCCATCGAGCAGCTCCGAGACTTCTACAGACCCTACAACGTACGCTTTTATGAAATGGTGGGGCATGACTTTAAGTGGGAGTAGTATTATTTAATGGATTATTCAGAGTGAATGCTGGCGGACAGAAAAGATAGTTCTAAGCACTTTGCAGCAGTTATTATTTGTGACTATTAACAGAGGAAATTGGTCAGTGTGGGTCAGCATCAGCAGCTGCTGTGTGGCTAAATAGAGCCGTCAGTTCAGCTTGAGCGTCTTAATATTTCCTCTTAATATTTCCTCTTTTCTACTGTATATTTGCTGACGGGAGTCTCTATTTGCTGACTGGTTTCTGTATAAAAAGGGTTTTGCTGGGACTAGCGGGATTAGTTCCTCTTAAAAACCTGCTGCACTAATCAAGGCAATGCTTGAAAGCAAGACCTTGGAAAATGTCAATGAAGTCTGAGGGGAGAGCAGAATTAAGCCGCACACTGTGCTACTGCTAGCCCATCTGAAATGCAAAGCCATACTGATGATGAACGGAGAATATCACTTCTATATGTTCACATCACTCTCAAAGCATGGAGCTATACGCACTTCTCTGGGCACTCTCAGAACTCTTCATTTCGGTTACAGTCCAATGCTTGTTAATTACTGCCATTAAACAAACAGAAGCACAGTTAACAACTTGTTCATTGGTTATTTTGTCTTTTGGGGGGATTTACTTTCAACTTAATATCTTAATACATAAGTAATAAGTACCTTTAATGTCTTAAGTGTATAAAAGACGCATTAGAGAAGAATAGTAAAATGCATCTTTGGGCTTTTGTTGACTTCAACCTTTTGAGGTGTCTCCATCAAATCCTTTTTTTGAATTTCAATCTAAGTTTACTCACGCCAACAAACCAAAACATTTCAAAGTTGGCACCACGGAGAGCTTTGTTAGCCATAATGTGCATGCCATTTCATTACGATGTTTGGATTTGGATGTGTTTTTCGCCGGTGAAAACAGCCCCTTTGAGCTTGTGTTGCCTTCTGTGGGGCGTGTTGTGAGCTGGAGCGCTGCTGGCTGTAGGAGGATGAGTGGATGTAGGTGTGAGGAATTTCAATCACAAATTCAAAGACAAAGGAGGGAACAGCGCGCGGTGGCAGGTTATCAAACACATTCTGGGACTGCTGGGTCACATGATTGCAGTCAGAACTTTGGCGTTTGGAAGCGAGCGCTGAATGCAAAAGCAGGAGCAGCGTCTGTGTCTGCTCGTACAGTACTACAAATGGTACAAAGGTTTGGAAAACAATTTCATGCTCTGCATTGTTTTGTGCAGACTTTTATTCCATGACAACTATAACTGGTACTGAAGCACAGGAGTAAATTTAACAGTAAAACATAACATTATTTTAATACTTTGTTGACATTTTTATCTCAATGAAAGTTAGATTACTGTTGTTCTCAAACTGTGGTGTGAAATCCACGGGTGGGACTCGGGGTCTAATGTTTCATCAAGTATTGTTACGTTTCCACTCACGTTTAGTAATGATTTTTTTTTTTTAGGTCTGTTCATTTCAGTTTTGACAAGGTTAGTCCAAGTTTAATCTTGGTCTTGTGGTCCCTAAAACATCCAATACTTAAAGAGGTGGTACTTGAAGTTAGGCATGTCAAGATTATTCCATTAATCAATAATCATGTTTATTCAGGTCACAGTATATAAGAGTAAGAACTAAAAATCAATCATCATCAGAATTGTCAGAAGCAAATATAAGTCATTTCATTTCAATCCATGCACCAAAGAAGTCAACCTATATGTAAAGTGCTTTTTATCCAACAATTTGGGTCACAATATCATTACTTTTTCATTCAGAGAGTTTGATATTTTAAGGTTTGTGACAATGTGAATGAAAGAGAATGAAGGATTTCCTGGTGTCTGTCAACTATCATGAAAAACTGTGAAATTTTAATATTTCTTCGCACAAAAATCGTAACCCAAATTTGATATTGTGACATCTCTAATTGCAGTGAAATAATGCAATATTAGTGTTTAAGAAATAACAGTCTGGTTTGATCTAGTTAGAAAAGTTACAAGGACTCTTCATTATTTATTTCCGGAGCCAATATACTTCAGACTCAGACTGAGCTTTGTATGGGTTTGTTATTCTAAACCAGGGGTGCTCAAAGTTTGGCACGCAAAGGGGGGCTGAGATTTATCAGGAGGATCCATTTGATTACATTTTGTGCTGAAAGACAGTCAGTAATTGCAAAGGAGACCAAATCGAGTCTATTCCCCTGAAAACATGTTCATAAAAGACATTAATTTAATCATGTCTTTGCAAATAAACTTTTTAAATGTAACACAAAATTAGGTTTGGCCCTGGGCACGCTAATACATATACATTTGCCCCACCGAGGATGAAAGATAGGCCCCTCTGCTCTAAACTAATGCGGCCCGCTTATGCATAACCTATCGACAAGCATGACATTCCTAAATATCATACTTATAACAGGGATATACATTCTCCTGTCAGACATAATGGGCTATACATATTTACATTTCTTTAGCAGAAGTGCTAAGCCCACACTCGCACACTTTATACACAGTAACTACATAAATCAATATCAGCAAATTTAGCTTTTCACAAACACAAGTGTAAACAAATAAAGTTAGGGCTGAGTGAGTTCAGCACTGATTCAGCGGTTTCAAGTCTAATACAGTGTACGTCCTGACCCCAGGGAGCGGGTTTTTTTTTTTTTTTTTTTACTTATCCATCACTTCATTAATAACCATAATAGATGTAGGACACGCTTCTCTGTCTGATCTGCATACCTCTCAAGTCCATACTTTTATCTACCTCGCCATCTGACGCTGAACACAAATGCCGAAAGAGGAAGTGGAATATAACTGGATACATTCATTGAAGTATTTAGTTTAGTAAAGCTAAATATGGATTCACTTTGGATGGTTTGCAAGCTTTTTTTTTTATTGTTTCAGACGAATTCTTTAGAGCTATCTTACTTTACTGAAGTCGTTGTTACAGGGATACTGTTTCATTTTACTACATGACATTTGAGAGCAGGAATCTTGTACTTTCTACGTTCGATCTGTAAAGTAGAACGTACATTTTTGCATTTTCATTGTGACATCCCGACTAAAGGTTTTGAGCCCAAGTGCCGGCTTGCGCAAAGAAAAAAATATGCGTGAAACTAATTCATTTCAGTTGATGGAATTGCTACTGTTGAACAAAATCAGCACAATTCTTTATCAAAATCACCACATTTAACAATAGTTCTTTGTCTGAAACACTTTTAACCTAAGAGTATATTTCTAAACGGTACTTCAATAATTTTTGGTGTGCTACTTAAACTTTTACTTTTAAGAGTTTATGTTTTTGCTCTCCTAACCCCCCTTAAAGGGCCCAGATCCGCCCACTGCCACACACACCACGCCTATAAAAGATGGAAATCAACTGCCCTATCTCTCTGTAATCAGAAGGACTCATCAAACAGCCAGATAATTAATTTAGAGCAAATATCTGCCAAATATGTGCCCAGATGTCAAAACGTATCCGCACTGTCAAATTCACATGCAAATATATATATATAAATGTGTTTTATATACACCTGGTGGAAGTATGTATAAAATGTTTCATATGAATCAAAATTATCTTTATTTTGGGTCAAATTATTTGTAAGTATTATATTTATTGCTTTTGTGTGTCAGAATTTGTTTGGTTTTTTCCCCTCAAAAAATTCTTTATGCTGGCAAAATCTGCAGATGCCATCCAATGCCAGTTAGCATTATTTAACATACGTTTTAGCTTCATTTAGACACCAGCTCATGCATGTGGGACCCCTACAGGCTGGGAAAATCTTCTATTGTTGGGTTGTATTTTTACTCTCCGAAATGTGTCCAAAAAAGGACTCCAGGCATAACAAGTATAAAATTGATACTTCTTCCAATACTGAACCTAATAAGGAAGTGCCATGTAGTCTACTTCTTCCATTCAAGAACGCCATTAGGCTACTATTTACTACTTAACATGGTATACATATATATTTTTACTGATGATGCCATTACATTTGCCACGCCTAACAGGAGAAGTAGTTGGCTGCAGTTGGCGATCAGAGCAATTGCAGTACTAGTCTACTTCTCCCATTTGTGTCACAGGTCTAAAACTTTGCCTCATTTCTGTCATCATTTGGGCTATAAATGGCCACATTGTTAACCGGCCCGTCTCTTCTCTCTGCCCAGACGTCTCCTCTTCCTCCCCGTTGCCTCGTTCCACTCTCCTCTTTTGTTCATTAAACCGCTGTGACCTCGGGCTGGGGCGTTCTGGCTGCGCGCTGCACCGCCACCTCGCCATGCCCTTCTTGTCATCGCGCTGTGCCTGCTTCTTCCTTATTGGACACATACACACAACACACACACACACACACACAGCACAACACACTCACAACACACACACAACACACCACACGCACCACGCACGCACACTCACTAAGCTTAAGGTTGCATATACAGTGAGGAGCTGGCGTCTCTCGGCACGTACGGCGCGGTGAGAGGCAGCTTGTCGCGGTCGGTACACATGGGTCCTAATTAGGCTGCGGGGCTGGAGAAGAGCGAGCCCCCGTACAAGAGCCCCAGCCAGTCTGATTAGGATCCAGCTACTGAACGGCCCCAGGAGACTGCTTCCAGGTCAAATCTCGCCTTTTCCTTTTTGTTACATACACCGTTTTAAATATATATATATATATATATATATATATATAATATATATATATATATATATATATATATATATATATATATATATATATATATATAATATATATATATATATATAATATATATATATATATATTATATATATTTATTTATTTTTGTCTTCTTTAAATACTCAGCGGAGCATGCAAATCTCAAACCCATGTGTGTTTCCATGCTGAGTGACCTATTTGGACCACAGCTTGTAGCTTAATTGTATTTGTTAACACTTAAGTGAACATCTTGATGATACACGCTTCGTTATAGTTAATTATAGCGGTGTAGGACATGACTAGGCCTATACACTGTACTCAACCAAGACAATACATCTTATTAATTAGTACTTTTATCAGTAATAAATGTATTAAATAACAACAAGTGTACTACTTTTTGAGAACAAAAAGGAAGAATTGGTGCAAATTAATTAAGAATACTTAAACTTGTGAGTAAAAATAAAAACACAATTAAATTAGTCAAGTTTTAATAACAATATTCAGTAAAGCGGATTAGCTACAGCCTTATTGATATTTTACCTCAATGGTATATATAGATAACTCATTTTGGAAGTATCAAAACATTTGGTTATAAGCTACACATAAAAAAATGTAAACTTGAGTAATATTGTTACTTTTAACAGATGGGTTGTGACTCTAGATACTTTACAGAACGGTTTCTTTGGATGACACTGGATGTTTTGTAAGGGTTACAGTCATTCACATGAGGACAGGAGTGTGAATATTGCTCATGTTCGTCTTCCATGTCTTTGGAGAGACGCTGTATGTATTTGTGACCTATAGTGAGTATTGATTGATTTTTGTTGTTTTTTTTCTTAAAGAACTGAAAAGGCCAAATCACACATAACTAATTTCTCAAAGCCTTGAAATGAAATGAACTTTTCTTGTACAAGAAATGAAAAACACTTGAAGATTTGTTATTAGTTTATGTTGTACCACACATTCTCCCGCTATGGGTCAAAGGAGCCAGTGACTTTGGCGCCGAGCAGGGATTACTCCGTGAAACAGTTGAGAAACCAGCTCCCCAACATTTTTATAGGAGGCTGTAAGGAAAGAGAGAAATATTACCTCAGTGATGGGCACACAACTTGAACATAAAGTAATCCAGTGCAATCAAGTTATATGGCTGGCTACAAAGTTGTGATGACTCAATATGATGCTAATTCTGGCAGATTGTTGTAGAAATGCCAGCGTGACACACTCATTTTGTTTTCATTTAGTTTTAGACAGTTGGTAACTTATTTATTCATCGTTAGACAATCGAGGTGGGGGCCAGAACTGGGATTTCTGAATGTGTGCAGAAACCAAACTCCTCAGGCACACAGCCGTGCACACATAATGTACGGCTTTTGCTGATGAAAAAAAATAGTATACATTATATTATATATCAACATTAACAGTACAAATTGTATTACTTTTGCACTTGTCTAATTCAATGTTTAGAGTGTGTCATGTAGAAATATATATATAAAAAAAACAGCCCCTTTAATCTCCTTTAAAAACCTATTTGTTTTGAAGTTTGAATCAATAGCTCACAATTCGATTATTTGCGGCACATTTTTCATGACCTTCCCATGTTCATAAGCATTTCTTGTCGTCGTTCCATTCAAACCCAGTTACGCAGACCAAATCTACAATACTCAACATAATTTCGCTCAGAGCACAACTTTAACCCAGAAAGGTGTCGACGACGCACATTCCCCACAGACCCAAGAAACTTTTCCACTTGTGTGAGTACATTGAGTCCTCTTACAGAAGCTACTCCTATCTGCCCAAATATTCTCTTATTTCCCCAGTGTGCAGTCGTGCCTCTGCATTAGCAACGTTATTCACTGATTCTGTTTGCCGATGAGATGCTGCAGCAATGCTGTTGCATACAGTCATAAATGTCAGATTATTATTCATACGTTTATATAACATGGGGACTAATGGACGCGCTAATGTGCACTGGTTTCAAATGGACAAGAAAGGATTTTAATAATGTCATCATTTTGATGTTTGCGATTAGTTAGTTTTATGGACGCTCTTGGTGACTTATGACTGTGCAAGTTGAATTTCAAAATGTTATACTGAAGTCTAAAATCAGATTATGTCCGAGTCATCAGTTTTGAATCGATTTAAGATCAATTGAAGTCCCATTGGAGTGAATACAAGTCAAAGTACACTTTTATTGGAAAATCATTTGATCAATGAAAAAGGATCATTATATATAACCAACATTACATGTACTTTTTGCACAACAGAAGCCAAAACTGATATATATCAGAAAACAGAACAATTTGACACAAGAAATAGTGTAGAAACTCCAATCACCACTAAGTTATTAGTGAACTAGATTTACTTGATTACGGTAAAACCATTTGACTCGGTACCGATTGAAACAAGATGATGCGTTTTTCATTCTTATCACATATATTTTTATTGGCGTTTTTCCCAATCTTTTGCCTTCTGCACTCTTTAGAAGTCGCAGCTATCATAATGACCAAATCTGTGCATTATATTCTGCTCATTGTGTGCCTGCATCTTACAACT
This sequence comes from Chaenogobius annularis, assembly GCA_015082035.1. Taxonomy (NCBI): domain Eukaryota; kingdom Metazoa; phylum Chordata; class Actinopteri; order Gobiiformes; family Gobiidae; genus Chaenogobius; species Chaenogobius annularis. Next base: position 541,046 of record BJKM01000353.1, on the reverse strand, counting down.
GGCCTTGCAAAGTAAAAGCGTTGATTATTTGCTGAATAGTGTTGGGTTCACATCAGGATTGTGGTCCAGAATGGGACTGGGAGGAAACAGTCGCTGACACTGCAGAGGCACAGAGCTCCTCTCTCCTTCGTCCTAATGCTTCAGAATAGTTTAAGCCGCACAGTCGACAGGATGTCCCAGTGGCTCCGCAGCCAAATTAAAATGAAGTGCTGACAACTGTGGCACACTCTCAAAGGAAAGGCTCCTTCGCAAGTCACAGACCACTGACTTTTTGGTTCATATTTGGATTTTGTCTGTTATTCATTAGAAAACATTTAAAGATATTTATTGTACATATTGAAACAAATGATATTTTATTCTTGAAAGCTCTCTATGCCACATTAAAGATGAGCTGTGTGGCTTTTGTAGTGGATGGTCTGCCACCTGCTTGTCTCTATGGAAGTGTCAGCGCTTTGCTTAGAATATTCCACAGCACGGCATTAAACATATCTCTCTCCTTTGAGACGAGGAGACGGCAGTGGCAGAACCTCCAGCACCAAAGTTTCATAATGCGCTTTGAAAGAACCTAAACTTGTCAACCATTCTAATTGTTAGCATCGATAGTTCATAAGTTGTTCCACTGTTCTTTTTTTTTTTCTATTTGTATTATAATAAATTGTCTGTAAATTGATATTGCACACATTTTTGACTATGAAACCCAATGCATTTATCTAAGTCTGGAACTGCCACAATGAGCACACTGGCTTACTAAATACTATATAAGTCCTAGTTATGATATTATGACATCCTTATAAATAAATGTATGTTTCAGATGTTTTCTTTTTTCAGTTCTTTCAAAGATCTGTCGGGTGTTTTTGTGTGAGCGCTGGTGTGTCAGCAGTCTGGAGTCTGGAGGAATGATTAGAAAGAGAGCCTGGGAGATGCCTTCTCATTAGAGCATCATGTCTGTCTAAAGCAGGATAACAACATCACATCTCCAGTCAAACCAGACCACACCTGAGGTATCGCTCACACTGGCTGCTTTAACTGCATTACTGTTAGATTTCATGCTGTGGATATAAAAAGGTGGACACATTTAGATGTTGTTGATAAAGAAGGATGTAATGGAAATTGCTGATGTTAGTGGCTGTAAAATATCTACTTCTTGACGCAGGGTTGTGTCATTCTGAATTGTTCTTCACACCTCAGAGAATTTAGCTCTGTAATAAAACTGGAAATTTTCGAAATGCCTAATCATAAAGGCGTTTTATCTGATTTTCACTGTTTTAAATAACTATTTTTTTTTTTTTTAAACTACTAGTTTGTTTTAACCTGACTCCGAAGTCTCTCTTATTCTGAATTTCCTGATGAATCACTGCATTAAGTTTGTACGTGTTACCAAGGGTGACCAGTTTTTTTAAAATGAAAAACTGCAACACACCCAGGTTGAGATGGAGATTTTTACAATTGTAAAAAGGGTGAGTAATTAAATTCATGCACTCGGTCCATTCATGACTCATCCACACAACATTCACTGCTCTCTTGTGAGTCAGTGCGTAATCCGAGAGTCTGAGATCTTTGATGTGTTGGTTAATCTAAAATCCGATTTTCACTGATTTGGCTAAAGAAACAACAATATATTCCCCTCTTTATTGTTGGTGGGTATCAGAGTGGACAAAATCCTGGACAACTTGGACATGAGTGTGTAATCAATGGTTTTGGATATGCCAGGACATGGCACACATGGCAAATGTCTGTACAAGGGCAAAACTAATTTTGCACAACTACGTGGGAAAAAAATAGGTGCATTCCCTTTAGTACTTTATCAAATTCTGACCGCAGTGTGATACATTGTAAATGGTTTAGCTAATGCATGCTCTATGGACGTTTTGGACGCTCAAACACGCCACTTTCCCGAGAACGTAGAAAAATGTGTTTGTAAGAGGAGTGACCCTCCTTCAGAGGGTCTGTCAGCCAGTTTTGGTTCCTTCCACTGAAACATGGAGACTGCAGCAGTGATACACTTTTTCCAAAATCATCTGTGACCTTTTTCATTAGGAATCACTAAACTTCTTCTGTTCTGGATCCAATAGACCCAAGCCAAAGTTCTGAAGGCTATTTCCTATTCTTGTTCATATGAGTTGAAGATTTGACTAGTTAGTTAGATATAGTTAGATAAACTTATTTCAAACCTCATTCCCAGACACAAACACAAATATGCAGTACATCATGCAATACAACAACAGACAAGAAATGCAAATCAAACAGTTTCCAAACAACTCCATCCAAAAAGTCTGACTCACAGTTTCTACGACTAATCCAAATGTGACAAGAATTACCAGGCCGTTCAGCTTGTAACACTTAAAACTTTGAAATGCTGCAGACTATGTACTTTCTCTCGTATAACCCCAGCTTCTCCTCGTCTCCCCGGCATCTTCTCTTCTCCTCTGTTTCTCTCTCTCTACCTGCACTCATCAGGCTGAGGAGCGAGGTGTCAGCTCTTGGACATGGCAGCCTTCAAACCAACATGTCTGCCACCACGCTTCCTCTCACTCATCCCACTCACCCGGCCTGGATGATTGACGGAGGGCTGGGTTTTGCTTTTTTGCAGCCAGGTGGTGGTTGGCAGGCTGCGCTCCGCATACCACCAGATTGCAGCATCAGCCAGAGTGCGAGGGCCATAGTGCGTTTCTGGCATGAATGCGTCTGGACGAACATCACAGGAATATATTTTTAAAAAAACAACACACACCACACACACAACACCACACACACACGGTATTCGCATTCGCGAATCACAGCCGTCCAAAAACGTGTCTTCTAAGCCTCTTTGGGAGTAATTTTTTTTGTTTTGGCAGGAAATGGTGGATGGTATCACAGATTAGCAAGGCTTGGAGGAGTAAAGAAGAAAAAATAAAAAAAACAAGAAAAGAAAGAAAAGATGTTGGTTCTTAACTAGACTCTAGTGGGAGAGGAAAGAGTTTTGGCGTTGATGTTGTGTTAGTTTCATGTACCGATGCACATAACACACTTTGATAATTTCTCATAGGCTTTTTTTCGATTCCGCAGACTGGACGTAAAAAACATCCGCCGACTGAGACGAGCCACCCGAGTTTATTGGATCAGATACGAGTGTGGTAGGAAAATTATGGACAGGAGATACTAGTTAGTATTATGAGTAAGTGAATAAATAAAGTACATAAATTAAATAACAACTCACGAATCCCTGATGGCCAGTGACAAAACGATTTTCTCCATTAGTCATTCAAATACTCACACTGTCTGATGACTTTATCTACTATCTGACATCTACATGTAAAGTAATCCACTGGAAAAAGTTACCATGTGAGACGTACCGGTACTCTGCTTTGCCTGGAATTCATCACCGTTTATGACATTAAATCCCCTTACTTTCCACAGCACCAAACACATACATCACTAATATGCATCAAGCAGTACGTTTAAAGCCATAAATGTGCAACATTTCAGGCCAAAGCCAGTAGAGAGCTGTACGCTGTTAATTGTGTTCTTATTTCAGTACCTTTTATTTTTTTTTTTTTTTAAGTGAACTAAAAATATACATTTAATTACATAATCCAACAATGGAAATTATTAGCCTCAAAGAATAACTAAAAATAAAACATTATTACTTATCACTATAAATTTGGTTATTGTCATTTATTATTCTCACTTCTGTTATTAGCTTGAAGAAGTATATTTTCATTATTTCGAATTGGTTTCCTGGCCTCAGTGAGTGAATGTGCATCCTGTTCGGTTTTGCCAAGAAAGATAAATTAGTGTTTGGATCAACATAAAAGGTAATGTATTCATAAAAGGCGTGATGAGTGCAGCTGTCTCCAGCATCTGACACCCAATCTGAGAGGCTCCGACTGGGGAGAGCGCCGACCAGCCTCCTGCCTCATTTACATCCACAACAAACCATTTTTACTATTCCAACATACAAATCCACCATTTGTTTGCTCAGATTATGACCAAATGTAATACACATTTGATAGTGTTTCTTCATTGGCTCGCAGCGATGTTATACAGTTGCTCTTGTACACAAATGCACAAACGGGCATCGATTTAACGCCGTCCGAATCTAATGTAATGCACATGTGTGTGAGATGTGTACAAAAGATGGAAGACTTGCAAGGCGTTGGTCTGCAGAGGGATAGTCAGGCACATTGAATAAATGCATAGTGAGTAATGTTCTTCTTTGCAATTAGATGTGTCTTGTACATTGGAGATGCTTAGTTCAAGTGCAGTATTCAGCTCAGCGGTTTTTTTTGTTATTGTTTATTTTACAGGTGACCAGTAAAACCAGTATGTGACTTTAAAGGTGACATTTCTATAGCTTTAACGTTAGAGCAGTAAGTTGAGTGAGCCTTAGAAATAGCAGTACTTTGAGATGTACAGTACCATTCATTCTCTATGGTCATCTATACGCTGTACACTGCCCACATACATGGAACGAAGTCGCTCAGGGCGCTTTAGCTTTTACTACAATGGCAGCCATGACACCCTTTGTATTGATGCAGAACTATCACAAAATCAATATATTTACAAATTCAATTTGCAAATTCTTCCAGAGCCCCCAGGTTTCTATCAGACTTCCTCAAATCCTTAATAGTGTTTATGCCGACTCTAAATGGCCAATACCTTTGGATAATAAGAGTGTGATTGGTGCGCTGGGATATACAGACTCTAAACAGCCCAAGTGAGAATGTCCAGCCTGAAATGTATCTGAATATCCTGCCTGCATGCTAAAACATGAAGTATCAGATATTTAAAAATGCAGATTCATTATAAATATTTCACTGATGACAACATGAATTTTACATGGCGACTTTGGAGCAGGCAGTCGTCAAACTACCTCATGTCCTGTTTCTAACGCCCATTAGCTCCTGCAGGTCGGAACACAAAGGTTTGTGGCTTCATTTAATTATCATGTTGCATCACTATAACATTTTAGTTTCAACAAAAATGAATAATACAAACACAAACAAAATGCTGCACGGAGGTGTTGGTTAATTACACTCATACACATTCAGCCGGCAAAAAAGAAAAGAAAAAAAGACAGCTCTGAGTAACTCCAACTGGAAATCCTTCAATTAATAAGGACGACGTGTTGTTTTTTGACATGAGATATAGATTTTTTTATGTTATGTATGTATGTCATTGTTGTTGTTGTTGTTGTTGTGTTAGTTTTTAATGGTGGTTGACAGCCGAAAGGTGAATTTACCACCACCTACTGTAGTTGGACGTCTTCAAAGTATGTGTTTTACGCTATAACCGATAAAAAAAAAAAAAAAAAAAAAAAAAAAAGAGGGTAAGAGAGCAAAAGGAGAACGAGAGAGGGAAAGTGGTCACATTGCGCTCCAGTAGAGGTCCTGCACGTTCGCCTGGGTGCCTTGGTAACAGAAACATGCCTTTCAGACGAAACAAAAGTCACGAAGACCTTGAAGTAGTGCGGAATGAAGTTTTTTTTTATATACATCTGAAAACTTGCCTTGTGCACACAGACTTTCCACTGCAAATGCATTACTTGTTTGCAGTTTCTGACAGATCTTGATATATGACATGCCAAGATCACTACTTTTCTCTGTTATTCTTTCCTTTTTTTCCCGCCAATCACAAATTGGCAAAGTCACTTACAATTTAGTTGGGCATTAGGAGCGAGGGCTAAAGAGCGCCGGGTTTTCCGAAATGTCAATGAATGAATTAACGAACACGTAAGCAGTTTCTAAAGTTGAGAGAATGAACTCCCGTATTTAAATGTCTGACTTTTGTGAAGACATACTAACGAGGAGTCCTGGAGCCCTGATTCACAGTTCACTGGAGTCCGCAGCACAATCTCATATGCTAATATTGTTTCTTCTCACCTCGCTCGGGGTTATGTAATTCCACATGACACGCACCATGTATATTGCATTGACTAAAAAGCTGGTCCTTCCCTCTGCACTCAAGGCTCCCTGGATTTCTCATCTCCAATTAAAGAGGAACTAAAGTACTGCATCACTGAACGGGGTAGGACAGAAATAATTGACACTCTCGCTACTGCAGCCAGTGAATAATTGAATTGGTCAGGCACAAAAAGCCTCGTGTCATGGATGTATTTAGTGACTTTGTGATATGTATTCAATGACATATGGGCTAGAATAAGAGGAGTATTCTGGACACATTTTCAGTTTAATTGCACTTGCTCCACTCAATGTGCTGATAGCTCCCACCATTTTAAATTGGGAGTTGGACAGTAATCACCAGTGTGGGCTTTGATGTTGGGTTTTTCACATAAAACGCCTGTTGCTTTTGAATGGGTCGTGTCCAAAATCTGGTTCTAAAGTTAACGGCACTAATAGTTTCATATGGTTCTTTGCCCTTATATGCACCTATGTATTTATTTATTTTATTTTATTTATTTTATTTCTGGACTAAAATAATCCAAAATGTAATGTTTTGATATAATACTCATTTGGCTTTGAACTATACTGTATGTATTCCAATTACTATTACTAACTAATCATGGGTTTCAGCTCTCTGTTAGCTTTTGAGTAACATTCGGAGCACTTTTTTCATACACTCCCCATATCTCAATAACAAAACAATAATTATCTTTTTTAAAAATGCTGTTTTGATGCTGACAATTTTTCACAGAGATAAAATGACTCAAAACGCTTTTCTCTTTTACAATAAATAGACTGTGGTGTGGTTCATATCTATAAATAACTGCGTCTGATTTGTATTCAGTTGTGGATGATCTGAAAAGACTGTTTTGGGTTTTTTTCCCTTTCTTCTCTGCAGTGTCAGATTTAGCTAAATACAGTATGCTCATGACGAAGAAGAGTGCTCAGATGAACCCTGGCTTTCATGTAAGATGTGAGAAGAGAAAGTATAACGAATGTGAAAAATATCCTATTACAAACGGTAAACTGTTCTGACTTTATCGGCCTGTGCTTTCAAAAGCTGAATTTATAGGCCTACAATCATTATGATACTGAATAGGTTAGCAAATTTTACTTTTTGCATAAATGGAATATGTAAAGAAATCACAGTTTGTAAACAGTCATGAAAAATGTTAGTTGGATCGTATTGTTTTGTCATTTTTATTCTCTAACACTTTGGTCAACCTGACTGGACGTCTTTAAAGTGCATAAAACGGCATTCATTATCTTGGGAGGCCGTCGGCTCATCAAAACTAATATTAGTTCATTTCTTCCAGCCAAAACGAGTTTGATGAGGCTTTAATACCTTGTATATAACAACACAGTCTTAATAAAACATGTCATCAATTCAATTTGTGTCTTTCATCTTGAGACTGGTCATTTTAAGCCAATAAACAAGCTGGTGCTCTGTGTCAAACATGGAAAACTGTGGGCCTTGTTTCATATACATGTGTATGGTAATGTATGCCATGATAAATGTCAGGCCTGTGTACAGAAAATGTGGGGGCCCAGGGCAACATGCCTCACACCTCTACCTCTACTGATAATTAATAGGAAGCAGGGTCGTCAAAAGTATAAATATTTACACACTGACAATATTGAGCCTCGTATCAAGACTAAATACTCATTTGAGTAGGTATCGATACAAGGAAAGCAGCATTGTTTTGGGTTAAAAATTACACTTAGTTTGATTTTTTTTTTTTAAAGTTATAATTGTGGTATTGAATTTGGTATCAAGTACTGGGAGTCTTTTCCTTAAAACAGAGTTTGAAATGTTAATATTATGACAACAATAATAAGAACCCTCCCTGTCCGACCATTATCCAGAACATATGCCAACTCAGGCCTAAATCTGCTTTAAGGATTTCAATAAAATAGCCTAAATAATATCAAAGTTGAAAGCAATAATATTAATTTAGCACATTCTACGCCAGGACAAAACAGCAGTTTTTGTATTGACTATTGCACACAAAAGTGTGCATGTTTTCCCCAGTCAAATGTTATGAGTGGGCCCTGAATTTGTTTTTACAAGCTGCAACAACAAATGCAATGGTGGCATCTAAAGCTGCAATCTCCATTCTTTAAATCCAATCACATATAACAAAAAGCGTGTTCTTTTACGCAGGGAGCAGAGATCAACATTAAGGCTGGCTCAGGGAGAAACCACGGCGCACTGATCAATACTGGTAAATTGGTTCTCTATGATGCATGAAGCAAATGAATGTGCAGAAGGCAAACATGTCCTGGGAGTCGGGCTTTGCTGCAGAGTTAAACCCAGATAAAAGCAGCTTTATTCTCCTTGAGGTCTACTAATGATGTTCTCTTGGTGGCGATACAATTGGCAAATGATTATTGATCTGCACACGAGACCGGCTTGTCTCCCCGCTCTCATTTGCGCGTGTTCTAATTACTCTGATAATTGCACAAGAATCCAACAACAGCGTGAACTTGATTCCTCTGTGTGCGCACACGTATGCGCCTAAACGGCACGCGTGGTGCAGCTTCAGCTTCTCTCTTTTCATCTCCTTTGTCCGTGGCTGCGAGAGGTGAGAAGTGAGACAGCGTTATCCCCTCAACTGCTATACAAAATTACCAGAAAAGAAAGACAAAGAGGTCGCATTAAGTCTTAATATGGGCAGCCTTGGGCCAAACTAATAAAGGCTCAATTGAATCAGCTCTAAATAAATGATGGCGCTGTAGTTTAATAACATATCATTTCTCTTACTGACAGCATTGGGCCTGACACGGCTCTACATCTTCATAATCTCAGGTTCAGGGAAGGGCGTTTCGAGGGACACACAGCGCGCGAGGCGCATTATTGGCCCACCTCATCCCACAGAGCTTTGCGCAAGCACCGGCTCCACCGTGTGGCCAAAGAAAGCAACGCATCCAGAGGTAACACTTTAAAAAAGGAATTTAATAATAACATTTTCTTCTTGAATTCCGACACATCTTTCTTATCGAACAAAATAATCTGTAAACTGTGAAATCACTGTCTCACACAACACAACAACAACTATTGCCGTGCATTTATGAAAAATAAAACTCGCATTAAGACATCCTGTAATGTCATTTTAACAACTGTTAACTATCCCAATGTCCATTCAGTGACAGGCTTAGAGCCAAACTGCTTTAGTACAACATTCTCACTGTGTGTTACAGTACTGTGCAAAGGTCTTCAGCAGGTTTGGTCAAAAATACATACAAATTCTTATAAAATACAAAATATTAAAACATCTAGAGGCAGACGTCTCTCCCAGGTCACTAATCCAGTTCTGCAATGGTAATGACAATCCTGTGTACAAGACTAAATTCAGTAGATGAGCCTCTGGTTTAGAAGCAAATGTTCAGTGACAGACTGGGAATTCCTTAATAATCCATTTCTAAAAGACAAAATATTGTTCTGTATTTATTGTAATATTTGCACTTTCCCCAAACATTTGCACAGTTCTGTATGTCATTTGAGGCAATAGTTTGTTTGTGGATTTGAAGGTTGTTCATATATAATCACAGTGGTACTTTATCTGACCCCTGGCCTAGCCTAAATATAGAAAGAGACTTGTAGAAAACATGATAGGAATAATACCAATTACCAATAGACCCTCAAATTATAAAATGTTCCTTAAAGGTCACCCTGTAAACTATGGCATTGTGGCCAAATCCATATAAAATAGACAAAGGTTTGGGATTAGATGAACAGTCAAAGACAAATAAATACAATGGAGCAAACATTCATTTGTGAGTTGATTTACTTTGAGAATGTGAATGAGCAGTACGTATCATTCATACAAAATGTATATTACTTTGAAGAAATGTGCAAACAAAGCTTTTGAACAAAAGATGCCATCACATGCTCTCTGATGCTGGCATTTGTAAAAATATACAGATAGAAATATATACACACGTCTACATACTCACTGTGGGCATTAGCAAGGGGCTGCTTGCATAGTTCAGTGCATGCATAAGCCGTCTGTCATGCAACAATATATTGAATGGATGAGGATGTCTCTTCTTGGTACAGTCACTGTTTGTGTTCTTGTACTAATACAAGCTTGACATGTGCACAGCTGAGGTCACATGTGCAGACAGAGGATGGGCGGGGCCACACCATAATGTCCTGTACATGTATGGTGTTTCACTACAGGCATGTATGAAGATGGACACTCAGACAGCATTATTCAAAGAATGACTTTAAATATACATTTACATCTAATGGTGAAAATAAAGAAAAATACACCACATAATCAAAATGTAGCTTTTATTTTATCTTTCCCAAAATCAGATTAATTTATTATAAATTCGATCTGATTTATACTTCAGTGACAACTTGACATGACTTGTTTACCATCTTGGTCACAGTTTAGCCTTGAACAATTAATTTGGATGACTAAATAATCAAACCACCTTAACTGACCCACTATTATATCCATTATGCGATTGGCAATGGATATAATTCTGTAAAAGTCTATTCAAGCTGTCATTGTGTCCGTCTCTTTATACAAGCCATGTGTTTGGCAAAGACGTCCCAACAGAATGCGGGTGCTTGGTGAATGTTGTGTCTCTGTACAAAACCCTGTTCATCTGAGAGGAATGGGACAGGTGTGGCAGTCAGGAGATCCATCTCCCATGTCCCGTGTGGAATCGGCAGAGCAGGGGCTGTGGCGTCTATGAGGCTAACAGATCATTATTCAAATAAAACACAGACATTTAGGAGCTCTCTCCACACATATACGTACACCAAAGACATGGTCCAGTCCTGCACTTCTTACTCTTGTCTCCTTTATCATTTGGCTGATTAAAAATACTTTAAAGGCTCTTGCACAATGACTACATCAAGGAGCATATGTAAACAGCAGTTTGGGTTAAATAGGCTTAATTGTGGTTTACTTTAAATTACATTTTAGTGCTTAATAAATATTAAAATTTAATATAAATTTATAACCTGCAGTTATACAATTCAGATTAAATACTATGATTATCTGAGGCACTGACGTTGTTGATATAACGCTCTGAATCATGACGGAGAGCGGTATACAAGTAGATTTTTGGATAAATTCTCTGCATCAGCATGTTGGGAATTGCCAGTAAACTTTTGGTGACTCGGTCGTCCTTCTTTCCTTCTTGTGCAAAGTCACTTCTAAACTCACCACCCACTGAGATGGTTTTCTCCCAGCTATGCTACAGACAGAACAAGGCAATCATGTCAATACATGTGCAGTCCATGCTTATGTACATACATTAGTATAATTCATATTCCTCAATAACAACGCAATCCATACAAAGTGCTTTGTTAAAATCCATTCCTGTATAACTAGCTCTAGGAAGGGAAGTTTCAGTTTCAACATGGCAGCTGGTGTTCAGTAACCACGAGGAGCTACAGATGTTTCACGATGTCCCATACAGAAACACAAGAGCTGCCCGGAAAACACCACCCACAGGACATTATTTGGATCTCTGGCTATTCTGTGTGGAGCTGAGCGGGATCTTCCTGGTCTGCATTGTTTTTTTTTTGTTTGGCTCCTTTTTGTTCTCTTTAGCAGAGGCCTGAGTGGTGGATTCTGCCCCAGAGGTTTTGGACTTTGTGGATGCTAACGACGGCGGTTTAGCTGCTGTGGTCTTTGACGATTCCCTGTCTTTGGCCTGATTAAGTGGAACGTCAGACTTTTTAGTAACTCCTTGAACATCTTTCCCTTCCCCGACTCCATCCTCTTGACTCCCTTTGGACTCTGCTTTCCCTGCGCGTCCCTCTTTTGGCCTCAGGGCAGTTTTGAAAAAGGACAAAGCCTTATCCTCTGTCTTACTGTTCCTGCGTGCCCGGGCTGGCGGTGCAGCACTTGTAGTTGACACTCCTACACTTGAGGATCTCAGGCTGGTCATGGAGGAGCTACTGCTGGAGCTCCTACCCACGCCCCGGTGCTCTGCAGTGGGCCTGGTTGGTCTGCCTTCTGCCTTACCTGCACCACCAGACCTGGACAATGGAGGCCCTGCATGGCTCACTTTCCTTTCAGACGCAGCAGATGTCCGAGGAGATTCCCGGCTCGCGCTCCGGTCTGCTGCTTTAGTCCTTGCTGATGCCGAGCTCCGATCTGCTCCGGCTCTGGGTGAAGGCCTACGTTGACCGTGAGAGCTTTGAGAACCCGGAGAAGCACCTTTCCGCTGTTGAGAATCAGGGTGTAGTGAATCCTGGGTCTGGGGAGAGCCTCTTTTGGATGGGGTTGCTGCCCGCGATGAAGCGGTCTTAGCCGCTTTGGGCAAAACATCGCTCTTGTCTTTCGAGTTCGAGGGAGACGCTGTGCTCTTCTGCACTCGGGAAGGTGATTTGTCTATGGCGGGGGAAGCAGGAGAGAGAGAGCTGGAGGATGTTGAGGAGGTAGCCGCCCGTCTTTTGGGACTCCTTTCATTGTCCAGTCCAGTTTTAGCAGAGCTTTTCTTCGAGACATCCTGAGTTGCAGTTCTCTGTTTGGTCTCCTTCACGGCCGGGGTGTGGCGCGGGCTGGACTCTGCTGGACTGACTACATTGTTGTTGTCTGTAGTCTGTGTTGAGTTCCTCTGCTCTGCCTGAGCTACAGCTCTGGAATGGACCTGGTCAAGGAGTCTCCTGGCTCCGTGATGACAGGACAGACGCTCGAGTTTCGGTGAGCCGCTTAAGCAGGTAACGTTGTCCGCCACCTCTCCGATCCGCTCCAGTGTGGGGGATGAGGAGTGCGATTCCAGGGAGAAACGTGAGGGAGAGTTAGAGCGGAGCTGGAGCTTAGCCGAGTGGGGCCACGATGGTTTGGTGCCATTTTCACTGAGCGCTAAGGGGCTCGCAATGGAAGATCGGGATGAGAAGGTTTGTCGTTGCATTCCTCTGACTGCCGGTCGGCTTGATAATCCTATACACAAAAATGCTATTAAAGTGTATAATTGTCACTCACAGATTTTGTTTTTGATGCTTCACTTCTCCCTCAATCGGACAATTCGCCAAATAACACTCAGTATGATTGAACAGGAATGTAGTGTTTCTCACCATCGTCTTCACTCCTTTCACCAGCGAATTCGGCGGACTCGGACAGAGAGGCCAGAGAGGTGCGTCTGGACGACCCAGAGGAGGCCTGGCTCGGAGGACGACTCCCCATCAGCCGACTGATCCAGTGCTCACACAATGAGGAGCTGGTCGACCCTTTGTCAATAGTGAATATAGTTACACGCTAATATCTCAAATTAAAATGGTTAACTATGGTACATTTTAAGAATTTGTAAAAAATAAAATTGCGTACCTCCCACAGAACTGTTGGCTGACCAAGAAGGAATGGTGGCCCTTCTTTGATAAAACAAGATGTAAGCAGTCTGTTTGCACACTTCCTCTTCCGGTATAGGATGGACATCGCTGTCATCAAAGCAGTACCACTGCCCATCGATGGAGTTCTTACAGTGAGCTGCACGACACACTCTGTTACTCTGTATTCTGTGCTCTTACACATGTGTCTGTCCTGCTCTCACCTGTGTAGTGACCCCCCTGCATGGTGCCGTGGTGGTTACACACAGCATACAAGTCGTACAGGTAGTCCTCAGGGTCACGGCCCATGCCATAAGGTCGTCTCCATGGTGACCAGTGGGAGGGCAGGCTCCAGCTGCTCTGGCTACGCTTCACCATATGGGGCGCCATGTCCATGCCAGTGAGGGGGAACTTCACCATGTTCTGCATCTTGACGCGGCGGTCCTGGTCCTGTCTGAAGCGCTTCAGGTGGAGGATGAGGATGTCCGGGAGCGTCCACAGGCTCAGCTTTATACTGCCCTGCTGCAGCTGTTTACAGTGAGGGCAGCGCCACGCATCGTCCGGGGCAAGCTAAAACAACATTCACATGTGTAAATACAAGGGATAGTCACAGAGTTTATGTTGATGTAGTGTGAACGTCACCTGTTCCTCTTTGGTGTAGAGCTGAAAGCACTGAGCGAGGGAGCACGTCTGAGGCTGCAGGTGCTGCTCTTTCACCTGACGCACACTTTCAGCATCTGGGATGTACTCGTCCTCAGTTCTCTTAAACAGACTACACAAACAATGTTACACAATAAAAGTAGAAACCATTACATTGTTTTAATAATGATTCAAATATGTCACTTACTAGTCTTTTGTCTCTTTGTCCCACTCAACAACTATTTTGACATGTGGTGGTCCCCCGGGACCACAAGACTTGAATGCCCTGAAAATCAACCAAAACCTTAAGATAAATGTGCACTACAAAACACAATCAACAGACAATTACTAGACTTTGTTTTGGGGGATTAAAATTGAAAACATTTAGGAAGAAATTCATTTTCATTCCTCCTTGATTTCACATGTTATCACTGCCCCCTGGTGGTGGATATTACCTCTCTACTGAAGGATGGATAAGTGGTTGCTCTTCCTGAGGCAAGAGATATGTAATTCCAACCACTCCAACCACACGTAAAGTGAAGGGCCCAACCTGCTTGACAAATAGAATGTTATAAATACCACATTTGTATTTCAGAGACGCTCGGAGAGACGTTTGAAGGAGTGCTACCTGTACTATAACTCCAGGCCTCATGAGATGTCTCATCTTTTCAAGGATCTCTTTCTGAAGTGTGTCCCATGTCACTGTTCGCTCCAAGTACAGAATAAATGGATTCCCGAACCTGGAGGAGAAACAGGTGACCTTTGAACTTAATCCATCATGAATTGTAAATCCTTATACGGTGTGTACATACCTGCGTCCTTGCTGTCCAGCACACGCTCTGTTGCACACCAGCAGAACAATCTTCTCGCCCTGCCCACTGTTCTTGTTGGGGCTCGGAGGGGGGCTCGGCGGTGGCTCTTGGATCTGCGTGGAGAGCCGGTTATTATCTGTGCCGTACTTCAGGTTGTTTTGATTGAGATTCGCATGTGGACTCCCTGTAGGACACACAAAATACAAAGAATAAGGCATTTTTCCGCGTAGTGAGTGAATAAGCATTAGCAATTATCAGTCCATTTGAGATTGAATAAAGGCCACTAATGGTGTAATGGCCCTGAGAAGGGTTGGATTCGAGGGGGATAAACAGGATGCTGTACCGCCTCTCTTGGAGCGGATCTGCTCTGGTCTAAAGAGCTCTGGGGTCTCAAAGGCAAAGATGGAGTCGCTCTCTTGAATGATCTCCAGGTCGTCGTCGTCATCACAGAATGAGCGATGGAAACCGTCATAGTACATTTCAGTCAGGACAATCTGGAACAAGCAGAAAGACTATGAAAATACACTGGTCCAATGAGAACTACAGTAAGTAATCAAGACCGTCACACAATATTTATAATACACTATATTGATGCAGGAATCTTTATTTATTCTTATTCTAAATGCTAAATCCCAGTGGTAAATAAACTGGTTCTTGTTTTTGACCAGGCTCTTCATGATTTCTTTGATTTCTTTCTTGGCGAACAGGTCAGAATTACACTGAGGAAGTTACAGTCAGATTGCAGATATTGTAACCCAGTTTATGTTTAATGTCTCTATCCACATGAAACGAAAGCTGGAACCGGCAACGTTCAATCGCTTGCAACAATTTCAGGAAATAGTAACATTTTTCAACCCCAAAAACACTATTGTCAGTTGAAAGGACAAGAAGCCGTGAGATTAATTTGACAAATCCCTAAAAGTAAAGATACATTTCAACATTTCTGGATTATAAATTTGCATATTTCTTTCAAAAACAGTCAATCTCCTTTAGAGTTATATAACCCCTTCCTGATTCATGGGTTTCAACTTTCTGTTTATGGGTTTCAACTTCCTGTTTATTCATGGGTTCCAGAAGGATGAAAAATGACTACCGTTGCCATAGAGAGTAACAATTTTAAAACAAATCTATCTATCTAGAAAAAGTCTGATCTGAAAGTCATGTATTGCTGCCAAAATAATACCTAATGTTTTTGGGGCTGCATCACATTTGACCACATTTTGTAGCAAAACCGGAAAACATTCAATAACAGAAGATCGTCTTTAGAGATACAGATCGCAGCGACCACAGATCTTAAGGAGTACATGACGATTAGCGTAAAGAGCTCGGGAATGGAACGTCGAAAAGCAGCCGTTACTATGGAAATCCGCCATACTTGAAGCAGGCACAAAACGCCCAAAGAGATACACTGGCCAAAAGTTTCAAAAAGTCAATAAAAGAGCAGTAAGAGCTGGGTCGATTAGTCAATTTTTCTTACTAATTATTTTGGGAGATTTGAAAGGATTTATGGTCACAAGAGCAGAAAGAACAAAGCATGTAGTGAGTTATCTTGAGCAGAAAGAACAAAGCATGTAGTGAGTTATCTTGAGAAGAATGGCAACTGATATGTCAGGAGCTAATTTGTATCTCAATAAACTCAAATAATTGTGAGTTTAATCTGCCTTTTTACCGGTAAATACACTGTTCATTAGCAGTTTTCTGTATACATATTTGTAATTGTGACCTTCTACTGTGATCTTGCATTGATACCTGGTCACATCTTAGAGATCTTAGTTTAAGAGTTTTTGCCATGCCACGCTCCCTTTTAGTCAACTAATGGATGTACAGAACACTGCTAACTACTACATTTCAAAATCTCCATCGGTTTAGCTTTAGGCTTACTGAACATTCTATGACGATGTTCTGTTCTGTATTATTCTTTATTTTTACACCAGGAGAACGTTGCTGAATCGGTAAGACGCTCTCACCTGTTGAGATGGGATTTTGGTCTCTTGCGCCACCGCCTGCCTGAGCCTGGCCACAGTGCCGGACAGAGGAACGGCCACCCCGACTCTCATGCAGTTGGAGCACTTTCCCTGGTACACCACTGTCACATGAAGGGGCCTGCGGTGTCACAAGAAATCACATTAATTGGCTGTTTTTGAGAATGATTTTTTTTTTTTTTTTTTTTTTTATCAAACGCGGGCCTGAATCCTAATTTTAGCTGCTCCTGTCAAATCTCACTGGGTTTGTTTGTGCCAGAGTTGACAACTTCTTAACGTTGCGTTCGCCTGTGAAAATATTGATTGTGGTTTGTGTTGGTGTTGACTGAAAAGTGCGCGGAGGAGCCGGTGTCTTACCGAGTGTGAGGGACGGGGATTGGCAGTGAGATGCAGAGGAAAGGATCAAAGGTGTTGCTCTGTTTCTGGCAGTGAGGGCAAGTCAGTGACGACCTGCGCAGACAACGAAAGCATGGGATAAACAACATGAGCCATCTACTGTTTACTTATCTACTAATACTATTTTTAGGTCGTGTCTCACATTTAACGATTTGAAAGGATTGACTCAAATGTTTTTCATTTTATTGTGACTCATACACTTGTTATGTTGAACCGGTCGCCTGTCAGTGGGATGTCAAGATTATTAGGGTAGGTGACCATTTTTAGTCAAATTCAAAGAAATGTGACAAGCGATAAACAGCTGTCCTGCTGTTTATGTCAAATTAATCATTCCGAACGTTTGATTTCATAAAGCGGGTCACATATTGAGGTACATATTGGATTTTATTGTCGTTTTGGTCATGACGTTAATAATCCTAATTTGTGAGACACGCCTACCTGTCAGACATTTATTTACTTCTTTGCACGTGTGTGTTTGAGCACATATTGTCACTACTCTGACTTTCTAATCGACCTTGTACAATACTATTTTTCCTTTTGCCACAGTGTTCTGTTTGTGTCCTAGTAATGGAGGTCAAAAGTATCGCAAATGACATTCTAATCGATATTAAAACTAGTATCGAAACGAGATACTCATTTGAACATTTGAACTCAATCTGCTATTTATTTGAACTAATAAAAGACCACATGGTAGCAGTTATTATTATTAGCAATTGTTTTGTGTTAAAAATGTTCTTAACTTTTCTTTTTGTGGCATCAAAATCAGTACCGTGCATCGAGCCTGTTCCTTAGTATTTCAATTTAGTTGGAAATGTTAGTATCGTGACACTTTGTTTTATTAAAATACACACAATTCATAATTAAACCCCAAATTCTGCACTCAACTTATAATGTGTTTATTATTAGTACAGACTGTAATTTCATTTTGCCAGTAACGACTTACTACGGAGATTGTTTGAAATTGTTGCCAAGCTTTATGGCAGTGCGTCCCAAGCAGGAGAACTTCTGCTTTTAAAGAAGGTGAAAATAATTTTGTAGAAAACAGAGGTGGGTAGAGTAGCCAAAATGTTTTACTCAGATAAAAGTATCAAGTAGTGATCAAAGAAATTACTCAAGTGAGAATAAAAAAGTACTTGGGGAAAAGTAACTGTCCGGGCATCACATCTGATTTCTATTTAAAGAAGCGAATTAAGTCAGAGCGACAAACCATTAAATAATTGCACAAAATAAGGTATTTTCAAAGCATGGACACAGAAATGAGACAAACGAAATCATATCTGAAGGAAGAACCAAAAAAAGTCCTAATTATTTCATATTGTCAAGATAAAGCTTTTGACATGTGTAGATTCACTCAAAAACTACTCTAAGAACATTTCTTCAAAAAGTTAGTAAGAGTAAAAAGAGTAAACCCACCTCATGCTTAAGAAGGTTTTGGAGGATTTTGAACATAAATATGATTAAAACCAGAACAACAATAGTAATAATAATGTATAATGTATCCATATATAAGAATTAGGGAGAACAAAGCTTGTTCTCCATCCAAAAAAATCCAAATATTTAGCTTTGTCAACATCGCCCTTGTACATATAACCCAAAAAACGTGTGATAAATAATCCATTCTCGCTGTCACCTGTATTGTGCCTGAAACAGTTCCTGTACAAAAGATCCGGGTGCTGGTAGTGGAGAGCCTTCTGGAGCACTTTCTTCCTCTACTGGTGGCTACAGAAACAAACACCACACCATGAGAGATTTATGCAGAGACTGACGGAGCAGAAAGAGAAACACTTGAGGGGTTGAAAGGCAGATCGGCTGGCAGTGCAGTATTCCTGATTTCATTTTCCCTTCAGCTTCATGATGTCATTTCCTTTACCTTGACGGGCAGCCTGCTGTCGGGGTGCACGATGTTGTTGAGGTCTTCGTGCACGCGGTCCAGGAGCCAGAGCAGGAACTCCTGAGCATCGTGCTGAGAGTTCCCTCTGAACTGGAGGGCGCTCTTCGACACCACGTTCTTCAAAAACAAAGAAAAAACAGACATATCTAACATAGGCTTGTTTTTTCTTCTTCTCTCTTTTACTTCATGCGTTTGCGGTCATTGTGTTTGTTGTTCTGTTTGTTTATGTTTATATTATAAAAACTGTGAAGAGCTGAGTCTGCCGCTTTGGACAAAAAGTACTTGTTTAATTTAAATAAATATTGCAGAAAGGGATGTCAAGATTATTCGCTTACAATATAATCGTAAGCACTAATAACTGTGATTATTTTAGAAGCAAAATGACATCATTTCAATCCAATCTGGACTTTAAAAAGGTCCACCTAAAGGCAAAGTGCTTTTTATGTGGCTGTTTATAGCAAAATAACTTTAACTTTACTTTTGCACTGAGAACGTTTGATTTCATAAAGCCGGTCACGTACTATTGGAACAGTAATGTTTAAGAATGAGAGAAAATTAAGGATTTCACTTTTGTTTTGTTATGTGAATAATCTTTATATTGTTATATTTCTTTTCACAATAATCGTAACACTGAAATTTTGATTTAATTACAACATAAACTGTAAAACAATGATCTACGTATGTTTGTTTGATACTAAATACCTGACTAAATTGACACCATTTCCTTATAAACACAAAGAATTATGATTATTTTCCACATAAATGACATTCAAATGAGTTATTTCTACTTGAAAATGCATATGATTATCCTCTGGTCTCTATAATTACAATTAATTGCAAAGTCTGTCCACCCCGACATCTCTACTATCAGTGCGCTCTCCAGCATTTTGTCATCTCCATCCTCTCATCAAATATTCACAAGCTTTGACCACTGTGATTAGCATGGGGTCAAAGGTCAAAAACATGTTGACGTGGCCTTTTAAAGGGACATCTGAATCTTTGAAGTGACAGTTACACATCTATCCCTCATCAGTTTCACGTAAGAGCGATGAATGTCCCACAAGGTCGGAGACAAGGACAAAGCTCTGTGGCCTGTCCCGGTCGGCCTCCCGGGACAGACATGCTCCTTTTCAAGGCATTCGAAAAGACCAACTCAGCAAAGTGGACTAAACCTGGGGTCACCAACAAGCCCACCTCAGTAATGATAACAGATAACAAAGCTGAGGGAAGACGGAGGAAAACACTGGAGATGAATACGGTCGGAATATAGAGTAAACAGTATTTATCATCCAATTTATCATACTCATATTAACAGGCTGTAAAAGTGCTTTCTGTTCTGAAAAGCACTTTTGGACCACTATCCTTTGCTTATCGAGCAGATATGGATTATAGTTACTGTACGCTCTAGGAAAATGAGACTTTTCCTGGTTAAATAAAGGTTAAATAAAAACTAAAAACAGTGCTTACTCAACACTGAGAGCATTTTCATAAACTCTGAAATGTGTAGCCAAACGCAGTATAATATAGAGGGGTTGTTGTCACTCCAAATGAACTGTTTGTGTGTGTGTGTGTGTGTGTGTGTGTGTGTGTGTATGTACAGTACACTCTGCGGGTGTTTAACTTTGTGTGTCTGTTGCTGCTTTCCATCACTTTATCATGTAGATGTTTGACATAAACCTGCCAAAGGACTGAAGATGGAAAGTAGCCACACTGGCTATAATCTCCAAAAAAAAAGAAGAAGAAGAGAACTGAAGGCAACAAAAGCAAACATAATACAACAGGACCAGCGAGAATGAATAAAACTAGAAAATAAAAGGGTGGCATCCAAAGAAAAGAAGGGTTAAAGCATATTAATCCAAAATAAGTCTAGTATTAGTAATTAGTCTAGTAGCAATTATTTTTATGAAGTCATGTGATGAAAATATTTGGACCAAATTTGACCCAGATGAAGCTGAAGTGAAGCGGCTTGAGGATCCTGGTGCAGCACATTTATGGACAAACGAGAGTTTTCATCAAATATACTACATTTTCACATTTTCCGTGTAATTTGTATGCAATTGTGGCTAAATTTGAATCATAAAACTTCTTTCCTCGGCTCATGGCATATTTTTGAACCTATGTATTGACCAATTGACCAATATTTAAATGTTGTCTGTTTGTTTAATCTGTGTTGTGTTTGTTTATTCTGTGTAGTGTTATAACAGGGTACTCAGGAAAAAGAGAACTTTTCTCATTGAGTTTTCCCTGTTTAAATAAATAAATTGAAATAAAGTTCAATTAAATAATCGAATAGTTGTCTTTCATGTCACAGTCCCGTTCACTTTTTGTACAGTAGGCAAACCTAAACCAAGACATTTACAGGGACATTTTAGCACATTGAAATGTAAAACATGATTATTGTTATCTGAACAACAGCAAAAACTCACTCCTGATTCTTAAAGTCAAGATTGTGAATGTAAAAACATGTTGGTACTCTTTTAGTGTCCTCTTGTTACTATTACAACAATCTTCTGCGTTATAGAAACAGTTTGTTTCAAAGAGTTGTCTTACAAGGTGAATGGTGCCAAGTCTATTATGATTGGTATTTTCTGTCTGAATAGCTGGTTGTGATTTGTCTATGATTTTAAGGCCCCTTTTAAGAATAAAGTAATCTATTATCAATCAGACACTTTGTTCTGAGGCAGCCAACTGAGACAGAAATAAACGCACAAAAATAGCAGCACAGTCCAAAAATAAGCAGTGTTTTGTTTGGCCTTCAGTTGGGTTCCTGTCTATTGGTCATGAAGGACTGAATGGAAAAAATAGGTCAATATACCAGTCAAGAGATTAGCAAAAGCACAACATGGTTTATGGTTGCTTTAGACGAGTGCTGACTTGGACAGTGGTCAGAAAAGAGCACGCCACACAAGGCACCAGCAAATGCCCACTACTGGGAGTAAGAGGTGTGAAGAGAAAGTATTTTTAACTTCAACACTGAAACTTCATGGCTCTGCCCAGCTTTTCACAAACAGATGGCAAAGGAGGAAGAATGGTGGGGCCTACAGGGGACACACAATGCACATGTAGAGGTGGGCCCTTAGATCTTATACAGACTCGTTTGTGCCACGTCAGGAGAATCTGCACAGCTGCATGCACAGGCTCATTGGTCCTACTTATGTTCCAGAAGCGGTCCATCTTTTGAACCATGTATTTTGTGTTTTGTGTTCATTCTGGTGAGACCAGAGGGGTAAGAGGTTTCAGATGTCCTCAAGACCAAAATATGAAAGACAAACTAAGCCAGACTACAAATCAACACAATAATCAAACAATAGTTGTAATACATAGGCTCTCAGTGAGTATCTGAGCGGTGGCTTCTAGCATATGTATGTATTATGTATTATGTATTATGTATTATGTATTATGTATTATGTACTGTGTACTGTGTACTGTGTACTGTGTACTGTGTATTGTGTTCTATGCGGGATGTGTTTTGTTTTTCAGGGGAAAGTTTGATTGTTGAAAGACAACTGTGCATGGATGGTGAAACACAGCCTACCTTGAAGTCCCTGCTGTGCTGGGGCGTGTACTCAGAGGTCCAGAGCGCTCGGACCAGCCCGGACAGCTGCTTGGTGACCTCCCCTGAGTCCTGCTGAGGCGGGCTACCCCTCTTCTGCACCAGGACCACGCCGTTGGACTTGGGCTTGTCACTGCTGCTTGCAGTCTCACTGCCACTGAACTGCTCCAGGGCCAGGTACTCGGCGAACAGTTCGGTGTTGCTCAGACACTGGAGGATGGCGTTCATGAAGCAGGTGTTCCCGTGGTTCTTCAGGCCGGCTACTCCCGGCACCTTGTCCCCAAAGAAGGGGAAGCCGCCACAGTCGCTGTCATCAGAGGCGGCGGAGCCTCCGGTGGTGGCGGGGATGAGCGCAGACTCGTCCTTCTCGTCCTGCTCGCTGTGCTCGTCAGTGCTGAAGTGGGACAGTGTGGACAGTGTCCGGAGCACTCTGTTCATGAAGCTGCCCACGGAGCGCACCGAGCTTCTCCGGAAGAGCTTCTTGCTGAAGGACTTCTTCTCTTTGTTACTCACTACTTTCGACATGGTGAGGCAGAGTCTCAGTCAGGTGCCCTTAAATGTTCAAGTCACTTGTTTTAGTTTGACACAAGGCGCAGACATATTTGTCTGTTACACAAAGGATCCCCACAAAAGGGGTTCATAGCCACGAAGTGCAACACTGCGTCGGATTGCATAAACAGACGCCTCTACGGAGAGGAAAGCGACAGAGAACACCGTGAACACACGGGGCAGCGGCCATCCTCCCGTGCGCTCCGAGGCTGCAGGAACATCAGTGTCAAAAGCGGAGATGATGGGATTAGGGGAGGCAAAAACATCAAACAGCGCTCACAATTAGCCTTTCGATGGGGACAGGCGGGATTCCTCATCATTTATTAAAGAAACCGCAGCTCCACCCTGTACAATGTACCGAAGCCTTTACATTAGAGGCGAGCAGAAGTTGGGGTTAGGAGGATGGATGTTTTTAGGCAGGGGGTCCATGCCAACGTGTGGGACCCCCCGAGCGGGGCAGCACAGCCCGTCGCCGCTCCCTCGCCACGGCCTCACAATGAGCATCTTTCCTCCTACCTCTCTTCATGTCAAACACAATGTCCTCATCCGCAGAGTCACCGGCAGCTGCAGCGGGCGTACGCGCGTCTCACGGCTCTGGAGTGATGCTGAGCGTGGAGCCACTGAAGGCCAGGGTCTCAGTCTCCATCACACCGTAGATCTCCTCCAGCACAGACCGCAGCCAGGCAGCAGCAGCCAGGCAGCAGCAGCAGGCACAGGGCGGTAACGGCTGACGTCAGCACCAAACACGGCCCATATTGGAAGAGAGCGCGCAGGTACACACGCACTCACGTGACCCACGGCATCACGCTCGCTCTCTGTGAGCCACATAAACATCCTCCAGGCCTAACGGAAGCCTACAACAACATTAGAGCGCAGTTCATCATTTAAGCGTGACTCAAATGTATTTATTTATTTATTTTGGAATAAGACCAGAAGCATCTAGAACATTTAACAAAAATAGGATCAGAAAAATAATGAGCTAGAAATGAAGAAAAATAGATGAGTAAATATACTTTTACTGTATTACAAGGCTGCGTTCCTCATGACAAAATATTGTGTCCCATATCATAGAAATGGTAAAATGGTAACGAGCCTAGCTTTTGCTTGAATTAGCATAAACCGTTTAAAGAAGGACTGTGCCATCATAGCCTCAGCAGAAATCTGTAGTAAACACAGTATGGGCAAGTCAAATCTCTCTAAGGATTTATCATAAAGATTGAATTCTAAGACAAATTTCACTACACCAAGTCAAAATGGCATAGGCTCCTCTGTTGAAATGCGCCTCCTGTTCAATACACGCTTGACAACTCAGCATGAGGACTGCTCATCTAATCTCCAGGAACTGTCTGCATACTTTTGCCACATCAGGTGGGTTTTGTTTTGGAAAAGGAGAAACTTTGAACCATCATAGGGCCAAAACATGGGTTCAAGGATTTATTCTGACACGGAATGGCGGAGTGTCTTTTCGGTAGAGGTCTACTGCGTCTCTAGATATGCAACCCCTGACCATCACTGACCCATCACCAAACATCTACAACAGTCGCGACAGGTTTTTGCAAATCCTCACTTGCCTGCGCTGGTATTGGCAAATGCCACTAGAGGGCGTTGGGCACACAGACCTTCCTGAAGACATTTCTGTTTGGCCAGACACACTCACACCAGTGGTCAGCAGGAGGTCACTTTGTAGAGTTCTAGAGGTACTAATTCTATTCCTCCTTGCACAAAGGAGCAGAGGTCGTATCACAAAACCTCTTTCATGCTCTGAGGATTGTAGAGACACAGAAAACTCTCTGACATGTATTGAGGCGCCATGATGGAGGATTCATTTTTGCCCAATACTTGCAGCCCTGGAAACGCGAAATGTTACATTTATTGGAAACTGTATAATTATGACACCCATAAATATGGACATATGTATGTACGCACAGTTTGCACTGTAAGGCTGCTGATATTATCATTTGTAGTAGTCATATGCATTTTTAACCATAATATGTAATACATTATTTGTGTCTATTATACACATGTCAGGAGGATTTATTAGTCTTCATTCTGATGCATCTAAACAGAAATATTAAAGCTCTGCAAGAGATCTGTTTATTAAAATAGTTTTAAGGGCCCCAATCCACATATAAAAGTAACACAGTATCACACAAGGTTTTGCATACAAATGTTTAGATATGGCATTAATTGGAATAAACAGCCTGTTTACCTTCTCTTACTTTAGGCCACACTTGTATTATTAAAATATAAAATAATATAAGTACACCATCATCTACATATTTATTGATATTCTTCTTCCTGATATTCCTTTTAAGTTGGTAACGCAGTCAAGCTTCATCACCAGAAGAAGAAGAAGTTAGAATAAATGTAGATGTTTTAATGCCTACAACATTCTCATAAATGTTGGAATCCCAAATAGTTTCAGATTGTAGTTACTGCCTGTCTGCTGCAGGTCAGTAGTCGATGCCTCGAAGAGCAGCGATGGTGGAGCTGAGGCGTCTGGGCAGGAGTTTAGCCGTCTGTCTATACTCTTCTGGTTTGGCCCTCAACAAAGTCACTATGTGCTGCAGTGTACGAGAAGGCTGCAGTCCCAAAGCGTCCATCACGTTACTCAAGTAATCTGTGAAATTGACAATGTGTTTACATTCTGGTATTAAGAAAAAGAAAAAGAAAAGACTAATATGTTACCAATATCTGTGGCCAATTGTTTAGTGGAATGCGGGCCGAGTTGTGGGATGAGCAGAATGGCATCACAGTAGGTTTGCATTGCGGCCCGAGCAATAGATCCTAACCAGTAATCAGCAGTGTTATCCAGTTCACCAAAGTCATCCCCTGCAAGCAAAATTTAGCAATGAAGAGTCAACGAGTGAGACAAGGAAAAAAAATAACAATTAGTGTGTGGACAATAACCTTGCTCTGGGGGAAAAGGCAGTTTCCCTGCATGTAGAGCCATCTCAAGAGCCGGGTCCTCTTGTGTGACAAATGGCTCCAAGTGGAGGGGTAATGACATTAAGAACTGTCCAATCTGCAAGTTATGAAGCACTGAATCAAAAGTAACACCTATTTCTAGGATTAAAATGTGTTCCCATACATTACTATTGTATGTATGTTGTATGTATGTTTTCAAACTAAAATAAGGAGAACAAAATGGAGTAGTGTGGACTTGCATACATTTGTTATGTATTCTTGTGGCGAGAGGCTGAAGTTGGGTAGATCCTCTGTGTAGCTTTCTCCTAACCCAGGCCCATCCTGGCTCTGCACAAGAAAAATAGCGAGGTCTGTTATGAAATAAGATCTTACACTTGATACTCTTAACCAATTTAACCGCCTTTTGAATACAGGAACTTCCGTTTTGTCAGTCACAGATCGAAATCAAATAACTGTGAAACTCAACCCTCACCTCCATTTTTGAGACGAGGCAGAGCTGGTGTTTGATCTGCAGGAAGACTGCGTCGAAGGCCAGCTGGTTGGCCTGCTGGTTCAGCCTGCTCAGCGCTGCTCTGGGCTCGGTTAGAAGACTGGAGTTCCCTGTGCCTTTCTCCTGCAAAACATCAAGAACGAACCAGATAAAAAGGAGACACAATGAACCGGTTATAAACGGTAAAGGTTATGGCATTGCGGGGAAGCTGGATTGGTTATGTGGATGTTAAAGGGGACATAAGATGCTAAAGTAAGTCATGAGCTTTTGACACTGTTGATCACTGGGTGGGCATCATTGGCACTGCCCTAAACTGGTTAAAGTCCTATCTGGAATACAGGAAGTACTTTGTTGAAATTGGTAACTTTGTCTCAGACCAAATGCCTCTGACCTGTGGGGTGCCCCAAGGGTCAATCCTGGGAGCCCTTCTGTTCAACCTCTACATGCTGCCGTTAGGTCAATTGATACAAAGCGAAACTGAGTCCTATCACAATTATGCAGACGACACTCAGATCGATGTTTCACTGACGGCAGGTGAATATGGACCAGTGAAATCACTCTGTCACTGCATCCAACAGATCAGTGTGTGGATGCAAAACAACTTTCTCCAGCTGAACTCAGACAAGACTGAAATCATCGTCTTTGGCCCACAGAAACAAAGAGAAAGTGTTAGCAGTCACCTCCAGAGTCTCGCTCTGAAACCTACAACTCAAGTTAGAAATCTGGGGTATAATGGACTCAGACTTGAATTATAACGACACGTCAAATCAATAACATCAGCAGCTTTTTACCATCTAAAATCAAAAGTATAGTGTCTAAACCAGACTTGGAGAGACTTCCATCCATTCGTTTGTCTCTAGTAGATTAGACTACTGTAACGGCCTGCTCACTGGCCTCTCCAAACGAGCTGTAAAACAGCTGAGCTGCAGTACATCCAGAACGCTGCTGCTCGGGTCCTGACTAGAACCAGGAAGTACGATCACATTAGTCCTGTGCTCAGGTCTCTGCACTGGCTCCCTGTGGCTCAGATAATAGACTTCATATCAGCTCTGCTTGTATACAAGTCTCTCCATGGCCTAGCACCAAAGTACATCTCGGACATGTTAGTGCCATATGAACCATCTCAGATTCTGAGGACCTTAGGGACCGGCCTCCTGCTGGTGCCCAGAGTCAGGACTAAACATGGGGAATCAGTTTTATGCAACTAAAATCTGGAACAGTCTTCCTGAGGATCTGAGACAGGCCGCTACTCTGGCAATGTTCAAATCTAAGCTAAAAACCGTTTTGTTTGGCTGTGCATATGACTGAAATGATTTTCATTGCACTCATCTCTTTATGTCTTAAACAATTTGATGGATAGCTTGAAAATGGCACCTTTAAATTTCTTTAAATTAAGGTTTTGTGATATCTGCCATGTCTTTGTGATTTTAATGCATTTTGTTTCCTGTTGTGTGAAGCACTTTGAATTGCCTTGTGTACAAATTGTGCTGTACAAATAAACTTGCCTTGCCTTGCAATTTTAACTGTTATAACAGTGTTTCCTGATCATTAGTGTACTCAGAGTAGTATTTTGATTGAGTAATCCCGTTTTGTCCAGCAACTGAGGCTTGAGAGCTGTTTCTATTTCTGTTTTTACCTATCTCCTATCCCCGCCCACACACCTGTATTTAGTTGCAATTACACGTGTAGGGTTCTAAAATAAGACAAAAACATGTACATGACCATCTTCTGCTTGCTGAAATGAAATATTACGACGAAGAGGCTCATCAGTTTGGCAGTTTTGAACAGGAAGTCGATGAACCTTACCATTATTAAGCAGTTTAGATCAATATTGCAGTTTAGAATGAAAATAAAATGAAAATAATGACCTACTTATGTTATAGTTTAATACTAAGTATCTGAATAAAAGCATAATACGTCTCCTTTCAAATTAAATGAATGTTGTATCTTTTCATTCATCTTTTCATAGTGACTTTTTTTCTAACCCCCTTGTTAGAGTGTTGAATACCTTTAAATTGTACAGGACCTCCATAAGGCTGTTATACTCGGTCAAGTTTCCTCTCTGAAGGTAGTTGTACTCCTGCCAAGGGTTTTTGTTGGCACTTTTCCTCTCAGTGGAGCTGGCCTCTTGGATACCCGCCAGGCTGCGTGGGCTGTACGACTCCGACAAGTATTTTCCCGCAGTGCCCAGGATTCTATCACATGGATTCATCATAAGAATCTATGCAACTAATCAAGAACTAATTGAAAAAGCATTGTGCGGTTTTGTGTGAAAACTAACGACTTAGACTCACTTGTTTGATAACTGCTGCTCAAAGGCACCACACTGTCTTAGCAGCTCTCCACATGTTGCAATAATCCTTTTGAGAAAAGAATACACCATGACTAAATACACATTATACAGGTAGATCTAATAGCCATTTCCTACTATTTCAATTTGAAACAACAAGAAGCATATCCACAAGAGACTTAAACAAGAAGGGCGGGTTCTTACCTAACAGAATTTTGGAACGCTGTCCAGTCTTCCTGAAAAGCACCAGAACTCGGTACATCCTCGATTCTGCACTTCTTCCTAATCGACTGTAGTGTTCTTGAGAAGTCGGACACGTATCTAAATGAACCCAGGCAAGTATAAGAAATGCACCTTGTAATTAAGTAGAGTGCTGATAGCAAAAAGAGGCAACATTACTTTGTAAAAAGAGCTTTGATTGCTTTAAGGAGTCCACACACTGCCAGTCCATCAGTCAGTTTGACGCAGCGGTCCACGGCGGCACTAGACAAGCCAAACAACTTGCCTACAGAGTGGCTCATCTCCTCAACACAATCAATAACCTCGCCATGTTCCTAAAAAGTGACGGAATTAGGCCACGGTTGGAAAAGACAAAAACAAAAAAACTGATTTGGAATGACAGGGCTGTGGACATACCAGAGGAACTGCACTGATCTGAATGAGCAGATGATTTTCCTCCAGCTCTCCGTACTGCAGCTGATACGGTTTATAAGGGTCATAAAGGGCACAGACCAACTCATTCAACTTCAGGAGGTTATTGTCACCTGTAGATTCATTTTGATTGATTAATCTTTTTTTTTTTTTTTTCAGGCGTGTCCACCAACATGGCCAGGCTGTTCTGCATGCTGGTCAGTTTAGAAGAGATTAGTGCAAAATCCTGGAACAGAGAACATGAGAGGAAAGACATAAACACAAGCGGCACAAGACATTCAAACATCGTCCTATATATAAAGTCAAGCATACCTGTCACAATTAGTCTCAAAAGTTTGTCTTGTTCCAAATTGTGAACAAAATCTGTATGTCAATTATTGTTTTGGTCCAATCCTTAATTATGGCTCAGTTAAATTGTTTGTCATGGGATTCTTCTTTGTTGCCAGAAGTATGCTCCAATGGTATCCATTTATTATGTCCATGGCAGGAGTTTTGAGGCCCATATATAGTCAAGTCAAGTGGTATGCCAATACCAAAAACAATATGCAGGGATCTATTAAACTCCGTCTAATATTTATGAACAATGGAACAGTCTCAAAAAGCATAATAAGGCTGGTCCAACTAGCAACCACAATTTCTCCAGCAACTAGTATTTCCCTGGAATAGTGCGCACTTTGACCATGTACTTTTCTAAACCATGCAAGTGGGAAGAGGAAAAAGAGAGTTCACCTGTGTTTTAAAGGTCTCTTCGATATCTGTGCTGAGGGTGGTCCATTTATCCGCCTCTTGTAGTGCATCTGCTGCCAACTGCATGCGGCCCTTTACTTTGTCTATCTCCACCAGCACCTGTAAAAAATATACATATTTAAGGCTTTAATGCAAGTGTTGTAGTCAAGTGCCATTCTGTAGTTGTTGTTGTTGTTGTCATTGATGGGTTACCTGCATAGACTGCGCTGTGTCTTGCTCACACTTCTTGATGTCCTCTTTGACCAGAACCATCTGTTCTTTGAGGAACGATGCCTCCTGTTTCAGAGCTTCCACGTCTCGCAGCACTCTGGGCATGTTTTGCACCGCTTGGTTACTGCTCTCTGAAACAAGACCACAGTTTAGGCAAATATTCTAGGCTGCTCTATGCTACAATATAACTATACATAGGTTCCAGAATAATAAAAGTTTAGGATTGCTGCCTTGGCCTGTCACGATAACACATTTCAAAGTACAACATTCTCCAACAGAAAAATATTTGTAATATTTAAACTACATTATACCACTGACACAACAACCCTACAGCAGGATAATCTCAGTAAATGAGTAAATTGTAACTAAAAATATTAAAAAACGAGGTGAAAGAAATAAATAGAAATGAAACACTACTTTATTAAGTATATATATATTGTTTTATATAATATATAATCAGCATCTTAAACCTCATCGTACAACAAAAAATAACCAAAAATGTATAAACGATAAATATGAGCGCAAAAATGATTGTTCAAGCTATTATTTCTTGAAAAATTTCACAATTATCACAATTACCACTTTTTCAATAAATAAATACATAATAGTTGGAACAATATTTTTGGCACTCAATATTTAATGGGTGTACATTTTATCTGCACAAGTGGGAAAAGTTTTGTTCTTTTTTGTTATACTATGAGGTTTGAGCTGTAGGTTATTATAAAAGGCTTATAGTTGCTAACTTAGAACTAAAGTGCTTCATTCTGCTTTTTTATTGCAGCTCATGTTTGACATTTTTAACAATATGGTACATTTAGAAAAGTGTTTATCCTGATTTAGAGTTATTGTATATCTTTTCAATAATAACGTAATATGTAAGCAGAATTTCACATAGATTCGTTAATAGAAATAGTATCAATTGCTCCAGTTGTGAGTGATGGTTTTGAAGGGAACTGACCCTCAATGGAATTGTTGACTTCCTGGATGAACAGCTGCAGCTTCATGACAAGTGTAGCTGCGTGCGTGTCCGCTTTCCCCGGGGCATCCTTCTGCACCACTTTAAAAGCGCCATTCACCCAGTCCTTCACGTCAAAGTCATCGTCCAGAAACTTGGAGAAATCCATTTGCGCAGTCTCTCCCCGACACGAGTTTCTGAGCAGCTATTCACAAGTCATCTGTCAAAGACTCATTGTTTACAGAAGCTAGCTCTTGCCAAACAAGGGCTTAGAGACGAATATAAAATATATCGCCCATGAAAATGAAATAATCATGATCACCAAATACAGTTCCAGCAAAGCGACTGCTTCCTCCAGAGTTAACTGTGAACAAGAACCGCATTAAAAGAAGACAACGCCGCACATTTATCCAAGGCTTGAAGCTGACACTTGACAACAACTTCCTGCATGTGCACCTCTATTTGCTGTCCCCGGAAACATGACACCTCATCATTTAGTTCTTCACAGACTATTTTCGAAGTACTTTGCCTTCTACAGCTTGGTGTTATTGATAAAACGTTAATTTAGTTTTATCTTTTTTATTTTTGTTTGGAATGTGAAGTGTGAAGCTATCAAAATAAAAATGCACTGTGTTACACAGAAATATGTCCGTGTGGATAATAGTGATGATTATTACATATTATAATTAATGAATGTTACTGTAACTGGCGCAATGAGTCTTGCAAAAAGCTTTAGCATTGTTTACATTAGCTCTTCATCTGTCACTAAATGTAAAAAAAAAAATCCTCTTCATATTTTAAATGATAATGTACTTTGCATCTGCATTTTTTCCCCTGAAAAACAAAGTTGTTGTTTTCTAATTCAGTGATCAATGAAGTGAGAAATGCACAATGTGTGCTATTACTATTATTGGTTGATTTTTATTTTTTATTATTATTATTATTATTATTATTATTATTATTATTATTATTATTATTATTATTATTATTATTATTATCGTATTGTTATGTTGCCAATAGAATTAACTACAGCAATAGAACAAAACAGGCCTACATTAGCTTTTAGTTTTAGCCTTACCTAACCAAACCTAAATATATAGTACACTCCTTCAGTCCAGTTTATGAACATTTATGCAAACTAGAGAGAGGCAGACAGACAGTGAGTGCAATATTGGGATCCAGGTACTGTTTTACTCTTTTGAGACACACACACCAGACTCAAGCAGACCAAAGATGGGGATCCTAGATCAGATTAAGGATTCAGGCTTGACTTCCTGCTCAAGTTCTGTATGGACTGGCCTTACTTCACCACTTTGATGGCAATTTCATCTGTGTGTGGGATTCTATACATCATTCCATTCCCCATCATCACTGATCATAGACACCAACATCCTGAAGAAACTGTAGCAATGTCTGCCGTTCAGCTTGGACCGCTTCATCTTAATATTTTTGATCATTTCAGTAGTAGTGTCTACTATTGTCATATTTTCATGTTTAAGGGCAAACCTCGTCCCAGTGACTAACCGCCGGTTACTACATATGGGCCAATCTTATTCTTTCCACACTGGACCTAATTTCTTACACTACTTGAGATTTGTGGCATTAAATGCACCTAAATGTGAACCTAAATAAGGCCTCATACTTACTACTATTTTGTATTTTTTTATATATATTTTTTGACTACATATTTGCTGTGGTAACATCATAATGTATAACAGTATAGTAGCATCATCCAGATTTATTTAACATTTCATGAAAATAAACAAATAAAAATAGCAGTAAAATGTATATTTATGTAACAGTCATCGATGGTATGACATGATGACGACGTTAATGCTGGAATAACATTTAACATTTACATATGATAGTGAATGCAAACTACATTCAACGGGTAATCTTGAAAGTGTCATAAAAATGTCACAGGCAGCAAAATTTAAAAACATGACAAATGTAAAATATATAATAACATATATGCTTGGAAATAAATAAACCGTCCATCCCTCAGTCCTCTGGCTCTTCAAACTCCACTGTCTCCAGCAGGCCCTGGAAGCAGAAGTAGTGGGAGTTACAGTAGACCAGAGGTCTGTTCGGTGACGAGCCCACCACTTCAGGTTTGAGCGATGTGAACGGGTTTGCTCCACTTCCCTTCATGTCCATCTCCAGCTCCTGGAGGATCTGCATCGAATAGGTCATCTCTGTCTCACTGAGGACATTTACACAGTTTCAAAAAGACTTACACAACACACTAATAATGATCATCACTTTACAACACAACTACACTTACGTGAGTGCAGTGAATAGAGTAGGAATCTCATAGTCTCTGAGTAGAAGAAGAGTTGGAAGCCACCCTTCATCCAGACCCTGACTAGCATCAAAACCTTTCAAAAGAATTGAATATATCAGAAATAAAATGGAGTCACAAATCACTGTGACATCTAAAAGTACTACTGTATATCCTTACCAGGATTAAAGCCCAGCACAAGGTCGGGCTTCGCTGCCTCCTCCTTTTCCACCACATTCTCCCAGAACTCATGGTACAAGCCCTTGTATGCACTGAGGAAGACTCTGTGCTTAGGTCCAAACGCTCGGAGAGGAGGCCTCACCACAGGGCCATTTACAATCTCTGGTCCCACCAGGACCACTTCTAAGCCCTGATGTCCTGGAAACATTTTGCTGAGCTCATCATAGTCGGTCAGTTTGGCTCCCAGGGTCTCAAAGTGTCCTGCTCCCACCAGGTGAATGGTGAGAGGCTTTTTATACGGATTCAGCCCAAACAGCCGTATTCCCCAGGCGATTGTCATTGGTCGGGACAGAAACTCACTGGTAACTCTCCATAAGGACTGCTTGAGGTCTTCATCATCAGGACGGGGTCTTCCAGCATCTGTCCACAGCTCATTCATGTTGGCTCCACTCAGAATGGGCCCCAGACGTGGGCTGAGGTCCCCTTGCATGGCCAGCCAGTCGTCCCAGCCCTTTATCTCTGACTGAGGCTTTGACCATTTATCTGTGGGGAACGGGAGCTCACCTGATTTTAAGAAATAGTTTATGGTGTTTGAAAACAGTAGCAAACGACCGATTCAGAATTGCTTTGGTTAAGATGAACTTAACTTGATGTTACACAAATTATATTGTACCTTTAAACAAAAGCCACTCCACAACTCGGTCGATAGCAGCCAGTCGCAGCTGAGAACAGAACTTCTTGTGTTTGGACCAGTCCTCTTTCTGACAGTCTTTACAGCAGTAGTACACATTGAGACATCTAGAAGAGTAATACATTGTGATACATAGCTATCTCAGCAAATTATAAACCAGTTATTAACACTACATTGAACCTGCCACAGCGCTTCATGTCCGGTGGGTTTGACAGCTGATTTGGTCTCTTCTCACAGTGCCCACACATTTTGTAGGATTCTTCCATCTTTTCAAACATCTCCTTCTGAGTCTTGAAGCCCACTGGTTTATCTTTGGTCGCTGCCATTGTCCTGGAAATAACATTCATTTCCTCTTCAGCACAGTTAGGCCTATACTTTTTGGCTTTGACAATTGTAACCACCAGTATTAGACATTTTAAAAGAAAAGAAGAAATATAGCTTGGGGGGAAAGGACAGATTTTGAGTACTATCAAATAAATATTTTGATTAGGAGTGTAATATAATATTTTAGACTGGGTGTGTTGAGCTTGATTGTGTTTCCCTTGACTCCCACAGATCTATAAATAACAAAGCACAGCTGCTATAGGAAAGGGTAAAGTTAAGGGCTCATTAACTAGTATTTCACAACAAAAGATAATATATGTACGTGTATGTTTCACACTTGAATGTGACAAACAACAATCTCAGAGTATTTCATGAATGCAAGCGGTCACTTCTTTTAACAACTCAAATGGCAGACCATAGGCTCCACACAAGGCCAATCCTATCTTAAGCTGTGCATGCTAAAAGAAAAAAGGTTTATTACTACAGTTATTATGAAACTATCCCTACCGTTGAGCTCAAACACAGTGGATAAGAGTGACTTACTTGAGTAAATCCGTCATTTGTAAAGCAGTGTGTTCATGCGCTGAGCTGCCCCTGTTCTGTCCTCTGACATGTGAGAGCTCAGTGGGGGCAGATATAAACACCTGTGCTTTTCCTTCTAGAAGACTCTTACAACAACAGAACCTTCCAGAGAACACTTGAGTAACTTGGAGAATACAATCTTATATATGATGAACTTAAATGAAAGTTTAAGGCACTGACATCCCCGGTTCAGTCGTGATTGTACCATAGTTCCTTTTTAAACCCGTAAGGCTACATACCCAACCTAAAGCCACTCTTGGCCTCAGAATTGATGTCTGTCTTACAAACAACTTATTTCCTTCGTAGGTAAACATGGTAAATATGATGCCTTTTATTTAAAAACTTAGTGAGCATAGTTGACATCAATATTTAAGATGCTCTATTTCAGATTGTGTCCAGTAGAGATGGCAGTGTCCAGTCATAGAAAAGCTTATATTAATATTTGCTTTGGTTTCACTCTGCGTTATTGTAAATATAATTACATTCAGATCACAGTACACAAGTAGTAGTACACAAAAAATATCTTTCAAGTGACCGCTTAAGAAAAAGTCTAAATTGAATTGCTACTAACCAAGTGCGTTTTTACTGGTTGCAATGTATAATTTTGCCATCTAGGGTCATCTGAAATATTTATGTATATTTGCATTTGCGACTGTTTGGATCTCGTCACATACACGTGGAATTTGGATAGCAACATTCATCTCTTTTTAGAATTTATAGTCACAATGTCCATTTTTAAAAGTCTCTCCATCAGTCTGATTGTGTGTGGGTGTGGGTGTGTGTGGGTGTGGGGGGGGTCCGTTATGAAGTTTCTGCTTGTGTTTCCTCAAACTCCTCTCTGGGCTGCAGTCCTTGGAAGCGTATAAAGTGGGAGCTGCAGTAGACGGGCTTTGTGTTGGGAGACGACGGGACCTGCTCTGGTTTCTGAGAGCTGAAAGGGTTTGGCCCACTGTCCAGAATGTTAATCTCCAACTCCAGCAAGATCTGCAGGGAGTACTTCAGCTCATTCTCACTGTGGGAAGACACATTTTTATAATATTTGCATGCTGGCATTGATTAGTTCATATTTACAGATGTGTCAGATCACAAATACATACACAATGTAAAAGCGCCCAGTGACATTTGTTTAATTATTACTGATTCCTTACATTTTATACGTTTGTTTACTCTTTTATGCCCCCTCCCTTCTCTCTGTAGTTCCACAAGATTATATGTAATATAAGATACTGTAAATTGGTCTTGTTTGTATGATTAAGCTGCATAGCATACAAAATACATTTGCTATGCAGTAAAGTTGTCAGACACCCACTTGAAGACGGTGAACAAAGTCGGGATGCTGTAGTCTCTGAGGAGGAGCAGAGTCGGCAGCCAGCCTTCGATAGCCCTGGTTGGCATGGAAAACCTGATGTACAAGACAATGCAAAACAAGTCATAATGAGAACTAACTATGTCACTCATGATTAATTAATTATAGCCTAAGATAGCACCACAAGCAGTCTATGATGAATCAAGTTATTTGCTCAATGACACGAAAAATTGTGAACAAAATAACATTCTTTTAAATGCTGATTTCAAAAACACATCCTCTGTCCACTCTTCTAACAGCGGGCACAGTATTTTTACATTCTTGCCATTAACTTGAGCTCTCCATGTGCCAAAGTGCAGCTATATATAAACTGGCGAGGCTGCAGTGAAAGCCACCTTATTTAACAGTCACAGCTGACACAAGCGGAGGAATTGTTGACTTAAACTGGACAAATACCTTTGTTATAGCTGTGACAAACTACAATATTGTCAATGGTCATACCAACTAAGAAAGCATTGAAAGATCATTGGATGTCAGTGCACACATGGACATACAGTTGGGAATCATTTAAATTTCAACTAATTTGGAAGGGTGACCATCATTTATTGTACAATTCATATATTAATCTGCACATATAATATAAGTGCAATAAAAAACAAGTGGTGTTTTAGCTGAAGCATATGTACTCTAAGCATTGACAAATCTCATATTTTAGCCTAGCCTAGAACCCTGTGACAATTGATGTTTACAAGTGCAGCTGGGGCTTAACCCACACTTTGCAGCTTGTCAGCTCTACAGCCTGGCCTACAGAGGGGTACGGAGAGAAGCACTACTTTAATAAGGACCACAGGAGAGAGCATGTTGACTGACACCAGTTTGGACATAAACATAATACCACAACAACTCTTGATGTGTTTTGTGCACTGAGACATTGTTCCAAAGTTCAGTCAATGAGCATAGTCTTCTCCAGCACATTCAACAGATTGTCAAGATGTTATGAACTATGATATTCATTTGCAAAAATATGTCTTGTGCTCTTGTGCCGCTCTTTCCATCCACAGATACATGATCAGAATGGCCTGTTCTTTCAGACCTCTTTCTTTGGGCATGTTACGATACTTAACATCAGTGGTAGATGACGTGCTCAATTTTCCTCTAGTAAATAAGTACAGATACAGGAGAAAAAAAAAATTAAGTAAAAATCCATCCGTCCATCCATCACCGATTTTGAAACGTATTCAAGAGTCCAATGTACTGATAAAGAAGTGCTGATTTTCAGTCAACAGAGGCGACTGAATCGATAACTTAACTGTCCTAGTTAAAACCTTCAGGCAGATGTCATCATAAAACATGCTTAAAACACATAGTATCCAATGCAAAATGTACTCAAGTAAAGAGCAGATACCTAAAAAATGTTACTTTTGTTACTGTTCCTACAACAACAAAAACAAAGGGCACTACATAGACCATGATCCTTTGCTCCATTTCAGCGCAGACAACATGAAGAAATAACTGTTATTAATTCTTTTGAATATGACAGAAATGCGGTGCACGGTGGCAGAGCGGTTAGAGCACCGCCTCCCAATGTTATCGTGGGTTCTCTCCGGGGTCTCCGGCTTCCTCCCATGCAAACACATTCATGTGTTAGGTCAAATTGGTAACTGTAAATTGCCCCTGGTGAATGAATGTGAGTGGATGGTTGTCTGTGTCTCTGTGTTAACTCTGCGACGAGCTGGCCCCTGTCCAGA
This sequence comes from Chaenogobius annularis, assembly GCA_015082035.1. Classification (NCBI taxonomy): domain Eukaryota; kingdom Metazoa; phylum Chordata; class Actinopteri; order Gobiiformes; family Gobiidae; genus Chaenogobius; species Chaenogobius annularis. The sequence goes on along the minus strand of BJKM01000353.1, from coordinate 502,659 downwards.
GTGTACCCCGCCTAAGGCCCAAAAGCACCGGTCACCCGCGAAACCCCTAACGGGACATCGGTAGAACAAATCGGAACAGAACGAATGAAAAAACGAATGAATGAATGAATGAGAGAAATGATTCACACCAAAGGCTTGTCAAGGCAAAAGTATCTAATCTACGATTCTGTTAGACGCTCCACAATATCACAATATTGTATTGTGATAATGTCGTACATAATTTACATATTGTTACATATATATTGACAAGTTCTTACCAGGATGAAATCCAACCACCAGGTCTGGTTTGGAGGCCTCCTGCTTCTCCACCAGGTCTTCCCAGAACTGATGATACAGGTCTTTGTGAGCGCTCATGAACACCCTCTTCCTGGGACCGAACGCCCTCAGGGGGGGCCTCATTATGGGTCCATCCACCACCTCTGGCCCCACCATCACCACCTCTATGCCCTGGTGTTCCGGAAACATGCGGTTCAGCTCGTCACAGTCTGTGAGCTTGGCCCCCATAGTCTCGTTGTGGGATGCTCCTAAGATGTGAATGGTTAAAGGTTTGGAGAACGGGTCCAAGCCAAATTGTTGGATGGCAATTCCCACATTGAGAACTCGGGACAGAAATTCACTCTGGATGCGCCATAGGGACTTTATGTTTGAGCTCTGTGTCCTCGGGACGAGGGCGGCTGGCGTTCTTCCACAGAGTCTCCATGTTGGAACTGGCCAAGATGGCGTCAAGTCGAGTGCTGAGGTCTGAGTGCTGAGGTCGGGTTTGTGCAATGGCCAGTTCTTCTTTTGACATTCTTTGGTACAGTAATACACAATTCAAGCATCTAGGAGGCAGAAACAAGCACAAAAGGGAAAAAAAAGAATTCAACAAAGGCTGAAATCGATACTGACCGTCACTCAGTCAGAACGTAACCAAAAATCTCATCATAATCTGATTCCTGAGTTATTAGATTATTATGATCATGAAATGTCATGTAAACAGTCTACATCTGTGTTCGTCAAGGGCTGTGGACCTTTAGTCGTCGTTAGTCAGTTGTTGATCGAAATGTGTTAGTCGACTAATCCTTTTATTTAGATTATAAGGATTTATATGGGACAACAAAACAGTAGAAAGGACAAGCTATGGAGTATGTTAGCTGAAGATTTGCTATTTTTTGGCTTTTATATGTAAAAAAAAAAATAATAATTGCATTGACTGTTGTATTTTGAGTGCAGTTTGGGTCAGATACGTAGAGATACGGAATAGTTTTGAGAGAATTTGTCCACGCCCACTTTTTGGTCGATTAATCGATGGACAGGACATGTCTTTAGTCAACCAAAAATGTATTTAGTCGTCTACAGCCTTAATAATCTGTAATCTGATTTGGTTAAGTACGACGTCATGATAAAGCCGTCAGCCACAGCTCAACACCCACTAACTGTGGCTGGGTGTTCACTGCTGCTGACCCGGAACACCCTCCCACAGGTGCCATCCGGACAAAGTACTTTCACTTTCACCTCTGCCCAGAACGCTGCTTCGCTGACATTCCAGTACAAAAAAAACACGTCTGTAAACATTTGGTTTATATACTTTAAAACGTTTGCGATTCTGTTGACTAACACCAGCTCTACTAACGGGAAGTAATTGTAATACATCTATTATAATAATTACCAGACAAAGTTGTGTTGCAAACAGCATGTGTTTACGATGCATTAAACCCATGACACGCTGGATAAATTGGGTCCAGTTTCAGAGTCGTGCTCCTGATGAAAGCGTCATGATGGATTAGTGTTTAAACACCTCTTTGTATGCTCGGTACCGATGTGTTGTCCGACTGAATCTACTCTTGGATCGCGGGTCTGACTGCTGCAACCAGCTGCTCCTACGTTCTGAGGCCCTGTGATTTACATCCAATCATATATCAACTGCCGTCTCCTGTCAGGGCACATTCTGGACATACTAAGCCACACGTAGAACAAAGTGAAAACGCAGAAGACTTTTGAAGAAATGAACAGCCTACTAATTTGCTTAGTGGCCATTTGCAAACGTTATGCTTTATGTATTCCCTTTACAAATATCGTGTTGACAGTGTGATAATGGCAGTTACAATGATACTATACAATGATAAATCGAGAGAATGACTAAATCTTTGAGCGCAATGAATCTGGTGCACTGAAAGCATTGTCTTACCCTTTGGAATCGAGAGAACGCTCAGGGACCTCCAAATAAAAGCTAAAAATATACTCACCCTTGGCTGAATTTATGCTACGGTGCAGAGTAGACTATTAGTTGTAACCCTATCCAGTGTCACTCAGTAGCTTTAAGACAACAATAAACTCCTGATGATGGAGTGCTAGCCTTCTAATTTCAGCCTAAAATAATAAAGATTATTGCATATCAGTGTTAATGTGGCAACATTTTAAGTGGCACAGTCAAACTCATCACAGAAAAGCCATTATGAACCCGTGAGTATTGTGTGGTAGGTGGGCCTTTTGATGATAAAACACATAAATCAACCACCACAATTATAGTTTCTAAAATACTTCAAACCGTCTTCCACAGCTTTCCCACATTTCCCTCCCGTGTGAACTGACCCAACTTGCACTTACTTGATGCATCGTTTCAGAGTCTGGCCCTCGCTGAGATGCTCCGGGAGCGTGTTGCAGCCGGTGCAGAACTTAAAGGTCTCCTCAATCTTTTGGAACATCTCCTTGTAGTTTCGAAATGAGATTCCTGTGTGCTTCCCCTCTACTGCTGCCCTAAATATTATAGAAGCAGGAAAAGTCTTTAAAATGGCACTGGTTTGAGGAGGAAATGTTCTTTACCTGTATTCTCCATAATCTTTCAAATTGAGTTTGTTGAGAATGACCTTAGATAGACCAGGGATGTTGGTGTCCATGGAGAAGAAGGCAGACAGGTCAGAGAAGACACTGTCTGTGTTTGGAGCAAAAGACTGAGGGAGCGCTGGGATCTGGCCCGTCGCCATCTACAAAACAATAACACCACTCTATCATTACTAAAGAAACATGAATCTGGCACATCACATGTCAGCCTTCTGCCCTGCACGTTTAGTGAAAACCCGGGGAGAGACAGAGCACAGTGAATGTGATGTTGGAGCTGACAAACACAAACCGTGCCAGCAGATTTTTACATCATGACTCTCGACGGGTTTAAAAAGCTAATCTTGATAACGCACTGGCGCAGCTGCCAGAACACACACAAATGAAGGATTTTATGAGGCAAGGCTGGGCACACAAGGCATATATTTCAACAGAGATCCATTCTTTGACCACATCTGATGTACTGAATGGTATATCCAATATTGACAAAACATTTCAAGTAGGACAGTTATATCTTCATTGTAGATATGTGGGTCTATGATAAGTAAACATGTTTTGCACAACTGCAAATAATAATAACCTTATAATAAGGAGGAAAACATTTTCCTCTAGTCCAGAGATTCCTGAATGTTTCTAATTCCAAGGCTAATTTCATCCTCAGATAAAAATAAATCCTGTTTTATTAGTGTCAACAACACAAACACAAGATATATGTCCCACGTGACAAGATTTCTGGCTGTGGCGATTGTCACAGAAATGTGAACGAAATCGTGATTTGCGGCAAATGGATTAAGTTGGCTTACCTTTGGCTAGAGATGCGTCTGGAGGTGCGTTTCCCTTGTGTGCACGTCCAGGAGAGAAGATTGACATTACCTCATGCTGCTAGGGCTTGTGACACCCCACACACACACACACACGCACACACACACACACCACACACACACACACACACACACACACATACACACACACACACACACATGCACACAGATACACGTGGACGGGCCGGTGGGTGCATAGTGGGTGCTGGCCGGGAGAGACCATGCGGCGGGGCGTTCAGGAGAGGAACCAGAGCTGAGGACAAGTTTAGAAAAACGCTCATGGGGTGGGGTACAAGGGGGCGTGGTCACAGCGGTCCGCACACTTGTTTGGACTGTATGATTTTACAGTTACTAAAGACTGTTTCGAGGGGGCTGAATAAACAAGAACCTGACGTGTCTTATTTTATTGCATTTCCCCCCCATTTTTTTTATATCCAAATGTTACGTTTACGTTAACGTAAGATAGCCTACACCCTACAGGCCTCCAGGAGCACACATAGCCGCCACTGCACAAAGTGTCGTGCCCTCCCTGTGTTGAGTTTTCGTCTTACTTTATTATTAGTACGCAAAACACATGCACAATAGGTTCAATTCTCCAGAAGGTAGTTTGGACCAAGCCTTGCTCAAAGACCGGGAGATGGTCTCCGACCGAGGCTGCAGGGCGCGGCTCTGACAGGTGCCAATGAAGGACGGGTCAAATGCAGATGATGAATTTCCCCCACGGATTATATATAAAGTGCACTACCTTAACCTTTATTCATGCCTCTTGAATATTACTAAAACGGTTCAACGAAAAGATATAATGACGCCGTGCGTCACAAATGTGCTGTCAGTTTTCACTCAGTTGTCACTTCAAACATGAGTGCGCAGCGTTACATTTACGTAAAGTTTCCAATGAACCAGTGGCTGGGGCCACAGTGACTCTACAACTGTTCGTAAAACAAAGTAACCTACATTTCTGTCAGGGGCTCGGAGGTAAGCAAACAACCATATCTAGATGACTCCATTATGTGAGTGAAAATCATATTTCTCATAATTCCTCTGGATTAAGTCAATATTCAATCAATCAAATCCATAATCCGTGTTTGGATAGTCAAATTGATGGACATATTACTCGATGATTTATTCTACTGTCAGTGTGAAAACCTGTTGAAACCACCCTAGCGGTTTAGCCAGGCCTGCAAGCTAACTATTTATCGATGAATATCTGGGAAAACGTGTGTATTTATTTTACTGGGCGTCGAAGTTCACAACTTTGTAGCTGTATTTTGTGTCAACAAAATGGCGCCCGTCACAAAAAATCGGAAGCAGGATGGTTTAAACTCTTTAAAACCTCACAGTGTCAGACTCTCACTTTGGCCATGCTTTTAACTCCTGTTCCAATAAACCAAGGCCTTCACAGCATCCGTCCATCGGACTGTGCTTTCTGAGTATGACCAAGAGCACTTCAGTCGAGTGAACATGGCCTACATAAGGACATGATGGGCGCAGATCACCTGTTTCCATCCTGGAGGCCTCTATTGCGCCAGATATGCGTCTCTTTGTGCGCAACTTGTGTTAAAGACTAGGTTGAGTTCTGGCCAACGTGCGCTCTCCCGGGCCCGGTAATGGTCTACACTCAGCTGGAGGTGTCCAACATGGTGCTTTCAAAGAGTTTGAATTAGAATATTGTGCAAAAGCAGGCTACATTTTCACATAATTTAATTGAAAGCGCAAAAGAAAATAATAATAATGACAGCACCAGTTTCACGATTAGAATAGTAGCTCATGCGCCAGTGCCGCAGTGGGACAGTCCTGTCAGAGCAGATCTAAGCACAGGCACATAATAGTAGCACAGTCGGGAATAATCCAAGAGTCACTTTCTCATGGAGGCCTGATGAAATGCTGCGTTTTTGATGCATTCTGTTAAAAAAAAAAAAAAAAAAAAGACAAATGACTGTTTCTTAAATATATAACAATATTTTTCATGAATTTGTAACAGTATTCTTTAAAGCAGTGTAATAGGATATGACCAACCACTCTATTCAAAACTTGTATTTCTAAAGTCCCTTTCACATGGATAAACCCATGCCAAAAATCAACAACCATATTTCTTATCAAATATTTTTAGGCAAAAATCTCATTGATATTTGGTGAAAAAAAGAAGTGGTGTGTAAGTTGAACCAGCCTTTCAATTTGCAGTAATTGTAATTTTCTGGCCAGTAAATTTAGGCCGACCGTAAGGAATCCAAATACAAAAACTCCTTTATTTGATTTGTTGTTCAGGTGGCTGTGCCTATCCTGCCCCTGTGGACCCTGTGGACCCTGTGGACCCTGTGGACCCTGTTTACCACGGTCAGCTTCCTTAGCCTCCTGTACCTCCCCCTGCAGGTCATTGAGGAGGGGGACCTCCAGGTCTTGATGCCTACCCCTTCTCCTGATCCTTCCTCCCCTTGTCCTGTCTCGTCAACTCCAGAGGTGGCCTGATTTTTGGGGGTTTTTTTTTCAGCTCCCTCTCCTCTTCTTTCCTTCCTTTCCCCCGTTGATCCTGAGAACCCTGTTCTCTCTTACCCCGCTTATGGCTCTCTCAACCCCACCTCACCTGCGCTTGATGACCCTGTGTCCCCTTTTACCTTCCCCGCTCCTGCTTCTCCCTCTCCTCCTATTGACTCCCCAGGCCCGGAGGACTCATGGGACTTTATATTCTGTCCAATCTCTCCTGATCCTTCTTCCATTGCAGCTTCTGGCCTGTCTCCTTTTCGCCCGTTCCTGTTTACCCCACTCCTGCTCGTAAACGCCACCGGAAGGTCAACAACGTTAGGACGGGCTTCAAGAGGCCGCGCTGCTTGTCTGCTTTCAGCGTTTCTTCAGGAGATCACGAGACAAACACAACTTGAACAAGGGGACAAGGGGACGAGGGGACAAGGGGACAAGGGGACCTGTAACTCTCCCAAACCTGAGACGAGGACCAGAGGAAGGCGTCACACTGGACTCTGGGTGATTTTCTTACAAAATTCAAAATGATGTATAAATACAAAATTATAATCTGAATTTCTCATCATTGTACATATATGTGCTGGATTACATGGTTTTGGCTAGTTGTTTTTTTAATTGTATTTTTTGTTACAAGGCATGAAGTGCCTAAACAAACTGGCCGTTATGCTGGGGAAAAGTGTAAATTTTACCCGAAACATTTGAACCCATTGATTGAGAGACACGGCCCTAAAAGGTAAGAATTGTCTTAACATTGTTTTTGACCATGAATGAACATCAGAACATTTGCATCAATTCTTTAAATGTTTTGCTTCTGAAGGTCGTGGGGATTGAGGATGAACTCAGCGACTTTTGTCCAAAGACGGACACAGTGAGGTCGACATAAAGAAAATGTACAGGTAAGATGACCACAAACGGCTGTACACCAGTTTAAACTGGTTTTAGGAAACAGAAGTGACCTTTCCCAAGCGAAAGCCAAGCCTGTGCCGGGATCTAACTATGGTAAAGACATTTTGAAATATCTTTTACTTTATCTTTAAAAGGGAAGCATACATTGTAAATACATATTTAGTTTGTTGTAAGTAATATTTTCCTCACAGAATTGTGTGGCAAACTATTGTTTCTGTACTATGGAAAACAAGTGTATTAAGAAAAATATCAATCCAATCATTGCTGCTCTTTTCTGATCAAGTCTTTTTTGTTGTAATCATAAACCAGACACGATGCACTGTCATGTCGTTTGTTGTCTTGTTTCCAGACAATCTGTCATTAACGGTCTACTAGACGCTCTTGTGCTCCTGATCTGCAGCCCCTCGTGTCACTGGAGACTGGACAACAGCAGCTTCGAGCAAGTCTTTCTAATAATACGACTTGTTCAAGAAAGTTAGAGACATATTATTACTTATGAACAACTGCGGAGTGTTTGTTCATTCTATTTCTCCATCTATAATGTTTGTCTGTGAAGGTCTTGGCAGCTATGAGCTGCCTTGTCTACTCGGACTACAGTGGGCCGGCTCCTCAGGGGTCCATCAGTGACAAACCCAGTTTGTGAGTGTCACTGCAACTTTCAGAATAATCAGTTTGATTTTCCGTTAGTTTTAATAACTATATTGGATAAAATCCTCTGAACTCTTAAATGTCTTCTTTTGCACTAGTCATCTCCCTCTGAACCTTTTCCTCCAGAAGAGAGTCACTCCTGGATGACTGCGAACACCAAACGCCACACCCAACTCCTCCTAGAGCCTGCCTAACTCACTCCTGCCCTGTATGAAGAGGACACTGGGAGAGCCAAAGCCCCTCCTGCAGGTGAAAGGACAGAATTACATCAGTCAAGTTTAAATGGACAGCTAAGACTCTCAAAGGAGGACGTAACATTGTCCTTAACCTTCCTGACAAAGCAATGATATGTTTCATTGAATTGGATTAGACTATTTCTCAAAAATTAAGCAAAAATATCCTCAGATATATAATCCTCAGAGTTAAATTGTGTTTCCCCGGCTCAAATTTAGCAGATAAACGTTTATGAGTGTGATCGAGAGGTTTTGGCTGAAAATGACACTATCACCTTTTAGATTGCTCATCCATCAACACTAAACATGACTTGATAATTAAGTGTTTAATACTGTTATTAACAGATTTGATTTTCAGTCTTTTAGTTCTCTGGAGAACTTTGAAAAGACAGAAACTTAATTGCCAAGTTCTAAGTTGAACAGAACTCCTACAAATCTTCAGTTTCCTTTTGGAAAACGTTCTCCTGCTGCTGCCACCATCAAAAAACCCTTTCAGAGGAAAACGCTGGAAGAAGCAGACGTCAGAAAAGAAAGTGAAAACTGCGAGTTTTAACCTTACTGTTGAAATTACCTTACTGTTGAAAGAAAAACGACTAAATATTTCAAATGTCTTATTTGCAGCCTCCCAAAGAGCAGATGGAGAAGCCCTGCACAGAGCTCGTGTGCTGTGGTCTGGACAAACTGTTCCAGCCACGTCCCATACAGTCCAACCATAAAGTGAGGAGATCTCGTGGCGTTATCAAGCAGCAAGAACACGTGCTGACTCTCCCAGTCTGGGGTCAGCTTGGTCAGACTTTTGTTTTGTTATTTGACCAAATGCACAGACACTTGAAGGCTATAGCACTGCATTACCTCGTACCTTGCCAATAGCTTTAGCTGTCAATTGCACAACAACAATGGCTTTTTTTTCTCGTTACAGTGACCAGAAGATTTATGAACAGCTCCTTCCTCAAATCAACACTCCCAGGGCCCAATCGGACGTCTCCATTGAAAGCACCTTAACATTCAACCAGGACAGTGCATCCCTCTCTAGACTCAGAAGCATCTATTAAGAGCCACAAGGTTTGGTCCTCTGTGAACTCATCTCCCAGAAACACACGTCAGAAGCCTTACTCAAACCACCGAGATCTCTCTCTTTTGGCTCCTGGCAAGCGTAAAAACCCTTTTGAAAGTAAATATAAGGACGTGTCGGACCAATGAGAGACACTCTTGTCCAATAATAGGAATTGACAGTGGCAGTATGGACTCAGATAAAGGGTATAATTCCCACCGGAGAAGAAGCAGAAGCTGCAGTGAAAAGAAGCCTGCTGCCTTCTCTAGAGACGACGACATCGAGCCTGAGCCTGGACCTGACCATTTGGAAACCCTTATCCAGCCACATCCTGAGAAATGCTGTAATGTCAGGCTGTGTTTGATGGTTAAAAACATAATCCATGTAAAACCGTTCTCGCTCCTCTGTCCTATCCTTTTCCAGGTGTATTGTGCACTCTACTCCTTTAACACAGCATCACTCGACTTGAAAATAGACACATTAAAAAAACAATGGGACACTTATTCTGAATTTAATATGCTCTAATTCTCCTTTATTTTCTACTTTTATTCCTTTACTTACATCATGTTCTCCCTGGTCCTGCTCATTCTATGTGATTTTATTTTTTAAAATCATGTTTTTGCTCTTGTTTTTGTTCTATGTTCTAAAAACAAAAAAGAAATGTGTATCGTCTGAATTAAAGCCACGCCCTGCACACAATACTGATTGTATGGTTGCATGCTTAGAGTTTAAAACATGCTATACTTATTATTTGTTATATTTGGAATGGTTTCCAGAAGAGGTCGAATGCAGCATTTAGGCCAGATGTCCATCCTTACACAAAAGTACCATAATCAGGCAGGCTTGAGCATCATCTGTTGTTTTTAAGGATATTCAAGGAAATAGGAGTATTAAATATGCACTAAGACCCAAATGTTTTGTCCTTTCTTTTTCAATTCAGATTAAAAGGACATTAGATCCAAGTCAGTCTCGCAGGAGGTCTGAGTCATCAGTGCACAAGCCTAAGTTTAGTCACGACTCAAGAGTGCTTAAATCTGAGACCAGTTCAAGTCGGAGTAAATAGAGTCGTGTTGATTTTCAGGTTCCATCTCCCAATAAGGCCTGGTCCGACAGAAACTAGAAAAATGATTACAAACATCAACATTTAAAGAGCAATAGTATTTTATGAGTCAGCCCAGATGGTCACACTCCCAAAAACAAACAAATGTAGTCTTTAGTTACAAAATTTATTTGGTCCATTGGAACCTGAGATTGAAAATTAAACATACATTTGTACACATGAAGCAGTTTTATCCCCAAACAAAATCATTAAAATATATCACATTCATTGGAGATCCAGTTGTTCAGCCAAAGCCGTTATATTTTCGTTAAAGTAAGTGTGGATTATGTTTTTAAATCTGTACAATTTACAAGAAACCAGACCGAGGAGAGAAAGAGCAGTTTATGATGGCAAAAGTAGAAAATATTCCTGTGAAGATGTTGATGACCCAGCTGGGATTGTTGGGAGTTTTCAGTGCAGGTTTCCAATCAACTTTAAGCATTTTATTATTAAGCATTTCAAATTATTCATAAAACAGACCTACAAATCATTTACAAATAAATTAGTCAGGACAATCACACACGCATACGCACGGGGCAATCTGCATTTTCAGGTCTCTTTGGAAAACATTTGTACACATAGCTTCAAGTTTTAAGTTGCCATTATGCTATGGTATACATTTTTACAAAACATAAAAAGTGGTTGTGCGAGGAAAGGGACAACGGACCTTTAAAAATCGACTGTACTCAAATATGAACCATCATTGACAACATGACGTATAATCCGCGTAATAATCAAGTTTAGCCACCCTTTTTTCCCCTAAAATAGTAAGACACAAACTTCGAAAGTGCAGTTTTGGTACCATTTCCTGTTCCCTGGTCCTCAGTAAACTATGGACAGCTGCGGTGACGACTGAGGGACACAACTGGCCGTAAAAAAAAAAAAAAGACAAAGAAAGAAATCCAGCTACTTACGCTTATGTTAAATACGCTACGATATGGTGCTGGAGTGACAGCGGAAAAAAAAAAGTGAAATAGAATGTTCAGACCCGCGATCGACGTGTGCCTCGACACAAAACGTTGTGTTTATGCTACAATAAGTCAAAAGACAGTGTGCCGTTTCCAAATAGAGCGGACTGACTCGGGCTGTAGTGTAAAATCTATCTATAATAAACCTCAAACTGATCAGAAGTGAAGCGTGTACTGTATTTTAGATGCAAGTTTGAAGCTTCAATGCTGATTTTTCATTTTTAAGTGTGTTGTCAGTTTTTTTGTGCACACGGCATCATGAACAACAGGTCTGCACATTTATTTCCCTTTAAAAGAAGAAGAAATCTGTCAGGTGGGCTGCTGGGAGACGTAGAGACTTAAATTGTGACTAAAACATTTACAAGCCTCAGCGAGCCTCTCTTGTGAGGAATGTAATCGTTTGCGGATATCGGAAAGGAAGGAACGAATCCTCGTCGCGGAGCGGAGCGGGAAATCCAGCAACCGTTTTGAATTCACAGATTTAGTCCTGAGCTAGAAACGATCAAACTACTGCAGACGGTATGTGATGAATAATGGCTTTTCCTATCGTCTCAAAAGTACACTTACATGATTGAAAACATTGCTGTGGCGTTTGGCTCTTTCGGTACCGCGTTTGTATTTCAGCGGTCCAATCAGGCGCTGGGGATTCACGACAGGGCCTTGCTGATTGGCTCGTAGGTCATGGGTGAGGGAGACAAAAAAAAAAAAAAAAAAAGTTAAAAGAAAGATGGCTCAGTAGTTACAGCACTCCACCCTGACGTCTCATTGTGAAGCTCATTGATCCAATATTCCTCGTACAGCACGTATACAAAAGAAGCAGTAGTAGTCGTAGTCTGGGCTGGATTATTTTAGTCCTTTGTCACAAAATGGCACGTCCCTAATCCCAGATGGATCGTTTAGGTTGTTTTAAGGATGCTTGTACGCACACGAGCCCAATACATTCAGTTAGAACTTCTTCCAGTGCTCAGACAGTTCATTGCTTTATTGTGAATTAAGTGTGCGTTTTGGGCGGTGGTCATAGCGGTCTGGGGCGATGCAGGCCGTCAATGTCCGGGGTCAGCTGGGGGCTGTGTGTGGCCTTGGTGGGGGTCCAGTCTCCCAAAGAGGCTTGAGCTGCTTTACGGTGAGCCAAGCGGTGAGTGATGGAAAAGCCGGCGTTCCCTTCCAGCTGTGAGAGCACCACCAGGACCTGCCTGCAGAGGGAGACACAGAGTCAGAGTCGGTCCTGATTCTACTTCCCTGTGGCAAACGCAGCGTTAACTCCAGACCCTGACAATAAGGGTTTCAGCAATTGTTTTGTTTCCTGCCACAATCTGGAGAACAAGAATATGAAATGAGAAGTCTCATTTACACCTTCGATGTCGAAGCAATTATCAGACGCCATTTGGCAATTTGAGTTTTGATGGTTGTGCTGCTAAATAGTGTTTCCTCCGAGCAGACAGAAAAGAGCCAGGGACTGATTGAAGACTGAAGAGGGCTACATCTACATGTATCATGATACAACAAGCAAAAATTAATATCTATTGCTCGTCTTGTTTTAGACTGCAATGGCAACAATCAGACCACAGGGGCCACTCTTCTATTAATGGTCTTTTTTCCCTTTTTGTCTGGAACAAAACATACAAACGCTAATGCAAGTATAGCGTAGACTCAAGTTTAGGGTTCACAAGAAACTACTTTAGTAGTCAGCAATGAATTGTTGAGTGCTTTTGTGCACTTGATATTTTTTTTTAAACAATTTGAACTAGATTAAAGTATGATTGATCCAGAAATCTATATTGACTTTATGAAAAACTTTGTCCAGCATATGGTACATTTGAGTAGTTATTGCTTCACAATGATGGACCATAAAGGGAAAAACTAAAGGCTAAAATTGCAAAACTATGTATTCATTATTCACTGAAATAAGTACACAGCCAGTCCTTTCTGTGAGTCAATTTAAAATCTTGTATTTGTACCTTTATTTAACCAGGGAGTCCCATTGTGAGTCTGAATCTCTTTTACAAGAGAGACATGGCCAACAACATCAAACACAGAACAGTACCAAATATTCCAACGGTCACCTCGTACAATGAGCTTGATCTGGCACAACAGATAACTGAATACAGAGTATGAGAGCGTGTTTACCGGTGCAGAGGTGGCACACTGTCGATGGTCTTCAGGCTGCCGCGCGTCGACACCACGTTGAAGCTGTCAGTGCAGTCGCAGGACACATGGAGGTAGTACTTTGGGTGGCGATTCTCCACCACCACAATAAGCCCCGCCCAGCCGTGGGTCAGGTAGTAGCAGGTCATGCCCTCTCGGCCCTCAAAAGAGAAATTCGATTACAATAAAGCTTAGTTAGCGTCTTTAGTTTGAAAAGAGAGTTGTCAAATTGACTGTACTCAGAAAAAGAGTGTATATTTGAAGCTTCCAGTGATGTGCAGATGACAGATTAGCATATTTTTAGCCATATGTTTGTGTAGCGGCTGTCATAAGAGTCCCACATGGTCGGCCTCCTACAGTGAGCAGTGAATTCCTGGAGAGCTAAAACAAAGATGAACCCGCGTGTTTAAAAAAAAGAAAAAAGCACTCTGTCATCTTCTGAAATACCAGCCAAAGTGACAGCGCTCTCAACAAGACGCTGGTGAAAAGAGCCAGGAAATGTGTCTCCAGGAGCGCGAGTGCCAGGAGCTGTTGTACATGTACACGAGCGCATTTACAGTAGGAGGCTCGAAGCGGCTTTTAGTTTCCAAAAGATGAATGAACGGCGGCGCGCTCTTACCTCGTGTCTCTCTCCCTTGTTCTCGGTGAGGAGGATGATGGCGTCGGCCAACGTCGTAGGGGTCGCCTCCACCTGCTCCACCATCACCTGCCGGGAGCTGTAGATGGCCAGGATGTAGCCGGGGAAATCCTGGCTGGGTCGTCTCACGGCTCCACTGGTCGGGCTCGAGACTGTGCGGGAGGCAAGCGTTCAACTTAATGCAAGAAGTACACGCAAGGCACAGAATGGCCAGATGGAGGCAGTAAAACATACATACAGAAGTTATCTTCAATAAAACAGTAAGAGTCCAATTTGATTCATGTGGAAATAATAAGATGAATTACACTTCGTTCCAAATTATGATGCAAATTGTGTAAATGTCATTTTGGTTTGTTTTCCAGTGAAACTCGTGGATTGTGTCTCAGGGCTCTTTGGGTCAGTGAAATCAATCTCAGACACTTGTGCCAATTACTTTGCAAGGTAAGTCCAATCAAAGGAAAAACTACTGAAGAAGGACGTTCCACATTGTTAAGCAGACCACCATTCACCATTCAAGCAATATGGGAAAGAAAAAGGATGAATGCCTTGGACAAGGTATGAAAACCTGAGACCCAGTGGTCGAGTGGTTAAGGCACAGTGCTGTGAGTTTCGAATCCCGTTTCACTCTGTCCTGTCCTGTCTAATAAAGCCTATGGGCAACAAAGTCTTTAAAAAAAGGAAAAAAAGGAAGAGAGAAAACCTTAGATATTTCATGAAAAGTGTGAACATCGTACTATTAAGATATTTGATTCAGAGCACACAAGGATATGTGCAGATAATAGATGTATTTGTTCTGCCAGATGAATGCAGCTGCTAAAATGCCATTACAAAGCAGCAGGTATTTGAAGCTGCTGGTGTTTGCAAAAAAAATACCGTTATCATTGGGAGGTTTGTTCAACAACATTTGAATTGCACTCTAAAGGCTGATGACTTGGAAATCATGACGACTGTCATTTATATTGACTAATTGGCAAAATCAGAGAAAAATATTTGCATAACAATTTGGAACTACTTAATTTAACTGTTACATCAAGGCATGGACAAATTTGTTTAAATAGAACTGGAATTACTAATAAATGATTAAGTACATTTATTAATTATTAAGAATATTCAAATATTATAATATCAATATCGTATGTTGTAATCATTTCAAATGTCGGGCAGCCCTAAGAAGAATGCAAATAAATTCATTTGTAAAGTAGTAAATTAGTAGTCATTATTGCTAACAGATGCGCTTGTGTTGTTTTTTCTTGGAAATCATTGCATGGATTGAGAAAGATTTTGTGTTAAAAACAAACAAACATACAGCACATTTCCAGTGAGTTGTCTTTTGTCTGGAAAAGCTGTCAAACAATAATGTAGAATGTGGTTTTATTATCTGGTAAAAGGAAATTCAAATAAGCCACAGATCTCGACCCCTGAGGTTATGTTTTGTTGCGTAAAAACATGATTTGCGAATGGTGTCTGATGAAACTGTGTCTAAACTGAAAGAGTACAGTCGAGTGTTGGTAAAGCGGCGGCGCTCGTACTGGGAGTGGACGGCCCTGCAGACCCGCTGGCGTTCATCTGCCAGTGGTTGAAGGCACAGCAGACCACGGCGTACTCTCCGGGCTCCAGCATCACGTCGCAGCCCACAAACTTCTTGACGGCCCTCTTACTGTGGGCCAGCAGCCGGCCCAGGGTCAGCTTGTTACTGCTGCCGAACGAGGCGCGGAAGACCATGATGCACAGGTCCAGCAGGTGACTGTCGGCTGTGTCCGAACGCCTGAGAGAGACGAGCAAAGCGAGAGGTGCAGTTTTAATAAGAGTGGACAAAATATCAGGGAGAAGATGGAAAACTGTACAGGGAAAAGAAATCTCTAACAGTTCAGTGTTTATTCTTTAAGCTGCCCCAGTCTGTGAGCTCAAATGGAAAAAGAAGTGCAATGACTCTAAAGAGGTGGCTTTTATTTAATTCTGTCAACTGGACAAAGGTTTTAAGAGTGAAAAGGTTTCGCCACTCATCCAAGTTGCTTCTTCAGTTCCTCTGACAGGGATCTTATATCTGTCTGAAGAGAGGAGAGGTGGTTGTATGCTTACACCATCATGTGTTTTTCCCTTTCAAAAGTAAAAAGTTAATTTGCAAACTTTACAACAATTCTTGGGACGGTCTATGTAACTGAATATACAAGATATTCATGTTGTAAACACGCCAGATTAGTCATGGGCTCATCTTCACCCATTTACTGTTTACAATTACAACTTTGATTTGCAGATTTCCATAGATTTTGCCAAATAATGCAAAATTGGACAAATCAGACACGTCAAACACCTAAACCTTTGCCTCTTTCGGCCCATAAATGTAATATTTTGTGAAACGCAGGACGAACCTGGCCGTTTTCCAAATAGTCAAACTTTCGTAAACTGAAAACTGCAGATTTAAATCCACTTTTTAAAGCAAATAGCCATGGAACCACAGTATCACCTGATCACATCGTCACCTTTTGAAGAGCGCGTGCCGGCACATTTACCTGCTTCCCTCCTGAAAGAGGGCGAACTCCAGCGCGGTCCTCTCCAGCACAGTGAGCGCGCGGTGACAGTGACCGGTCCGCTGGCTTTACTGGGGAAACAGCCCTGCAGCCGCACCTCCTGCCAGTCTGAGTGAATCTTACAGATGTCAACGGAGTCAAAGTACCTACAGGAGCAAGAAGAGACTCTGCCTCAGTCTTTGTGTACAAGAAACATCAAACTACAGGGGGCGCTCATCTGAAGCCGCCATTTGAGCAGCTAATGTCCCCGCAGTCAGGAGCACGGGCCATCAGAATGCATCACAGGCCCCTCCTTAAGCATTAGCACGGTCTCAGAGGCGTCTGCTGTACAAACATCATTTAACACATAGAACCTGCCTCCCTCACACAGCACCCAGGGGAACACTCGTTTCCTTCATTTACTCTCTGCCTACAGTCTTTTTGGCACATCCATTTTGAACTGTGACAGCGGTTTTGCATATCTTCTGTCTTCACAAGGAAATAAACGACATGAGCGTGATAAAAACCTCCTACAGTAATGATTGACTGATATGTTTTATATCATGGTATAATTCAAAACCGTTTCAATACAGATTAAAAAAATAATAATAATCAGATTAAAAAAAAAAAAATCAGATTAAAAAAATAAATAAATCCATAGCAACCAATGATTCTGATAATTTGCAGCAGATATGTGTTATTTTCCACCAATAATAATAAAGTGACTATAAAGAGCACTGATCAGCATTGGAAAAGTAAAATTATGTATTAATAATAATAATAATAATAATAATAATAATAAAGCATTCTTGACAATAATAATAATATTAATAATAATATTAATAATAATAATAAAAGCATTCTTGACAATAATAATAATAATAATAATAATAATAATTTCCCAGCAGACCTACAGGATACAAAGCAGTGCAGTTCCATTGGGTGCTGTGCCCTCTCCTTATGGACTGTAGCACATGAAGTGTTGAAACAAAGCTTTGTCTATGTCAGAGGTGGGCAATTCTTTTCCTCTGAGGGCCATATTCGAATCGAGGCCAGTGGCAGGGGGCTTGACCGCGATTATTGGTGTAACAAAGTCTTATAATTATAAGCCTTTTCTATTATGTCATAAATTTAATGTAACATTTGTGAAGGACACAAGTGCAGACACTTGCTACATAGGTAAGACACACTAAAATCTTGAGGGCCAAAAATATCCAGGTCTGGTCTATGCTCTTAAGCGGATGTGATCCAAGTACTGCATTTAATTACTTTAAGTACATATACACTTGGTCAAATATTACTGCAATACAAGTAAAAGTAGCTCAGTAAAAGTACTGAAGTATTAACTTTAAAAAGGACTTGAAGTGCCAATGACAGGTTGGACAACTCATTGAACTAAAATGCAGTTAAGATAAATATACTTTGAATTTAGCTAAAAATTATACAAACTTTATCCCAAAATAGCACATTTTTTAGGTTTATAATTTGACTTAATGTTTAGAAGGTCAAAAAGTGTTTTTTTGTGTGTAAATTATGTATAAACTTTGGATACAATTTTCTCCAGAAATATTTACCGTACTTGATAGGAGAAAAACTACAATTTATATTTACAACAGGTATAAATACACCAAATAAAGAAAAAATAGAAAATAAAAAAACTTGTCATACACACTTAAGGTGCTTAAAAAAAACACACACATTTAAAATAAATGTTGTGAATTATAACATTGTGATTAAAATAAATAAATAAAAATAAATCAAATGCACTATTTTACAGCTTCAGTCCAGCCTGCAAAATGTGTATAAATGTAAAAGATTAGAAAGAAAAGAGACATATTTGGTTAGACAAAAGCAATAATAAGCCAACTCAAAGTCAGAAGTGCAGATACTGTAAGACAAAAGTAACGAGTACTTTGAGTCAAAGTAATAAATACTCAACTAAACCACAACTGAAAAAAGTACAGATACTCAAAAAAAAAAAAAAATGTATTCAAGTAAAGCACTTAAGTAAATGTACTTCCTGACGAGCTCTGTTCTTAAGTCAGGTCACAAAGAGAGAAAACTGTTATGTAATTAGTCATATCTGATTATTTTATAGATTTTACCGGCCTCTGGAGGAAAAACAAGCCCGTAAAAAACTAACTACAGCAAAAAGTGCATCTTATGTGAAGCTCTAGAAATAAAAGAAGACAGCGATGATGCAATGTTCTCATTTACTCTCTTAAAGCGGCTGTTCTGTCCCAGTCAGTGAGAGCACTACATCTTTCATGTGCCAGGTCGAGCTCCCAGATTATTTGTCTGTCACGAGAAAACAATAAACAGCCCGAAGACAAATGGGATCTTTGTGGAGAGCCGAGCGCGTATCCGAGGATGGAATGGTTCAGGAGGACGGCCGCAGTGGTCTGCCGGGACTTATCGCGAGTCTTATTTAGTGAGACACGGAGGGCCAGGAATAAATGACCTCATATTCACTCGTACTGTCTTTAGGCAAACCTGTGACGCTGGTGCCCTGACACACTCCATCAATCACAGCGGCTGCTCACGCTACGAGGAGCACGAGCCTTTATATAGAGCCGGAGCAAAAAACTGAACAAGCTGTGACAGGTAAACTATAAAATGACTGTCCCGCCCAAGTAAATAAACAACAAACAACATCTAAAGCTCATTCAGTATGTTGCTTGGCTTTATGAAAGTGAAGGTTTTAAGCAAATTGTTACGGAACCATTTGAAAGTAATACAACGGAAACTTAAGTGAAAAAGACAAAATAAAGAATCGATTTAATATTATGTTAGAGGTGGGCTATGTATCGAAATGTTGAGAATATCGTGAATGTTGTTTTGAAGATATAAAACATTTTAAAATCGAGTAGATCGTTTGTAGTAAAAACTGCGACAAAAAGAGCGAATTAAAATTAAAAAGGAAAAAAATATGTTGTAAAACTTAAAAAATAAAAAGGGTGTAAAGTGACATTTCTACACTTTTGCGACTCATTTTACAGTAATTGAACATTTGTCTGATAATCAAACCTCCAATAATAGATTCAAAGACATGTTTTAACACATTTCTGTTGGTCATAATATCGTCTAACTAGTTTTATCAGGATACTATTGAGATCTGCTTTACTCAAGATGACCACCAGAGGGCAGAGAGGTTAATGAAAAAACAACAACAACAACAAAAAACAGGATAGTTCTAGATCATGTCAGGCCTGTTTCATTGATATCAGATGCTTATCCCGGGCGTTTCCTTCTTACTTGATGAAGTCGGTGTACTCCATCCAGAAGACGCCCTCGCTGCTGCCGTGCGCCATCAGCTCGTGCCTCAGGTGCTGCGGCCAGTCCGTCCACTCGTCCGACCAGTTCCCGTTCCACGAGAAGCGGCCCCACGGATTTCTTAACCTCAACAATCTGAAAGAAGACACATGTTTTATTTGTTCATACTCAAACAGGGCTGAACGTTAAAACAGAATGGATTGTCTCTGTGTGGTTCAGGACATATTTTAAACTTAAAAATGGTGAAAAGACTGAGGAAGCCTTCTTTTTTTTAAACTTATTTATGATGCAAGTTTCCAGCTATTGGGACATCCATCCTCAATAACAGAAGTACACTGAGAATCAGTCACTTCCCTTCTGGTTTATTTCCTCTGGCTCCGAGCGAGAGAAACACAAAGTAATGTTAGATACGGCCCACTTTAAAGCTGTAAATTAAAGCGTAAGTGATGCGCTGCGCTCGCCCTCAAAGCTACACTTAAAGACAACTTCCAATGCATTCATAATCAGAATATCTAAGCGTTGGACTCCACCCCCTTCGTCGTCAAGTCAGATTCCAATTTGATGTAAAAGTCCATTCAATATCTGATGTGCGGCCAAGGCAAAAACCGGGAGTCAATATTTTAAATGACTCTGCGCTTTTTCTGTTTCCTTCCTAGAAGCTGTTTTGACTTCCCGAAAAAAGCCACTATATATTTCACTGCTGAGACATTGAGGCGCATTTGTAGGCTAAAGGGGAAGCAGAAATAACTCAGCTTGGTAATAACTACAGTGAAGATATTTTGTGATGCATGCTTCAAGGCTGCTGCGAAATATCACTTCAACAATATATTTTTTTTTTATTAAAAACGAAACTACTGACTAAAGTATGAGGAGTATATGGCCAAATGAATCTATCCAGTTGTTATATAATTTGTTAATCCAAAAATATTAATGCTACTTTTTTAGAAATGCATACATTTACACAATTCCTAAAGGTGCACTGTATTTCTTTCTATCACTTTAATATCATAAAAACAAAAAGAAAGCAAACAGGACAGAAAAAAAGTAGTGCGTATAAAGTCAGTTTGGTATCTGCCCTTTTGTATCTGCCCTTCAGTATCCTCCCCTTTTGTCCCAATGTCTGACAAATTTCCATTTTCAATTTCAGTGCAAAAGTTGGTATTTCCCTTTTATAAATGTCCAACGTTATTTCAGTCCCGACAGTCGGCCCCGTCCCCGTCCTCCATCTCCGTGTTATTGCTTTTGTTTGCTGCACCCAAAAGTACATGTTCCGCACGTATCCATCTATCATTTCTATTGTTGGAGTTTGACATCCGAGATACATTGTTTCCAGTCCAGTTCACAGTCCAGTATTTATAAATAATACGGCAGTGCACCGTGTAACTTATATAGGTGAATAATCAGCACCTGCTTGTCTCCATTGGGACGATGTTGCTTTGCCTGGAATGTTCTACAGCATTGATCGTATATATATGTCTATGGAAACAAGCAAGTAAAACGTTCCATCTGTGGACCCATGTTTTTTTTTTTTTAAATCAATAAAAACTCATAGATTTCAAATAATGCAAGATGTTTAATAAAACTGTAAAACATTCCAAGCAAACATAATAATATCTCCAAGTTTCAGAGTGCATCTTTCAGAGGTTGTATCATAAAATTTATAGACAAGCAATTATATATCGCAACACCCAATAAACAGTTTACTGACTATAATATTGTCTCGTCAATGTCAGAGCGTGTCCAATTTTACGCCGATGCCGTCTTTATAATTCATGCGAAAGCTCTTGTGCAGATGTACGGAGGAGAAGGACAGAGGTAATACGAGGTAGGAGGAGAGGCAGATGATCAGAACGCAGGCTGAAGCGAGCCATTGAATAATTGATGAGCCGGAGACACTTGAAAGAAACTGAAAATGACAAGCACCTGTAACCCTGAACATCACGCACGTCCAGGATGGAGTAGGCATGGCGCGGCCGCAGACCCAGGGACTCGTACACCACATCATCCACCTTCATGTTGCCTCCTCCACAGGAAGCTCCCATCAGAAACCTAAGACCAAACCACATACACAAGCGTATTCAAATGCCTTTGTTTAAATATGCAGTGTGCTGTCGGGCCTTCATCTTTTTTCTGACAGTAATTTGTTAAAGAGTGAGAGTATTCTGACAGATGGACCAGCAGTTTGGGTGCATATAATTTGGCCCCTAAGGAACTAGGGCTGTCTCTTGTGCTTTGATAGCGCAGATATTCAAGCTCTTATTATAGCAGGGTTTCATCACGGACATATGGTGCAGGTTGGCCCCCATTAGCTTGTTCATTGTGTTGGGTTTGGAAGTTGGTCCAAATGGATGTTCATTAGCTGCCTTGGATTACACCGCAAACAGCAACTCAAATGAATGTTAATTTTTTTATAGAAGCCAATTTTTTTAACGATTGCTTTTGGTTGATCTCATTTGTGATATAAAAGGACACTAAAGGTGCATGGGTAATACATATGACTGGATATCTTATTCAACCCAAGTGACTGAATCTACTAAACATGATCACTATTTACAGCACTCCACTGCAGTATTAAAGGCCCTGCTCCTAGAGTAGAAGAGTAATATCCAATTTGCCTCTGATTATATTGTAAAAGCAGCAATTTTTGGAAAAAAATCTCAACACATCATATTGTTATTTATGAACATAAAGAAACTTGAAAATGCATCTACTTGATATAAAGAGGTTTGTAAGTTTTGCATCTTTTGGACCTAATTTCATTCTCCTATATTACAAAATGATATCAATTTATTAAAAGTGTTCTAGTGCACAACAGAAAATAACATAATTCCAGGTAAACCAAACTAGAAGAAATACTGCTTTTGTTTCCCTTCTTAAAGGACAAATATTATGCATTATTTGTATCATTATTGGCCTTTGAATATGCTCATGAGCACTTTTGCATCTCATGTTTTAGAACTTGTCCTACAAAAAGCACACGTTATTTCATATCAGTCAGGCGTTTCCCACATCAAGAATTTTGTTAAATCTACTTGAGCTCCATCTACTGGCTACAAATTAAATAGGGGAGATAAGCCTAGCGGTCCCCCGACATGCTAATGCAGGCACACAGTTGTAATGAACGAGATATGAGGCAGAAACAAACTTAAATTAATAGTGCAGAAGATGTTGGAAGATGTCACGACATTTTTTTGAGGCTCAGAAAGGAGAGGACGTACTAAACAGGATTCATGAAACTAACGTGAATCAATCAATCAATGTTTATTTCTAAAGCACACTTACAACTTTAAAACCCCAAAGTGCTGTACAGTAAAGTGCAATAATAAATATATACAAACAATTAAAATACACATGAAGTTAATAAAATAATGACTCAGCTCAGTTCGTGTTTAAAAGGCCAGAGAGAAAAGGTTTAAACTGCACTACTGCCTCAGCAGCTCTAACATGCAGAGACTGTTCCAGAGCCTGGGCAGAGAAAGCTCGGTCCCCTCTGCTTTTCAGCTTTGACCTGGGCACATCCAGCCGGGCTGCCGCGTTTTGCATAAGCGTTTAAGAGAAGTCAGATGGAGACCATAATAAAGAGTTGCAGTAAACTAGGCGGGATGTAATGAATGAGTGAATCACTTTTTCAAGGTCCTTGGCAGGTAAGTACGGTTTTACTTTAGCGAGTAACCTCAGCTGAAAAAAGCTGGTTTTGACCACTGCACTGACTTGTTTGTCCATCTTAAGAGAAGAATCCATCAGCACACTAAGATTTCTCACAAATGGGAGGTTAAAAGAAGCCAGAGGACCAAGAACACTCTCTCCCCTCCAAATACATCTGAATCACCAAAAACAACTATTTCAGTTTTCTTCTCATTTAAATGTAGAAGATTAAGAGTGTCTCTGAGGCAGTGAATCAGGGGCTCAAATTATGAGGTATTTGACTGCAGGGGAATGTACATTTCCAAATCATCAGCAAAGCAATGGAACGAGATATTGTATTTTTTAAAAAGTGATCCGAATGGCAACAAATAAATGTCAAAGAGAATTGGACCTAGGATGGAACCCTGAGGTACACCACAGATCAAAGGGGCAGGTTTAGACTGATGTGGGCTGAGGTGTACAGAGAAGGTTTGTTCTGACAAAGCTAAATACAAGTCCAAGTATGTTTTTGATGAGAGAACAATGTTATAATGGTGAATTTAGCATAATATGTGCCCTTTAAATAATCCGTCTCACCCGGCCTCCTTGGAGCTGAGCATCTTGGCCCAGATCAGGTCCGTGTCGATGGGCTCCTCTCTGGGATTGGTGGAGCTGACCTGCAGCATGAGGGAGTCACAAGGCGCCCCCGTCAGAGTGGCCAGCCCCTCGATGGCCCGCCCTGCCTGCAGGGCAAAGTACGACCCGTGGAGCTTTGCAAGGGCCTTCTCGATCAGAGCCACCCACAGCTGCTTCCTCTGGGCCTGGAGAAGGAGCAGGAGACAACAGCCGCGAAAATAATGAGACACAAACTTTTGGACGTCACCCGCGAGCTAAGCGCTTTGGAGAAAATTCAGCAGGGCACAATTGGAAGCTATTATTTGTGTGTATTTTATCATTACAATTGACTTTGTTTTTGTCCAGAGCGAGCTGTATTTTGTTTTGACGAGCCGGGCTGAGACTATTATCACCCAGAAAATGGAAAACATTCTGGGGTGCTGTGCCACAAATTCTATGCATTTGTGATAAGGTGAACATACAATAGAAAAGCTCTGAATGAATATGATACAAAAAAAAACAAAACAATTTCCAAAGTGTTTTGTGATCTACTCTAACCCACTGCATTTCCCACAGATAACCAAACAAATAATATCATATTTTACTTTAACTTGTCTATTTACATTTTTATATTCGATGTTTTGACTCTCTCAGAGCATCAAACTACCACAAACCACATTTCCCGTTCCTCCTGTCGTCTTGATAAATGCGCGTGGATAACAGATGATGGAGCAGGCGTCGGAGTTGCGTTGTGCGTTTGCTTGTTGCAGTGTAAGACATGATCGCTGATTGCCAGTTGATTAATTACACATCAAGGTACTGTGGTCCTGGGAGACGCGCTCGTAATAATAAATGAACACGTGTTTAGATGAATATGAGAATGATCCAGTGTTGTTATGGATTGAGCTACCACTGCAGTTTAGCTTTATTATATTCACACAGACAGGTCCATATGTTCAGACGCATTTCAATATGTTATCAGTGGCAGCGCAGCATTTAATCCACCATTCATATGTCATACGCAGAAGAGGAACAGTTGATTTCCCAGTGTCACAATTCTCTTTAACTGATAATGCATTATTTTTCATGATGGCGCCGTCGCTTGGTTTTACAGCCAATAAGAACAGTTGCAGTGTAAAAATGCCAGATTATATCAGAAATGGCAGAAACTGTCAACTTTTGTCCCTAGGAAGAAAGACATTACAGAAAAGCACAAGTAACACAGTAAAACACTATACTATTACTATGTTGAAAATGCTTTATCCATTATAGCATCACATCATCACATCAAAATTCTGAAAGATTTATGCCATCAGCTAAAAGGTTAAAAGCACTCTTATTGGATTGTTGATATCACTGAATCTTAATTTTCAGCTTGATTTTCTCACTTAAAATATTCTAGAAATGTTGTGCTTTTTAATTTGTGATTTAAAATGAAATAGCAGAGTTAGTGTTTTGGCATCAACATAACTTAAAAGAAAGTATTATGTGCAAGCCCACTCATTTCCTTTGTGATCCTTTGTGAGGTCTAGAAGGTTGCTTTTGGCCAGCACAAACCCAAACAAACATCAGAAGTGCCCTATCTATTGGTATTATTGCTGAGAGAGGAGGAGCGCAGTACCTGAGAGAGGAGGAGCGCAGTACCTGAGAGAGGAGGAGCGCAGTACCTGAGAGAGGAGGAGCGCAGTACCTGAGAGAGGAGGAGCGCAGTACCTGAGAGAGGAGGAGCGCAGTACCTGAGAGAGGAGGAGCGCAGTACCTGAGAGAAAAGGAGGTAGCCGTAGTCGTCGCAGGGCAGCATGTCGTCCACCAGCACTGTGGTCCACGTGCCGTCCTTGCACAGCCGCACCTGGTACGCCCCCTCTGGACAGATGGTGCGTGTGATCATGACCCTCTCCACCAGCTCGGGGCGTTCGGCCAACACTGCCAATGCACTCAGGAACCTGCAGGGGGCATCGGTGGAAAGTTACACTGGATCCATGTCCAATCAAGAGAAGACCGATTAAATGTATTTATAAAAAGTACACGCTGACCTATTGAAGCTTTACAATTAAAAGGTCGTATGTTATGATAGATAAGGGTTCAAGTTGTAGTCATTATAATATCAGCAGTTGTTGTAAGTAGTAGTTTTAGAAGAAGTACGGCGTCACTAGAAGGTAGAAAATAAATTATGTTTTAGAGATAGGGGTGCGCGATAGTGAACAAAAAGTCTTGATATTTGGTTTAATATTTTTTGCGCTCCATCAAAAACGAACCTGTAAATGTCTTGGCTGAGGTTGAAGTATCAAACAAAAAGTGAAAGAACTGCAAGATGTAACACAAAAAGCGCCGAAATATCACCTTACCTGGTCCCCCTTGTTTATTTTAATTCAATACTTTTGATCAACTCTTTATGCAGCTTTTTGACCGTTTACGTTTCATAGACAACACAACTTTTGTATACTTCAACATGTCCTTCCTCCTGGTTGACAATAACGGCCAGAGTGAATTAAAACCCGGAGCTGATTGTGAGTGGCGTGCGTGGCTCTGTGTGGACTTCAGAACAAATAAAGTCTGACGTCTTGAATTGAAGCAGGTAGCGCAAACACCGACTGGAGGAGTGACAGAAGCAATCAGAGAGACACCAAGCCACTGACAACCAGCCGTCAAACTGAAAATAAGGAATTAGACGTACGTTTCAGCGACACAGCGGTTAGCCACGGCTTTGTAACTATATGCAATTTTCCTCTCAGTGAGAAAATCAATCACATTTGATAAGGTGCCTTCAGCATAGCTTCTTATTACTGATCATTTTTCCAGCAGCAGACGTCTCTCTTGCATTTTAATTGCTTAATCTACAATTCTAAAGTAAAAGGAAAAATATCTTGGGCAATAAATGAGTCGAGGGAGCTTAATAACTTTACTTGTAATTCGAATCAACAGGAATTCCCTCGCATTCTTTTTTAATGCAAATGCCGGCAACACAACCTAACTTTGTGTTGGAGGGTCCTTAAAAAGCGGGGTCACCTCGCCGCGGATCTGACCTGTGACTTGGCCTTGAGCTGAGACGTTTAATGCCGTACTGTGCAACATGACAAGCAAAGCAATAACATCTCCGTTAAGATAAGCAGGTGGCAGATCCTCACCGGAAAAGTGACAGAGTGCACCTTGAAGTCTATTGTTGAAGTTCAAATGAAGGTGATACAATGGCAATAGTCCGCTCTCGGCCTCAAATAGCACTTCACCATCACATGCCTTTATAAAGCTATAATACATCAAAAGGACTGACTCAATGCACCAGCCCGTTGACGCTAACCAACTGTCCAAAATGGATTACCACTGTCATAATCTGATTTTAAAAGGGGCTGAACTCATTTTTTCATGTAATAAAAGTAAAATTTGTTCTCGCTCCAGCACAGGTATATTGACTTTTTAAGTCTTTAAGATTGTTTAAAAAATTATTGCAAGTAACAACCAAATTGGACATTTCACACTGTAAATTGTTGCAAAATAACACTAGCCTTGAAGACCAGGAGAGGAAAACATGAAAGAATAGTTCAACTAAACACAATGTCAGTGTTATAAAGGTAAGAGTCCTCCCCCAGACTTTTTGGTAAAAATAGGTCACGTTTCCTGCTTTTCTGGGGTATTCTGAGTAACATCATGACTTTTGGTAGCTTTTGGTACATACGTTTGCCAACTCTATTTATTCTATTTCAAGCACATAATGTTTTGAAAAGAAGTCCTATGTTTCAATTAAAACAGACTTCTATGGAGTCTACTGAGCAGAATAAAGAAAGGACAATTCGGTTCATATTCAAGGTGCACTATACAACTTATCCTGCTGGTCTCTATGGAGATGTTATTGCTTTGCCCTGAATGTTGGAATGTACAAGAGACCATCAAACTTTTCTATTTTGCAGTTATTCCATTACAAAAAAACCATTCACTCTACTGTGAGCAGGGTCGGTCACCTCTCCACAGATCTGACCGGTAACTAGACCTGATGGGGGTGCTCGTCTCTATGGAGATACGCCATATGGAACCTTCTAGGCGTGGGGTCAGCTCTATGGAGACCAGAAAAGTTACATAGTGCACTTTTAACGTTATAAAAACCGTCCGTGATAAAAACAGAATTCTGCTGACGCTTCAGTCTATTGCTGCAGAAGCTTAAAGTTAAGGTTAAGGTACACTTTATTGTCCTCGAAGGGAATACTTTTTAAGGGCCTTATTTTCAGCTCACGGTAATTTAATTGATCAACTTTTAAGACTTTTTAAGACCCCGCGGGCACCCTGTTTATGAACTAATTGTGGAGAATAATTAGGATTCTCTGAAGGCATTGAGTTAAGTGAGCAATAACTTTAGCCCACTGCAAACAGTTTAAAAGGAACTAGTTCTGTTTCTCCCCATTTTTAAGAAGTTAGATACAGCGTCGTTAATGATTGTGCTTGTGTTTGACTTTAAAAACAAGGGTAACTAGTGATTTTTTGGAGTCAGCCGGGTTGACTGCTGGTTTATTAGGCCACGGAGCGTTTGAACGGACCGTGCGGAGGAATTTAGGTTACATCCGATTTGGAACGGAGAGGATTTTACCCTGAGGACAGTTATTTTTTGATAAACTCTCAGTGCGAGTGATGAAGTGAAACTCGTGTTGGGACAACTTTCAGAGTGACTGTTCATTGTTGTGTCTGTTGAAAAGTAAGACAGCGCCCAGAGGACACGCGCGGCAGAACAAGGGCAGTGAGATAAAGCACGTGTCCAAACAGACTCATCGCTGTGAATAATCTGCCGTCAGGTGTATCGCTACATCTGTCCAACTGGAAAGGAGCTGCTCCTCTGCCTTCATTTCTCGTCTGTACTCTGATGTTCAGCTTCTTTGGCAGTGTCTCAGTCTCACTGTTTGGTTGTGAGGGAGACGGAAATAAAACACAAACCTTTGAATCTGTTGGCTTTAACAACAGAGCTAATACCCAACTCATAATTATGTAAACTCAGTCTTGCATTAAAGATTGGGCTTGGTTTTCACTTTAATTTTTGTTATTGGCTATATCATTCTTTATATTATTGTTAAATCCTATATTTAAATCTGGGAATTTGGTGTAGAAATGTACGGTACAATATGCTTGAGAAAACCAAACTCAATTCCATTTCATTCTGTCTGAACCTGGTTGTGTCCTGGTGGCACTTGGAAAACAAAACGAGTATTGAAACTCTGAAAGCCACAGACCTATACAAATGAAAAAGGCAGATAAAATGTTGTGTTTTAAGACACTAGTTAGTTTGTTTGTTCATTACTTTATCACTTGATTTAGTTCACGGCCAATGTGACTCATGTTTTTTGAGACTGTTGATTTAGTCCTTCGTTTGATACTTCAGTTTTCTTAGTTTAGTTTCCCTTTTTGAGTATATATTTTAGATCATTTTGTGCTTAGTTTGTTACCATTACATTCCTGTTAATTAAACTTTATTCAAACTCACTTTATCTCTGTCTCCAACTACCTGCATACTCATAGTTGATTGACAGTAGAAACTTAGAATGCCACCAAATTATAAGCAATTTTCTGCCTCTTTGGGTTGGTTTTCTATTATAGTGCATTCAAGTTCATTTAAAACGCAACTGAAAAATAATGTGATTATAGAGCAGGAACAAAGCCATATACAGGCGTCTATATGTAACATGAGAATAAGTGCTCACCAGCAATTTCCCAGCAGGCCTTGCAGGATGTCCGAGGGCCTTGGCGTCCTGAACACCGACCACTTGACGCCGCGGTCCTTGAAGTTGCTGCAGTTGATTTCGTGCGGACGGAGCCATTTTTTGATTCGCTGCTGGACGCTGTCGCCTTCGGGAAACCCCACCGAGTGCGGGCCCGGGGGGAAGCTGTCGTCCACGAAATTTACAGAGTTCTGCTTGGGTTGGGTGGGGGAAGGGTGAGGGTAGGAGACGGAGAGAAGAGGTCGAGATGTTATTTAGAAAGCGGTACAAACTTGTATTTCCGCTTTGAAATGTGCTGGGATTCTGGGATAAACAAGGACAGCTAAATGCTTGCTAATTATTCATGTGGCAGGGGGAATTACTCTCATTGTGTATCGTGGCATGACACATGTGCACAGCGGGAGGCCTGAACACACTGCCACGGCCTATACCAGAGACAGGACGCTAACGCGAATCGCTTGTGCATAACACTCTCCCCACTGGGCATCAAGCATTTAACGCAACAAACCATTTGAAAAGCAGCGTGAAACCCAAACTCTACTGTACGTGTGGCCTAGACTTACGCCGACATCTAATCTCGACACCCTATCTGCTCATCGAAAACCCTGCCGCACATGCAGAAGCTATCCAATCACTGGCGTGGTGTCAGTCAAAAGAGTATTTTTGAGGTGGGGTACGAGCTTGTGTTGTTTTGGCTCATGAATAAAACATTTCAAAGTCATGTGATAGAAAAGCGTTCTTCTCTACCAAAGATTTAAAAGATTTAAAGCCATGGGACACCAAACATTATCATTTACAGTGTCGGTATCGGCCAAGATCAAGATTTCCACGCCTTGGTCTCCGTGTGCTCATGTGGCATTCTAAAATTTGTCCCCAGTGCATCACACTGGAAGTAGAAGAGCAATTTAGCTAAAAATACATTTACATAATTATGCAACTAATTATTTTAAAAATGATTTATTTTCCACCCAACATTCGAGCAGACCTGATAATGTGCACACAATCGCATTTAACCCACATCGAGCTATTACGGGGTTTTTTCACGTAAAAAAAGGTAGTACAAACTCATAGTACAGTAGATATCTGGACAATGCCCACATCCTGGCCGTGTAAGCTGCTCCAATGGATTTTATATGGAGTTATCACGATGTAACTGAAGTGCACTTGGGGGCATAAGAAGCGGTCAGGTTCTCTCATTTCAGGAGACCTAGAGTATCGTGGGAGGGTTTGATGTCTGGGCTGCTCGGCTCCTGGAGATCACTGCAGCCAATTGATTAAACGTCATCCTCCACAATCCAGTTTGGGGCAAAATCATTTCAAAGCCGCTTCCTGTAGTTCAGTGGCTCAAGTGTGACCTATGAACTGGCTTATATTTTGGGCTTAAGTACCAAAATGGATTTACTGCAGCGGTGAGGGGGAAATGGAACAACTCTGCTGCACACGTCATACACTGACAAATCTGAGGAATAACAACTAACCAGGACACTGGAATCTCAGGGTTGTGTAAATATTGTCACAAGGCAGGTGTTAGAAATTATCAGAATTTTAGCAGTCAAAACTAAACTGTTTTTATTGATTGAGTGAAAATCCTGCATTCCCTCGTCAGTAGTGGCTGACCACAAGTAGTAAACAAGCTCGGAGCTGAGCAGAAACATCATAGAGGAGTGTTCTCTTGTGAAAATATGTCGACTACAGCTACTTTGTCAACACAATGTCTCCCAAAAGACGACGCTGTTCAAAGGCATTTCCAGGCGTTTGGTGCTGTTTCAATCATTTACACAAGTGAAAAGCTTTGTACTCAAAGAACATCAAGAACAAACTGATACAAAAAATTAACTAAATATTAAATACAAATTTCTTGTATCACAAATTAAAAGTGCACTAGCTGCTTGAGGGTCCGCAAGCTGCTCGTCTCCATGGAGACGTTATTACTTTGCCTAGAATGTTCAACAATATGGCATTAAAGTTCTTGAATGTAGAACTCCAAGGAAACAAGCAGGTGCTGCTCCAGACAAAGTGGCAGGTCAGATCTGTGGAGAGGCGAGCCTGGCCATTTTGGATCAATAAGAACACCCTCAAATGAATAAATGCAAGATAGATACGTTACATAGTATACATACATACAACCTTTAATCTAGAGAATACTAAGTCAATAAACAATGTAATGTTAGTATAACTTTTTGTGTTTAATAGTTCACTTTACAAAAGTTTACATTTAGTTTCCTACTAATACTGGAAGTATTTTTATTTCATTCTCCGTCACCTTTTGCAGATTGCATTACATTTATCTTGTTCAAAGCAGGAACGGCACGCCGAAGCTCAGATGGCGCTTTTAATTTTTTATATCATTTATCAAAAATATATTACTTCTGCTTCAAGGATTTGCATAAGGAGTCTGGATATAGCAGTGTTTTGTTGTGATGGGCTACAGGGAGTCCACTTGGGCAAACCTCATCACTGTTGCTTTCTCTGGACTGTCGCCAACAAACAAAGCTCTGGCACCACTCACCAATTCAAGCAAGGAAAACCTTCTGCTCTCCAAGAGCACACACCACTGGCAGCCGTACAAGGCAGCTTCAGAGTGGTTAGCCTGTGTATTTGGATAGTGACATGCTACAGGCTAACTATTGATCTTGTAAAAGTCTACTAACAAGGACGTATTGAGCTGGCACTAACAGCTCCACACCTATTAAACCAACAACAAGGGCACCCGAGAACAGCCTGGCACTCCCAATCTAACATGCATAAAATAATGTCAACATTTTGATTAAAAAAACAAGAGTTAAATTAGTCTTTGAAAACAACCAATTAAGAGACAAAGAAATATGAGTACTTTGAGTGAGAGTAAGCAGACATGGTTCAAGGAGAAGACATCAAGTGCACATCCTTGGCTCCTAAAGCCAATCAAGTGTATTCAGGTGTAAAAGGGAATATTTCTTGCACTGAATGCTTTGGGCTGAAATTCAAAGAGGTAATATCGACTTGAACCAAACGCAGAATTGTTCATCAGCAAATTATTATTTCAAGCAGCAGATGAATCTAATATTTAGGACAAGTTTCAGTAAGACCGGTGTATAGGCAACAGTCAGCATACCACATCAGCTCAAATATCTGTATTGCCTTTTATTACCTCTATTCAATTGTGAATTTGTTAAGTCTGATAAAATTACTGTATAAACGAATGTTATAAGTAGAAAAAGATTCAGTTGTAGTCATCTGGACTCTGTTTTTAGAAAAACTAAATGTTTCATCCAAGAGTCATTTTCCTCTGTGTAAACTCTGCCCACAGGGCGGGACTTCCTGATAAAGGGAGTTGTTTTTTTGTTTAACTTGAGACAACTCTCTTTGTTTACTAACAGCCCTGTGATGGGCTATCAAAATCCTGTTGTAAACTGACTTTTGCTCCCTCCTCACTGTGCCTGATTAGCATCAGAATGCCCCGGGTGTCTACCGTTCCAGGGTTTTTTTTTTAAAACAAAGATTGCCTCCTTAACTCCTCTTTCAAACCATCTCTTCTCCTGCTTA
Source organism: Chaenogobius annularis (assembly GCA_015082035.1). NCBI lineage: Eukaryota > Metazoa > Chordata > Actinopteri > Gobiiformes > Gobiidae > Chaenogobius > Chaenogobius annularis. The sequence goes on along the minus strand of BJKM01000353.1, from coordinate 469,622 downwards.
GAGTGGTTTGTGGCTTTGAGATGAAGGTGAACGGCGCTCTGTGGTCCTGAACTTGTGTCTTCTGTGCCTCTTATGAAGTGGCTGTTTAGTCTCACTTATGTACCGCTCTTTACAACTTTCTTCACTGCATTGAACAAAGAGTAGGATATAAATCCTGAGTTCACAGACTTGATTTGCAGATTGAGAATGACTCTTGGATGAGAGTTGAAACATTTTATTTTCTAAAAACAGAGTCCAGATGAATACAACGGAATCTTTTTCTACAATGGAACACTCGTGGATGAATAAGGGATTTCCCCGACACAAATGTTATAAGCTTTCTACAGACAGAGTTTAACCATATACACGGTTTTGACAATATTAGAAGGAGTGCAGTTAGCATTTTCCTCTGCCCTTGATGTCCCTGACCCCGGAGAGCTCATGGCCACAGATGATGCACTTCCTGATTACGGGCGCCATAGGGGAGCAAATCATCTTTTCTCTCTTTTCTCTCCTGCCTCTGCCGCTTAAAATAGCCCAGCCCTATGTTCACCTTAGCACTGTTTCACTGCCACACAAGAACAGAGCACAGGCCGCGTACAGGGAGGAGGGGAGAGGAGAGACAGAACAGACAGAATAAACAGAACAGCAGAGATAAAAACATTGAGGGGAACGATGAAAATATGTGAACTTTGAAGAGATGAACTACAAACTAGGTTTAACGGTCCAAGCTTTAATTTCGATGTTGAGTTTAGGAAGACCGTGTGAGAGGTGAGAGAGGGATCCTTGATATCTGTAACTCCCACGCTCCCACTGGTGAGCTCTGTGACTCTCAAAGAAGCCATTAATAATGCATCGGAAAGCTCACTTCATGCTATTGTAAACGTGGCATGAGAGCCTTATCAAGACAGTCCCAGACAGTCCCAGACAGAGTCCAGCAGAGTCCAGCAGAGTCCAGCAGAGTCCAGCAGAGTCCAGCAGAGTCCAGCAGAGCCAAACTGACTGACCATGAAGAACAGGGACTATTCCTGTCACAACAGTGTTTGAGATGAGTACCTGTGTGTCTGTACTCGGCTGAGAGGATGAATCACTCCAGCGAGCACTCCCAATGACACACAGTTGACCTTATAGCCCTGTGATCTTTGAATGTGATTATGTTGTTATGGTAACACATTGTGGTTAAAAATATACAATTAGAGTCTTTTTAATGAGTAATATACAATGTTAGGGTAGGGTAAAAAAAGGCCAGATAAAATTACATTCTGAATAAAATGAGATTACTACACTGAAAGTTCTGTTTTAATCCTCAAAGAAATATATTATATATGTTATAACTATTGTTTTGTGACCCGAAAAGTCGTACATTGAGTCATACATTCACATGTAGAGATTTGAAATGTGTGACGTGACAGTGCTTTACTCACCTCTCTGCAAAAGCTGACAATATTCTCCCAGAGCTCCTTGGCTTCGCCCTCATCGTTGCGGCGACGGGCCTCGACATGCATGCTCTCCCTTCTCTTCAGAGGTTTTAGCACCTTGCGCATGGTGAGGTACTGCTGGGGCGTGTGGCACGCAGCACAGTTTTTGGCCTTGTTGTCATTGAGCAGAGTACATGCGGGACATCCCCACTGCCCCCCCTTCTCCTGGAGGCCAGAGGAGGCAGAGCTGGAGGACGGGAAACCTCGCCCCTGTTTGCGCGTCTTATGTCCCGAAGAGGATGAGGCTGTGCACGAGCACGATGTGGAGGCCGAGCCTGCGGAATGTCCACAGGCCGGGCAGCAGCGGGACAGAGGCGCTTGCTGTTCCTGAAAGCCATGGAGCTTTGAGGAGCCACAGGCGGAGCACTTGGCGGCCCCCGTGGGGTTGCGCAGCGTGCACTTGGAGCAGGCCCAGGTGCTGAAGTCTGGGCTGGAGGGGCTGGCCGGAGTGAAGCGCACAGATTCACAGCCCACCAGGTCGATGAGGTCAGCGCCGGCCCGGGACGATCTGCATGACTCACATTTGGAGGAGCCTCCTGTGTTGGACACAGAGCAGCTGGGGCACTTCCATGTGGAGGAGGAAGAGGAGGGGAGGTGGGGGGGCAGTGGGTGCTCCTCTTCCTCTAAGATACTCAGGCGCTTGCTGGGGTACGTGGGCTCCTGCGGTTGGGCGTGCTTGGGCTTGGCCGGCCGCTGAGGCCCTGGCTGTGGGGGGACGATGGCTGTGGAGGGGGAGGTGGGACTGGGGGTATTAGTGCCGGGGTTTGGGGGGCGTCCTGGAGGGGGCACCTCCCTCCGGCTGCGTGGCACAGGGTTGTTCTGTAAAGACGAAAAAGAGGCAAACGAAGACTGTGAGGCTGCATGTGGGGACTCCTGAGTATCACAGGGCGGCGCGGGAGGTGAGTCGTCTGTGAGGTCTATGAGCAGCGGAGGAGCCCCTGCGCTGTGGGCTGGGAAACCCAGCACAGGAGTCCGTACCTCGGGCACTACCAGAGCCTCAGGGGGGATTTTGGGTAAGGACAGTTTCCTGGGCCCACCACAGGCTGAGCAGGACAGGGCCACAGGCGTGTTGTGGAGAGTACAGCGAGGACAGGCCCACCCCGGGTGCTGGACCTCCAGACGCCCCACCTCTCCATTGCTCTCGGAGCGTCGCAGCACCTCCTCTTTGGCTGGATGCTGCCCGTGAGGCTCCAGCAGCACTGAAGGGGGGAGGGTGGGGGTGGGCGATTCAGGGGGGGCCGAGGGGAGGCCATTGGCAGTGGCAGCAATGGTGGTGGTGGGGGGCGTGTGGGTGGCAGCAGACTGGCCAAAACCACACACAGAGCAGGCTCCAGAGCCCTGCGGGTTGTTGAGGGTGCAGCGGGGACAGTCCCACCGGTGCTCCTCGCTGCTGCTCAGCCTCAGGATCTGATTCAGGTCGGGCTTTTGGCGCGGAGCTTCACAGATGGAGCAGCGAGGGGCTGCGCCAGCATTCAGGAAGGTGCAGCGTCCACATGACCACTCACTTCCTCGCACCGCTGCTGCCATGGAGCCAGGAGAGTGGGAGTGGCTGCAACACAAGCACAAATACATCAGTATACAAGACTTTTTTTTGTAAATAATACAATCAAGAAGCTAAAATGTAATGCACTACACAACCACAGCTGTTCTCAAATGGCTAACAAAGCATTTTATGTCATATGACAGGGTGAGTGTTGTTAGAACTTTTAGGTAAGAAAGATCAGGACACCAGGTTACAAAGTCTAAACGGGCTGTGTTAAATGTAATATGTTTTACTGAGATCCCCATTAGCTGCCCATTTAAAGGCCACTAGTCTTCCTGGGGTCCTCTTAAAAATAGCCCAAAATGTTATCAAACATATCTGTTTCTGTTTTTATTCTGTTTTTTCCACTGTCGAGGCAACTGCTGTTGGGATTTTGGGCGTTACACAAAAATAAATTGAATTGAATTGAATATCACAAAATAGAAAAAAATGAATCCATAATAACAAGTTTATTTCCAAAGTCAGAGGGCAGGAGTGAATTTCCTGTTCCACAAAATGATAATGTCTTGGCTTGTTGGTTACTTTGAAGAAAAAGAGGTCGAGGTCAGAGAAGTATCATAAAATGGTAATTAAAAACCATTAGCTTGCTCAAAAAAATTTATTCAAAACTCTCTCAGGAGGTAAAAAGGCAGTGGATCTATACACTGTGGTCACATGACTAGCCTGGAAGATACCACATACAGGAAATGGGAAAAAAGGAGGCAGATTATGACAAAAACATTGACTTTTGAATAAAAAGCACTACTTGGGTCCCCTGCTTTGCCGTTGTGTGGTGACATAAGGTTACATCAGTGTCACATTGCACATTTTCATAGCATGGCTGATCAAGTGCACAAAGGGTTAGGCATTAGGAGAAACCAGTTTGAGTTACAGTGGACAAGTGGTGTTGAATATGCCGTGTGCCTGCGGTGAAATCCAACAGCCATATTGATTTGAAGCTGCATATTTGGCCTTGCGAGTGGGTGAGGCTCAGCAGGATATCTCTGGTGTGCAGGGATAACCTGGGGGACAGGCATGGGCTGCTGCCTGAACAAGAACCATAAATGTCACTGTCATTCAAACAGCTCATGTGTGAACGCACATGAGGTGGTGGAGAAGAAAGGCAGCAGAGAGATGGGTGCAAAGAAACTGCACTTCATCAGACAAAAAGCTTCTGTGCGTAATTGGGAAATGGCTGTGTGAAACACCAATACCAATAGAAAAAATTGCGCACTCAGAAGGAAAATACTTTTTTCAAATGAAATACAGTAAATAAACTACATAAAGTCAACCCTACGGTTTGTTTATCAAGGGACTATATCTGCATGAGGGCTGTCATTTGTTATTATTAGAGATTTCAGTATTTTACCATACACACATGATAAAAGTCAGAGCTTATCAATTTCAATTACAGTAATTACGTAGCCCACCGAACTATACTTAAAAAGATATATCAAGCTTTTTTCCCGATATTTAGTGATAATCCATCACACGTATCAGGGGTGGCTGGTCATTAAGGCAATGGGTGGAACACACTGCCAACAAAAAGGGAGAAAAAAAGAAAATAAGTGGTCTAGTTGAAGTTTACAGTGCATTAAAAATCCCAGAAATATTCAATCAGCAGAGCCAGAGTACGGCACATAGACATCATAGCCCCTTTTGGTGCGATCTCAGCTTCGTTTATAATTGCACCAGCGTGCTGCTGTCATCTACGTGAGCACGCACGTTCATAACAGTCCAGCTGCAACGTGGCTTCCTGACGCCCGGAACATGGATCTATTAGTTCAGAAGGCATTCATTTATCATTACATTGGCCTAAACCTCCGGAGCTCACTCATCCCGTTGGAGTTGGACTTGAAACAGTGTATTGGCCTAAATGATAAAGTTTTGGACACAGAACACACGGGGCCACGCAGATAGACGCACCCTGCTTCAGTCTTTGGAGAAGCAAGGTAAGACTCACAGTTGAAATGTGTGTAAAATGAGCTGGCTGTCACAGTGTACTGTGTGTGTGAGAGTCTGTGTGTGTGTGTGTGTGTGTGTAGACCTGCAGTGCGCGTCAGAGTTGCACTGATGACATGTGTTTGTGTTGTGATTACCTGCTCTTATTGTAGTTACAGCAGCTTCATGAGAGTGACTGCGTTATAAATAATAAAATAGAAACAGCAATTTGATTTTCCTCAAATCAGAAAAGGCCAAATCAAACATGGATGAACCACTCAAAATACAACACTGAATAAGCTAATAGTGAGAATACATTATAACATGGTTGAAGGCTCAGAAGTCACTTTTGTGTAATATGAGCAGTTATTTTGATATATTTACATGACGTTATATATATATATATATATATATCTATCTGCATTACAATAATGCAGATATAATAATGCATTATAATAATGCAGATACAATTATAATAATGCAGATAAAACTTCTTTAAGAGCATTGCTCCTCTGTAGTAGCACTTTGCATCCTGGCCAACTTATGTGCCCTTAGTTCAAGTCCATTAAACCCTTTCAAATCAGGCGGATTCTGCAGACCCAGAGGAATCTTTTATAGACACTGTACTCTGGTCTTCAGCTCCTCTCCCTCAGGTGCAGAGAGAATGACGACATGGAGAGATGCTAATGCGCCTCTTTGGGTGCCTGGAGTGCGAGCCCTTGCCTCTGGGTGCAATGATGAATGAAACTGTGTACGTAGTGGCTTTATTTATCTGAAACTTTCCGGATGCATTTGGAGGCTGTGTGGGTGTGTGGGCCAGTAAGAAGTCCTGCTGTTTTGTCAGACGCTGTTAGAGCCACATCCATTTTTCGGTTCTAATCTCAGTGCTACAACATAAAGCAGACCCCCAAGAGAGATGAAAACAGGACTTTTCCAGTAATGACAATAATTCAATTGCAAAAATATGATCTTTCTGTGAGATCACCCAAAAAAAAAAAAAAAAAAAAAAAAAACACTAAAATGTGCCAAGCCTAAAACATAAAGAAATTATTATGAGAATCTTCTATTTTTTTTCATAAATCATTGCCAGACTCATAACCATCAGTACAACTGTGTGCTGAGAGCCGGAAGAGGCCAGAGGACATATATATTTATATCTTAAACTCTGTGTAATTCCCTCTGTAGCCAGTAGATGATCCAAAAACTCAGGTAGAGTCAGGGGAAACAGCAGAGATCCAAATGTTTTGTAAGTTATATAAAAAATAATTTAAAGGCTGATAATACAAAAAATGCATCATATTTGTCCTTTAAAACAAAGCTAAGATTTAAGACCAACTTGAGTAATAGAGCTTCAGTCATAGCAGTGCCTCCAGTTAGCTTCATGCAAGCAAAAGTTGTTGTTAACTTGCCAGGGGGTGAGTGAAAAAAAAGCAAAACAACAGAAAAACATTGAAGCTCCAGACCCCTAAGTAATGTTGATGACATCACATGAATGGTATCGATATGAATTCTTATTTATGTAATATTTTATTCTTTATCATTCAACCTCTTCTGACTGGTCTGCTCCTGTGATGCCATTTAATGTTAATGGCTTTACACAATTCAAATGTACTTTTTGTTGTCCCTAATCCACCCACTGTGCCCTCACAACACATCAGCCGCATTTGCACGTGTAAGCGACATCTCCACGATTCACTACGCTCTCCAAACAGTCCAATATCTGAGCCCCACAAACAACACTGACAACACAACAAGTGTCAACAGCACCTCACGTCTGATGACTGTGTCTTCCCCGCAGCCATTTTCACACAACTGTCAAGGCTCTTTCATCTGCCACCACAGAGCAAAGTCCCCATGTCAGCTGCGCACATGCCCCGTCACACTGATTGCTTTGGTTACAGTAGGAACACGAGGAGCAGTAATTCATTATGCAGAACTGAACGTCAACGCCTTTTATTGTCACGGATAAGTCTCAAAAAGAAATATTAATATGCACTTGTGCTGTAATCATTTTGGCTATTACACAATGTTGTGGGAAGCATTTACTGGTCACAAAACTTACCACAACTGATACCCGTCTGCCAGTGAATGGTGAAATTACGAGTTTAGTTCCGTTCCATCTACGGTAAGCGTTCGTGTGCATATCTGGGTGTTTGTTACCTGGTTATGGGAGACGCAACAGTCTGCTTAGAGACACACTTTCTGTTATTTAGCAGTTAGCTGCATATTTTTTCGTCATGCTCAAAATTTAGCAGGTTGTTAACACTTTAACAAAGCTACAAACAAAAGGCCTCTATTTTTGCCTAAATGTTACGCTGAAGTTAAAAAAACCAAAAAAAAAAACAAATGCTGAAGTCTCGCAACACTTTTAATGTTGGACGGATATAAACTATTCCTGAGTTTCTTGTATGTGTTTCTGGGCATGTTATAGTTGGCCAACATGTTTTGTTTTTAACCTGAGCTTCAGGCCTTGTGCAGTGCAGTAATGTTATTTGAGGCGATCAACCTTATCCTGTTGGGATCATGTGGGATACATTTCTGAACTAACAAACCAATGCTAATGGGAACAGCTTTATAGGGGTAATAATACAGAAAATGGGAAGTGTAAGGCTTAATTGTACTTTGGCATACTTTAGGTTCTTAAAACCCTTCAACTGTGTTCCAATGGAGATAATACCTTGAATAATGTTTCAGCAGTTAAGCTTTCCTCAGCATTTTTGCCCCATAAAGGTGAATGGCAATTGCACCATCTCACTGACTAATCCAGCATACTAAGGATATTTAAAACCAGGTACAAAATTTATTTTTTCCAAGTGAACAGCTCTTCCTAATTTTTACAGAGAGACAGATTCTAAGAGTATAGGGCGGCCTGCTTCAGTCCGAGAGCGTACATAAAGCCTTTGTCCTTGGCCCTCTTCAGCTCCTCCAGCTCCACTGTGTCGCAGACCTGGGCAGACAGCCAGCAGCTTACAGTGCAGACAGACACATAGACGGAGACAGCAGGGGAGAGGAGACTTTAGCGGTAGGAAACGCCATCTCATCGTGCAGTTTGCAGCACATAAAGTACCTGTTCGTACTCTCAATTCATTTAGGTAAGAGCTCAATGGGCCCTGGACAATTGTGAGATGCTTGGCTGGCTGTAAGACAATCATCAAGACACTTGAGCAGACTATTCCAAGCTCTAAGACTCTCTGAAAACGGTGTAGCCATCATGGAGGGGAAAGGGAGAATTAGAAGGCAGAAGGGGATGTCAAATTGTAAATGTTCATAATTTTCAGATAGTGTTGTACAAGCCGTTATAATAGGAGCTACTAAAATAGAACTACGCTAATGAAGCAGGCCTGGGTCAAATTAGGATCAACAACAATGGGATTCTTCCACAAAGTGTCACTTAGGGCTGCAACTAGGGCTGGGTATTGCCTAGTTCCTTATGCTACAAAACGTATCCTGATACTTGCAACTTGATACGATACATGTCCTGATACATGGATATCGGGATACAAATCAGATTCAGTCATAATCAGTAATTAGCAAGTCAATAAGTGCAAGTAACTGGGCAATTTATAATAAATGTACGGTGTGTTATTCAAATGTATCACAAGTGTTGCCGAAAAGTCCATCACAATATATTATAATATCAATATTTTGAGCACACCTCAAGCTGCCACTAACGATTATTTTATAAGCAAACAGTTGCAGATTATTTTTTCAATTACTCCACTGGTCAAATAATTATTTCTATTGTTCATTGAGGTTTTTAAAATACATAATCAACTTAATAAAAGGTACAAATATGGTGACTTTTAGAATATTAACATATAAAGTGTATTATTGACGAAAATTAGACATTGCTTATTATTTTATAACATTATGATTTAATAATTTCACTGGGCTGTGTATGTCCCTGGGTGGACCGGCTGGTGTCCTGGTGCAGTGGTAAAAACCTGGAGCACAACGCCCAGAAGACAGTGGAGATGATCATGGACTTCAGGAAAGTCATGACACCCGGCCCCCGGCCCACAGCCCCCCCTCACCATGACAGACTCCACCGTGGACTCCCGCTTCCTCGGCACCACCATCACCCAGGACCTCAAGTGGGAGCCCACCATCAGCTCCCTCATCAAGAAGGCCCAGCAGAGGATGTACTTCCTGCGGCAGCTGAGGAAAGCCAAGCTGCCAGTGCAGATGATGGTGCAGTTCTACATGGCCATCATTGAGTCCATCCTCACCTCCTCCATCACCGTGTGGTACGCTGGAGCCACAGCCAGGGACAAACAGACTACAGCGCATCACAGCCAACCCTCCTCACCCTGGACATAGACTATTTGAGCCACTCCCCTCAGGGAAGAGGCGATGGTCCCTCAGGACCAGAACCTCCCGCCACAAGAATAGTTTCTTTCCCTCTGCCGTTGGACTCATGAACACTTCTAAACACCTGTCACATAAACTACAGTTTAATCAACCACTCACTGCACTGTCACTTTCTGCACTAAATCTGTTTTTAAAAAATATTATAGTACATTTAAATTGTTTTTCTTTAATGCATCCTCTATTTGATTTGATATATCTTGCTTTTATTATTGTCCATTGTTGTATGTTGCACTGAATCACCAAAGCAAATTCCTATGCTGTGAATTTTGTCCACCGACAATGGCAATAAACATTTTCTGATTTTGATTTCTGAGTGTCTTTGTTATTGAAGGTATTTTTTATGTATTTTAGAGTGTGTATAGTCCGGATAACAATTATGATTCTAAAAAATATGACTACAATTATTTCATCGTTGCAGGGTAAGTGTCGCTATAAATAAATTTGAGGCATATATTAACAAAATTACAGGAAGTACACACTAGAACAGGGGTGGGCAATTATTTTTTCTCCGAGGGCCAGTTGAGTTGAGGGCCGGACTGCGATCATTGGTGTAACACATTTTTATAATTATAAGCACTTTTCTGTAAAATATACGCGATTGAATCTATTATTTCACTCATTTCATGTAATCTTTATTAAGGACACAAGTGCAGACACATGTTGCATAGCTAAGACAGTTAAAAAATAGAAACTAACATCTTGTGGGGGGCCGGATCAGGCCCTCGGCCTGTTTTAATCCGGCCCCTGGGGCCGCAAATGCCCAGGTGTGTACTAGAACCAAACCATGGTCCAATTTGACAATGGCAAAATGTCAAATTGAAATGGACACAAAATCCTTAAATCTAATAATTAGTACAGAATGAAAATCATCTGGGCCATATCACAATAGTAAAAAAAAAAAAAAAATTACAGATAGAGATCCGATATTCTATTATACTCCCTCAAAATTAAATCTAACAATTCATTTTCAAGACAGTCTGAAAAACTGGGCATTAAACAAATGAATCTGCAATAACAATAAAAGAAAACAACTTTAATAGAAGTAAACGTAAATTCCACACTGGCACTGCTGATTGTGTTTGCTACCCACAGTTTACAGTTTGGACCCCCTCCACAAACCAAACTGTGCTGCAGGATGGAGAGAGCCGAGCCTGGCCAGCTTCTTGATACTTCACCGCGAGACATTTGGCCTTTGTGTGACTGTCATTAGCACTGGCGTTCTAAGGTTGGCTCGTATCCCAGAGCCCCAAGTGAAAACATGCTACACACTTTCACCAACAAGGGCAGGGGAATTTTGAAAAACATCTCAACAATAAACAAGCTGAGTGCATTTTTATTGCTCCCAGTGAGGCATAGGAAATTGCAGACGTTTAAGAAGGACGGCTTACCTTCATTCTACAGTAGCTTCAAATTGTGTTAGTATTAGTTGGGATAAATTGGTTATGAAAGCCTGCATTAGCACTAAAAAGTCGCAGTGCAAAGCTTAATTAGAGGAACATATGCCTGTCCCACTGTGCCTCTGATGGATAAAGAGTCCACATTTGTATGGGTCGAGACATAAAAGTTTGTCAGCACCTCAGAGAGCTGATGTAACAGATGGCCCGTCATTCAAAAGCGCCGCCTGTGTCACAAAGGGTTTCCATGACGCTTTATCTTGCAACTAGCAATGCCTGGGCTTTGAGAAGCAAACAGGGTTTAGAAAGCAAACTTGTCATTCAATTTAGGCTGCCAGCCAGACAAACGCTCCCTAAATGAAGCAGGATATGTGTCTTGGAGCGAGTGCAGTTTTTGAAAGTAGCCAGCAGGAGTGGTGAATGTGCCTTAGCGGGAGCTCAGATTTCTCAATAATGCACACGGCTCAAACAGAAACACACACAAACGTTGACATGCAAGAAAAGTTAATAGGTGCAGCTCAAGGCCGAAGGGAACTAATGGAAGCAAACGTGTCAACAAGACATACTAATAAATCAGAATCAGAAAGGGTTTATTGCCATTGTCAATGAACAAAATTCACAAACATGGGAACTTCTCGGCATTAAGGTGCAACATAAAACACTGATCAATAATAAAATAACATATATTCAATCCAAAGGGCATGCATTAAGAAACAATTTAAAATTAGTATAAAATAAAAATAGGCATTACTATGTACACAAGAATTACAGTTGAATTTACAGATGTAGTGCAGAAAGTGACAGTGCAGTGAGCGATTGAATAGTTGCAGTTAAAGTGGCAGGTGTTTTGAAGTGTTCATGAGTCCAACGGCAGAGGGAAAGAAACTTATTCTTGTGGCGGGAGGTTCTGGTCCGGATGGACCGTAGCCTCCTGACTGAGGGGAGTGGTTCAAATAGTCTGTGTCCAGGGTGAGAAGGGTCAGACTCAGCTGTGATCCGACCTGCTCGTCCCAGAGCCCAGGAGACGTACAGGTCCTGCAGAGATGGAAGTCTGCAGCCGATCACCTTCTCAGCAGAACGCACAATGCGCTGTAGTCTCTGTTTGTCCCTGGCTGTGGCTCCAGCGTTACCACACGGTGATGGAGGAGGTGAGGATGGACTCAATGATGGCCGTGTAAAACTGCACCATCATCTGCACTGGCAGCTTGGCTTTCCTCAGCTGCCGCAGGAAGTACATCCTCTGCTGGGCCTTCTTGATGAGGGAGCTGTCATGGAGGGCTCCTAGCCTTGAGGATCCTGGGTGACGGGTGGTGCCGAGGAAGCGGAAGGAGTCCACGGTGGTGATGGGGGAGTCTGGGGGTCATGTTGTGAGTGAGGGGGCTGGGGGGGCTGTGACTTTCCTGAAGTCCACGATCATCTCCACTGTCTTCTGGGCGTTGAACTCCAGGTTGTTACACCGCTGCACCACTGGGGACACGGACTGGTTTTATGAGACAACCGGGAGAGTCCACCTCCCTCCTGCAGACAGGCTCATCCCCGTCCGAGACTGGTTTGTGTTGGTATGATGCTGTCCTCACAGAATCGAATGCATGCCATCACAGTGTCCGTGTACTCATCCAAACTATCTGTGGCAGCTCTGAAAACCTCCGTCTGTAATGTCCTAACACGCACGTAGCTCATCCGCTGCCTCATTTGTCCACTTCTTTAGATTTCCTCACTGCAAGTTTTTGAGAGCTTCAGCCTCTGTCTGTACGTGGGGATCAGGTGAACCATGGGCGTGATCTGAACAGCCGAGAACAGCGCGAGCCACGGTGCGGAAGGCGTTACTGACCGTTGTGTAACAGTGATCCAACGTGTTCTGCTCTCTGGTCGGAACTTTAATAAACTGTCTGTATTTTGGTAGTTCGTGGCTGAGATTCCCCTTGTTAAAATCACCCAGGATAATACACAAAGGGTCCGGGAAGGTCCGCTCCACACTCAGAATCTGGTCCGCGCGCGCGCGCTGCCAGAATTAATGACGCGAACTCACGTGGAGAGTAGAATGGTTTTCAGTTAATGAAGATCTGATATTCCTTAAAAGATCATGAGAGCAGTGTTTGGAGATCAGAGTCACATCCGATGACCAGGCGTTGTTGATGTAAAAACAGACTCCTCTGCCGCATGTTTTTCCTCCGGAGAGAGTTTTCTCTGGAGGGCCGCACGAAGAAGCTGGAAGCCCTCCAGCCACACGGCGCCGTCCGGGACCGGCTCACTGAGCCACGTCTCAGTGAAGCTGAGAAAACAGGAGATGAAGAAAAGTCTCTGTTTCGTCTCATCAGCAGCGCCAGTTCATCTATTTTGTTGGCGAGTGAGCGAACGTTAGAGAGGAAAATCCCCGGTAAAGGTGCCTCGTCTGCGGAGACGCACGAGGGCGCCCGCACGTTTTCCCCGCCTGTGGCTTCTCACTCTTTTATCCAAAAGAAGGGCTAATTCTGCAGCAGAGGCTAAAAAAACTGGAACTAGGTCCGTAGGAGTTGTGGTTCGGAAGGACAAGGCTCTTCACGGGTGTAAGAGCACGCTGACACACAATTTACGAACAAAAATATACAAAACAAAGACCACCGAAAAGCCAGGGCATCCGTCTGTGGCACCATCTTGGATGCGCCGCAGACTATATCGTAAACGCACCAGTTACACTTATTGGGGCTTATGTAAACTGTTTACTGCAGTATGTCTGGTGATGGTAACAGAATCAGTAAAACAAAGCTAGGCCACATTAGCATCAGCGGTTTCCTGTTTGTAAACTTTTGCTACGACAATTTACTGTATGTCCTTCCACATTCTTATCCCCAATTCACGCTGCACTGTTCAGTTTTTCCAGGCTTTGATTGACAGAACTTCTATTAATTCATTCCTGAGATCTGCTTCATGATAAGTAATAATTTAGGTACAATTTAGATTTTATTTATTAGAAAAACATTTGTTATGCTTGGGGGACATCAGCTGCTCACGTGTAGCAGACCACTGCCAGGCCCTAAGCATGTGTTTTTGTGGCACTTGCTTTTAGTTTTGCAAAGCACATGGATCAAATTTCTTTTGCCTCTGCTTGAAACCATCGGAAATGGACCATGTTAGTGGCTTAAGGCAAGACAAATAGATGCAGTGTAGTGATGAAGGAGGGGCTTTGTGCATGTTTGAATTACACCGGACCGGTTGTAATTATATAAGCAGGATTGTTATGGATGTGTGTGTGTATATATATATGTGTGTGTGTATATATATGGATGTGTGTATATATGTGTGACATATATACATATATAGATATTATATATCTATCTATATATTTAATTATCTATCTATAGTTATTATATATAGATATTTTATATATAGAGATATTATATATAGATATATAATATCTATATATTATATATATTATATATAAATACATAAATAAATCTCACACACACACACACACACACACACACACACACACACACACACACACACACACACACACACACACACACACACACACACACACACACACACACACACACACACACACACACACACACACACACACACACACACACACAGCACACACACACACACACACACAAACACACACACACACACACACACACACACACACACACACACACACACACACACACACACACACACACACACAGCACACACACACACACACACACACACACACACACACACACACACACACACACACACACACACACAGCATAGTGGGTGCTGGCACAGTTCTTCCATGATCTCTTAGTTGAGTTGGAGAACATTCTCCTGTACACCCTTAGGTTAAATCCCACTGCATTGTCCCACCTTGTATAGGAGCCAATATTGACAGCATTCACTGAGCCCACCTCCATTGAGCATCTGTGAGGCCAGTCTGTCCTTGAGCTGTCCTACTCTGTCTCCTACATTCTACCTTTCCACAGCTGCAGGTCCTTTTCCCACAGAAACCACAATTTATCTGCCATCATGGTATAAAGAGGCTCAGCGCCCCTGGGCTGTATGAATGTGTGATAAACACTGTGTCTGTGGCTAAGGAGCCTGTGTGGGGCTGATAACTGGAGGTAGTCTGAACTCGGGACAGATTTCAGATGTCCACCCAAATACTGAAGTGACTCACCTCTGATGAATACTGTACACACGCCTCATTTTGTGTGAAGACAGAAGGGGCCGCAGACGGAGAAACGAGTGCTTGTAAAATATTTATAGTTATTGAAATTTTAAGCATTTGGGGGATGGATAATGAAACTGTGATAATGCTGAGAGCAAATAAAGTTTAGAGCTTCCTCATGCTTTTTTACACTCCTAAGTTCCTCCACTCAAAGACGGACTAATGCTGCAGGCTGAGAGAAATAATTCCAGTTCAATAGAGCACAGCTTGTTATTAAAGATGAGACTTATCAGAGGCTGTGGATCAGACGGCTGTGAAAATGGATAATGAAGGCTGAAGCATTCCAGTACATCTCAGCACACTCTCCTGACTCCAGCGACAGCATTACGTCAGCACTTCTGCAAGCTCTTCACCACACTTCAGCATCCACAAAGCATCGTCGTGACACAGGAATGTGGCTGCTCTGCGTACGTTTTTCTGCCAAATAACGTGTTTTTATCACCTCATTGCGGGTTTGCGCCGGCTAGCGAAGTCAAATAAACCTTTGAACTTTCAGGTGATTTGTAGTTCCCAGAAGCACAGCAGAGAGAGGGAGAGGAGTCTGAACATTGAAGAGAGCATCAAATGTGTTAATTAGCAAGCAAGCTAATCTGAATGATCAATCTTCTCTAAGAATGATGACTACTTCAGTAAGACCATTTGCACAGGCCAAGACAGGCAAAACAAATCCTGTTTTTAAACTCAAACCACAAAAGACAAAGAGTCTTTTGAACCCCAGTCCTTAGGCCTAAACATTCCTCTGATACAGCTCAGTGAGGCTGCAGGGAATCGTTTGTAAAAAGTCCACTAAATGCTCTTCTCTTCTGAGGATGCACTCTCGGCGATGTCCCTCAGAAACAATGGCGACGTTGTGTGAATGTACAAGAGCCTCTCAGTTTGTCTATGGTTCACAACACTTCTGTACAGCTGCAGCTACAGTTTTATCTAACCCCGACATTCACAATCACAAGCTAAGCATCGTAGTCTCAAGATCCAGAATATTTAACAACACAACAAAAATGAACAATAGCGTCTGACCTCTGCAGTGCCCTTGGTAAAAAAAAAAAAATGCACAAGGCGATGCCATTTTTGACAGTTGAATGAGTCAGTGGAGGAGACAGCTTCAGACATTTGAATCTTTAAAAAGCGAAAACTGTCAGTGTAGGAGGGAGGCTCGGTCAAGCCAAAGAGGCAGAGCGGGACCCGCAGGATGCTCCACAGAGACTCCTGTGCTTGAGTTTTACTAATCTAACACTGGTGCTGCAAGAGGCCCCGAGCTGGAGGGCACAGGGCTGGCACTGCTCTGCCAACAGGAAACTACAGCTACACTTCTACTTCCTGTTAAACACCTGAAAAAGATGGATATTCATAGTATAGGGGTAGGAAACAACAATATGAATACTATTCATATACAAATAAAATATTATTATTCATTTCACTTTTATAGACAACTGTTACCACATGATTCCAAGTGCAGAAACAACAACAAAGCATCCATCTTAACTTCACAAAATAGAAATCAGTTTACAATTAGCCACGCCCACAGATGTCGGACAGCCCTCCAAGAACAAGGTTCCACTCCGCCGATGTGTAAAGAACAAGGCGAACTGCCGAACAGGAGCTGGAGGAACAAAAAAATATAATTTGGTTCTTACAGCTCTCAGTGCAAGAACAAACTTCTTGCTTCTTATGAAGTATGAATTGGCCTTTTGCATCTTTCCAGAGTCTGTCGATTGCTTCGTGTTACTTGTTTGAAAAGCAGCTTTAGTGCAAAAATACCCAGAAACTCTCCTTAACCAACTCCACGCTGTAGCCACAGAGGACAGAGGCGTGTGGGCTTTCTTACTCAGTAAGTTTGTCCAGGAGCTGATAGCATGAAGCACTGCTAGTGCTAACAGAGCTAAGCTGGACTGGAGCTGCTGGTGTTCTTTCCACCTGCTTTAAACCGTCACTGTCACATAAACAAAAGACAATGCACAAATAAAAAACAATGCCACTATAGGTTGCAGACACATACAAATTTAAGGAAATATACTCACATTGTATTCAAATAATTAATCAATTATAATAGGGCAATAAATGGCAAACTAAAAATGTGTCAAACTAATAATGAGAATGACGGCTGTCAAACAATAATGAGATTAGAGCTGCAGCTATCGATTATTTTAGTAATCGAGTAATCTATCGATTCTTTTCTTCGATTAATCGAGTAATCGCGTTAATTTTTTGTACATTCAGTAAACCATTTAAACACAATTGAATCATTTTTTAGATAAACGTTATAGCTCATAGTAATAAACAAATACAAAATAAGGAATTTCTGCTTAAAATAACACATTTTATTCTTAATTTCATATAAATTTGTCCCCAAAACAGCAACATTTCACTTCAGTCCAAACTGTTCTGTTTGTATAGAAAGAATATATATAAAGGACTTAATTCACTTGTCATAGATTGTAAACAGTTACAGTAGCTCTGTCACATCACTTAAAATAAGACATTTGTTAAACGTTATGTTGGGTGGACCAGTGGTCCTGGCGTTTTGAGCATTTTGCGCATTTTGCGTTTTGCCGTTTTGGCTCGTGTGCCGGTCACTTTGGCCTCCGCGTCTCGGACTTTCTGTTTCTCAACAGATTATTCAAACATAACCGCGGTCCTCCGTGCTGTTTCCATGTGCATTGGCTGTTTAAAAGTACGACTGTGACTGGGAAGCAGAGTTGTTGAGTGGGGAGCGGGGGTCCGCGTGACGTGTCGACGGCGCGGGGGCTGGGGTGGGCGGAGCTAGATGCGGTGTTTAGAGTTGCAGCTCGGGATTATTATAATAGATCCATGGCTCTTTCACTCATCAAAACTCTTCCCAGTCGCACTCGTGAGTTTAAAAAGTCCCGCTCTCTTCCTGTCGCGCCTTCGTCAGAGCCGGAAAAAGCTCCGTGTGAAACAAAAGCGCCACAAGTCGTTCTGTGCGCTCCCGCGCGCCACAGATTCACGCGTTTTAATTAAATATGTAAATTAAACGAATCATCGAAGCAATATAATAATAATCGAAGCTTTTTTGTAATCGAATTATTCGATTTATTCGAGTAATCGTTGCAGCTCTAAAGATAAATAATCTTTTAGATGTGTAGTATTTTCACTGCCTTTCTGCTAGACAAAATGACTATCCTCATCTATCTAGCCTAACGGGACAGGAGGACATTTACTTGGCCTGTTTGAAACAAAGAAAATAATTTTGTGAAAAATCATGGAGATTTAAATTATGACAAAAATGATCGTGATTATTATATCTTTATTATGATTGAGCAACTCTAGTGAGGAGGCTCTGAGGACACTGACACATTAATACTGGATGTGTGACTGGAAAAGGCTGTGAGCAGTGGAAGTACAACTAAGATAACTACGAGATGTCACCGATATATTCTTTCTGTCAATTACATCATTAAGTAAATAGTTAGCACAAATGTTGTCCTTTATATCGTGATCAAAATGTTAAGCCATATCGCCCTGCCCTAGTTCAGAGATTAGTCTGAATCATAAGCTGATTGTAGGGCTGTTACATCAACATTATTGGGATGTTTAATGCTTCAAACCTTTGCTTTTTTGGTTTGAACTTGTTTTTACAATACAGTCAAAATGGGTGTAATATGATAATGTAAACATGACACAGAATTTTCTCACATCCATAAATGCTTTAACCCTGTTTTTGGAACAGTTTTATAGCACAAATGAGGCATATGGTGGATTCAAACCTAATTATGGATTAAGAGGTGTTTTGTCGGAGACATAATTTGTACGCTCTTTATTTCTCTGTGCGACAGCCAGGTTACCACGTCTGGTCTTATCCAAGGCCGACTGAATTAGGTTAGCGAACATATGCTACAGATTTCCATGGCAACAGGAGTGGGAGAATGTGGTATCATGTCAGTTCGGAGCCAACAGCCTGTGTTTTTTGCAATATCAATGCAATGGCTTCCAATGATGTCCACGTTGTGACACCCAGCAGTGTGCCAGATCTATTCTGGTGTTTAGAGGCTGTCCTGACGCGGTCCCATCTCCAGAGGGCCGCGAACATGATGAAATCATTCAGACATTAACACGGAGCCAGTCATCGGGCTGCTCGATTCCAAGTGGACCAGTTTTAATCCAATTAAAGGGAGACTGGCCAGTGGAAGCGCCATCATCCATCACAGTGGAACAGGAGGAAACAGTGGAAACAGTGGGCTCCCCCTGAGGAGTACACGCTCACTTTAAGCTCTGCTCTTCAAGTGCAGCCAATACTGTGAGCTCTGATAGAGCTGTACGTCCCATACAGCTCTCAAAGCTTTTAGTATTGTTAAATTGAAAGGCCCAAACACCATCATTTGGTGTATATCAAATCAGAAAAGTCAGATAACAGTCAGAGAGGGAGGTCAAGGACTTGACTAAAACTGAGAATCTCCTCAACATCAACAGTTCATTTGTTTCTAATTGTCAATGATACGTTTGGGTCTTTTAAATCGAGACGACAGCCAATCTTTATGTCAGTAAAAGCTTCAAGCGACAGAATCTGAAATTCACACGCCTTTTACAATCTACACAACTAATCGATTAATTTAAAAGCCAAAACAGAATTGAAAATTAAGATTGTTCAACAAGAGGAAAAAAAGAATAATTTGCATACCACCTAGCCCTAAGTGAAACCGTAATGATCTGAAATGTCATTCACTCAGAAACGCCTTATAACAATCCATGAGAAACAATGTTGCCTTGGCTTCAAACACTATCCATAAATTGGTAAAAAAAAAAAACAACATAGAAAATAAAATACAATAAAAAACATCCAAGGACGTAATGTTTTCCGGCTAAAACAATAAGGGAGACATTGTGAAGTTACATGACATTAGTGAATTTCAATGCACGGTTATAGGGCTGTCTGTGTCGTTTGAAGATTTGCTGCTCCATCATCGTGGGCCACATCCTGCCAAACCATATTCTACTCAGCTGTGTGTTTGTGCCTGTGTGCAGAAGGGGAGCGGTGGCAGATAAGAGGCCACGCCCCCAGTCCTAATGTACCGTATATTTAAAGCTTTAGCATCACAGGACGGATCACCGGAGCAGGGTAAAATGCAGTCCAATGCTTATGTATGTGGGCAGCATGTGTGTTTAGAGGCTCAGCTGATGGAGGCGGGGTCAGTTATGGGGGAGGAGCTTGTTGCTACAGCAATAAACAGTGTATGGACTAAACAGAGGAGCTGCTAAATAAAAACAGGAAGATGGTGAGACACTGAAAGTAGAAGCCCGGGGGGAACTGGGGTCAAATAGAAGTCATTTTTCACAACTTACAGGTCATGTTTAAAATACACTGAGCTAAACAGACACGAAAGGAGAGTGTACAGAATGACAATATTAGGCCAACAACATTTTAATGGACTACAGGTATTAAAAATAGTACAAATATGAATTATCTTTTAATATTATTGAAAACATTATTATACATTCTGTTCATTTTAAATCACAATGTTGATGCAAAATGACTCAATAGTAAAAATGGGTCCATTGATTTCAGGTTCAAAACTGCGGCACTTCCTTGCTACATCATTGGACAATATTGATTAAAAATATTTTGCATTCTCTCTGAGAGATTACTTTTTGAGGGCATTTTTATTTGTTTAAATTATTGAAACTCAATACATCTCCCACCAGCAATGGTTTTTAAATGCGTGCCAATGCTGAACACTATGTGTAGGGCTGCTTGATTATAGAAAGTATAATAATCGTGATTATTTTTTACATAATTCTAATCATGATAATGACATTTTTCTTTTTTCAAAAAACCTGAATACATTTCTCTCTGTCCCCATAAACTATAATATAAAAATGAAATGTGTTTATTAAAACATTTTAATAAAGTATTTCCACTAATCTACACATCTAAATGAGTATTTGACTCATTATTAGTTAGCCACATTTTTAGTTTGTCATTTCCATTGGCCTATTTTAAGTAATTCATTATTTGACTAAAATCTGGTTTTATTTACTGAACTAATTTGGCATGTACACCTCTGGTTACAGACATGTGACTGTAGCTTGTAGTGACAGTGAGGGTTTTTATTTGTTTGCAGTGTTTTAATGGGACAGAAACAAGTTTAAAGCAGGTGAAGCAATAACAGCAGCACATCAGCTTTATGTTAGCATCGCTTCATGCTATTAGCTCTGGGCCCAATTTAATGAGGACAATAATCCCACACTCCTGTCTGCCTGGATACAGTGTGGAGTTAATTTAGGAGAGTTTTACAGCATTTTGCACTGAATCTACTTTTCTTGAACACATCTTCCACGTTCATGAATCACTCTAAACACAGCTTTGAGTGAGTTAATCATGGCTGCAAACCATAATAACATGGATCAAACTAATTTATGTAGGCTATGTCTCCTTTAATGTTAGTAAAATGTGCAATCAGATTAACAGCACCTACATTTATAACTCATTAGGAGTGAATAATTTTATAATATTGATTATTATGCTCTGTTAATCGTCAGCCATCATTATTGAGCTACATGTATTGTCACAAATGCACTTCGAAAAGAAAAGCAGATTTCTTGCGTCATGACCACTGTAGCAGCAAGCTTTTCCCCTTTCTGTAATCTGCAGCGATTTGGCCTCATTTTCTCACCTTGTTGAAGGGGCCAGGGATAGGGAGTGTGCAGGGAGTACAGTTCAAACTTTTACACACAATTTCTTGATTTCATTGATATAAATTCTTCTATATTGTCTTATATAATAATAATAATAATAATAATAATAATAATAATAATAATAATAATAATAACTACATTGGCTATAGGACATTGCCATCACTTTGGCACTTGTACTGTAATGCTTTACTTTGCTCGAGTCCAGATTGATTTAACGACTGGGTCAATCTATAGTTGACAAATACCACGAGTTAACAGCCATGACACTCTTACCGGTTAAACATAGAGCAACTGCAATGAACAACTGACAGTGGAACGCAGGAATCAAGAAAGATGAAAGGCCGAGGGGCGACTGCTGCTGAATAAATGATGACATCTATTGTGGGGAAATGTGATCAGGCTCTCTGAAAATCAATAACTAACAACCGGACCACGCTGCCCTGAGTGACTCAGCAACAACTTCAATACACTACGGGCGGTCCATCGACTGCCTGCTCTTGTTGCAAGAGACATGACCCGAAAAGTAGAGGGATGAACAGGAAACACGTCCCTGTAAGGAAGACAGAGCGGCTGGAGAGGAGAAGTCACTCAGTAATGGTGGATTCATACTTTTAAATGCTGCTGATGTCCCTCCAATGTGTTGACAGTAATTCAGAAAGCAGTGACTGGAACAATGGACTGCAGCACACGCGCTCTTCCCAAGCACTAACTGAATTGATATTTTCTTCCCGTCGATACTAAGAAACACTGTTTATTTGAATGGCACTAATAGTAGGCTCTGCTTGACACAAACCTGGATGAATTATAGCAGCTGCTGACTCAATAAAAGCCTCTGCGCTATGGAAAAGTAAAATATAGATCCAGCAGGTACGAAGAAGTGCTTGTTATGATCTGAAGTGCTTTTCACCCAAACAAGCTGTTTTTCACCCTCAAAACAAAGCATTTTTAAATTACAGGTCAGCAGTTATTGCAGTGGGTTTAGAATGGTCAGTTCACTCTAGCTCTCTGGACAATCTATGGAGCACTGCCTAAATTTTCGAAGCACAGATGTAGAGTGTGTTCACGGGGAAAATCAAAGGGTGGGATTTGGAGTGACAAATCCGGCTTAATTTTGGGTGCATCACAGCAAAACATCAAAATACAGGCTTTGATAAGATAAGCGCTGGGAGATTCAGTGGATTGGGGACAAAGCTGGGAGGAGAGTTGTTGTTAAAACAGAATTCAAGAGTTGAGTTTGAAAGAAACAAGGGAATTGGATGTGTTTGCACGACTTTGAAACAATACACAACAGGTATTTTCCTAGAACACGAAAAGAGAATTCAAGTTACTGTCCATGTGAATATTATCTGCACCTTATTAGTATTGGGAGTGTGTACACTTGTAGCTTGTTTGGTTGAAACATGTCGAGCATTGCAATAAGATGTAAACTTAACTCGGAAAATTACAATTTGAGAGCAAATTTGAATAAGAACTGCTGTTACAGAACAGGTTTTTAGAGTTACAGTAGCAGTTTTCTTTCACATAGATGGTGTTTGTTGTTTGCAGAGGATATTCTGTTAAAGTTTAATCATCTATCTTGCAGCCGGTGGTAACAATGGAACACCAAAGTACAAAGTAATGTCTTAGTGTTAGCAATTAGCATTCCCAAGCTAGATCACTTGATGCATTGATAACTGCATTATTAATCACCCAACGAAAAGCAGCAGGATAAATATAGTTGGGTAATTCTGTACATACTATTTAGTGTTACATAAAACTAGGGTGGGTCACTACATTAAGGATGTAAAGATTATTAGGTTAATTGATATTTGTGATTATTCAGATCAAAATATAATCGTAAGAACCAAAAAATATAATCGTGACAATTTTAGAAACGAAATTACAAATTTTTAGTTCAATCTATAGTCCAAAAAATAGACCTAAATGTAAATAATATTTTTATCTGGCTGTTTGTCATATTTAATTGAATTTTGTCTTTCAGAAAGTTAAATTTTGTAAAGCCGGTTACAAAAGATATAAAGATTTCACCGTTTTGTCAGTCTCAATAATCATGAAAAATCGTTAAATCGTGATGCTATTCATGACATTAAAATGTTATATTGTACAAAGATAAATTGAAGAGCCAGGGATTTTTGTAAGATATGTCAAAACTTCGAGTGTGTTTTGATAGCTGCTTTGAGTCGTTTCTCTTCATATCAGTGGGATGTCGTGTCATACATATAACGACACTTTTAACTGCCCTCGAGACCTCCTGCCATGTACGGTGCCACTATCAACTGTAACACAACGCCTCAATGTTGCGAGGCGCCCGGCGACCCATACCTGCGCTCGCGGTGGGGGAGTGGGGGCTGCTGCTGCCGGGTGATGAAGGTGGTGCCCCAGACCGGACTGCTGTGGCTGTTCCGGAGCCAGCCCATAGGAGGCGACGACGGGTACTGCGTGGTGCTGAAGCCATGGTCCGACTCGGTTTCTCCTGTGAGAGATGAGGCGGAGCTCCCCATCACCACGGCGAGAGGAGTCTTTGCATGCGCTTAAAATGGTGAAATGGACGTCGTTTTTCCCTTGGCGCGCAACGAAACAGTGTTGGGTTCGTTTCAGTAGACTGCAGAAGTAGTCATGTCGCTCAATCCGGTTTGCAAATTGAATCAGATCAGAAAGGTCAATCAAAATGTAACATAGATCAGTATATGTGCATGGCTGAAGGATCTCAGAATGACACTGTCAAGCTCTTCTTGAGTCCAACCCAAACAGCTGGGTTTTAGAAGAGCGAATACGGCAACTTCTCACACTTGTGTTTCTCCCGTCTCGTACAGTCTTTTGGAGCACCACTCATAATTCCTCCTGCGTTCCTTCTGACAAATCTCGCAGGTCTGTGCAGCCTCATGTCCGACTCCTCTCCTCTTTCTGAGCCTTCAGCAGAATCCAGAGAAAAGGTGCGGGGAAAAGCTGCATCTCTACTGCAAAAAAAAACAAAAAACAGCAACCACAAAACAAAAACAAAAATCCACCAGAGTCAACAAAAAGGCATCGCTGTTCTGTGTCGATGGCTGAAATATTTGGGGTGGATCTTGACGTTGCGGTGCATGAGATCACAGGAGTAGAAGTATCCTCCAGCGAATTTCTTGGGAAGGGTGTTGGCAAAACTACAACTATGCAAATATTGGAAGTCTCATCTTTCAGTCCGACAGCTGCTGAGGAGGTTATGGACTAGAACACCCCAGCTGCATTTTCTCCCACAGGATCCGGCGTCATGTTTGGATCGTTTTACAAAGAGAAGAATGAGTTCAAGTCAAAAGAATTAGACCCACAACAAGCCAAAAGCAGGGAAGTCAGAACTCTCCCCAAGAGGAATGCTACCTTTACAAACTGTGACAGTGCAAGGGCATGAGAACGACTCCCGACCACGCTGTCTGGGAGCTTCGAGTTCAGTTTTGTTCCATCAACTTGCACTTTTGGATTAGTGCTGGTCCCGCCGGCTTGTCACAACACGTCTGCGCAGGCAAAGCAGCTGAAGGACACCAACTTGACTCCAATGGGATTCTCAAGCACGAGGAAAGCGCAACTGCGTGTCTTCTCGCCTGCAATATCAACCAATAACCCGTGTCAACGCATGTGGGCTATAAATTAAATGTACCCCGTGCGTCCGACGGTGGTCTCCGGTCGGTCTCCACGCTGCGTTTAGAGGCCAAGGAGCAAAACGGTGAATGGGAGAAGCGCTGATGCCGAATGCGTAAAATAGCCACAGCGGACGCGCGTTGAAGCTCACATTTTAGCGTTTAATAGCCAGTATGTAACCGGGTCCTTCGCCGCTGTGGTTCACCTCATCCCCGTGGCAAGGCGCGTTGTCTTGCGTTAAGACACCCGCGCTACGGTCCCGCTGTTGCCTCGATGATGGATTCACACGGACATTAAAAGTTCCCAGTCTTTCAAACGTCCTATTGTTGCCCTGTTTAACATTCCTCCGTAGAATATTTGATGAACGGGGTTGTACGTGTCCTACCCGGGAGCTTGGACGCAGTGAACGAGGATGCGATCTCCTCCTCGCAGCGGATTACTGGAGTGTCAGCAGGACGCATGCGCACTGGCCTCGGAGGAAAGGTTGCGTTCAAGAGATTTAAATAAACCTCAAAAGAGCCAAAGCTAAAGGTCTCGCTCATTATTGTGAATGACGCAGGCCAAGGCAGTGCATACTAATGATGTTACAAACAAACATACTGGTGGTACAACACACACACACACACACACACACACACTAGTGTATGCGTTTACAATGAATAGACTCAACAAACTGGGCCTTTAAGGGGACATATTATATCAAATCTCCTTTATGACCTTTGAACCCGGTTATACCAGAGTTCCCTCATCATTAGCTTTCTGATTCAGTCTAAGTGACATACGGATGGTTAAAAATGTCACATAACTTTTCAAAAACGAAAACATGTCGCCTGAATAAATAAATAATCCACTGCGTGTGTATTACAGCGTAATGCCACAATGAACAAGAAAGTTCTGCAGTTTTGAACAGGGAGTCAATATATCTATAGTCTATAGTTCTATCGTTAAGCAGTGTTAGATCAGAATTGCCATTTACAATGACATAATGTAAAATAATGATTGACATACAGTATGCTAGAGTGAAATATTATTTACCCCCAAATGCATGATATGCCTTCTTTAATGAGAAATGGGTAAATTGAGAAATAGTAAGTGCTTAAGTGGTAGTAAAGGGTTAATTTTATGACACTGGCGGCTGCAACACTCATCACTGCTCAACTGTCCATGCACATTACTAAGATAAGCCTTCAAACTTCCCCTCTCCCTCTTCTTCCACTTCATATCCCTCTGCTGCTGGAACACACGCCCTGTATCTACGCACAGAATGTTTCCCATCAAAAGTTTGCTTCAAAGACCCGGCTGAGTCACACGCAACTTATGAGTGCATCCGTTGTTACATAAAGCAGCGGCCAGTTGAAAACACATGGACAAGTAAACTCACCAATCTGCCTCAATGGGTCCGCTGTCCTAAGTAGGAGGGCGTGTGCATGTGTGTGTGTTTGTGCGACTGCTTCCTTACATGTGAGTCAAAACCAGTTTGCCTAGAAACATGACTTGTGAAACTCCAGTGAAATGTGAAACCAAAATCTGGCCAACAATTTGTTGGAATCATTTAAAGTAATTATTAAACAGCTTGCGCCAATAACTTAATAGCACATTAGCTCCACCCCCACGAGGAGGACTATAGACTATAGAGTGTGTACTTTTGACAAATGAAATGGCAGGCACAAGCAGTTTCGTCTTTAGGAAATCTTCGAACAGCACGGTCATGAATCACGCTGCAATTTTTTTCCTACTCATTCACACACGTCATGAAACGAGTTTACTCTCAGCTCCACCTTCACGGCAGAATAAAAAAAATGAATTTGGGGAGAAAACCTCCAGGAAAATACAGTATCTGGTGTGGAAGGTGTAGAAATAAAACAGCAGGCTTGACACTCAACTGTATATGGACTACACAAACTCATGACTTTCAAACGTGGACTGTAGCTTGGATGTGACTCTGGAAGTGCACAATAGTTAGGAGAAACCAGTGCACCAGTGTCCATTGTCAGGAGGGTACACCTGTCCCATGACCACCTGCGCCAGGCCTGTCCCATGACCACCTGTCCCAGGCCTGTCCCATGACCACCTGTCCCAGGCCTGTCCCATGACCACCTGTCCCAGGCCTGTCCCAGACCCACCTGTCCTAGGACCAGTGCTGAAGGCAGCTGGTGGAACAGTCAGTGCCTGGGGGAGGGAGCTTGGGTTACACAGCCATTCTCCAGAGACTCCGCGGGGGCAGAAGAGGAAATGATGGAGTTGATTTCACTGTACATTGTATGCTGTCATTAGTAAGACAACAGATAATGTCATCACAAGGCTTTTGGACACACTTAAAGCATGACATGACTGGACTGTAGAGCTAGCTTTTCAAAGCTCCTGAGGACATTTTCTTTGGTAATTTAAGGAATGAGGTCTGGTGACTGGAGAAGTTTCAATTCACTCTGTTCATCAAATATTTGCCTCCAGAGTGTGACTGACCCTTGTGCCTTTTTATGTCCCAGTATGTCCCACTATACCGTAGTTATCCACATTGAATAGCCACGTTAAAGACAGACGTACAGTCACATAACCGCTCTATTTGTGGAAAAGTGTAAGCCTGAGTGCCTCTGGCACGCAGTCTTATCTGTGCAGCCAACTTTCATTGAGAA
Organism: Chaenogobius annularis; assembly: GCA_015082035.1. NCBI lineage: Eukaryota > Metazoa > Chordata > Actinopteri > Gobiiformes > Gobiidae > Chaenogobius > Chaenogobius annularis. Next base: position 441,843 of record BJKM01000353.1, on the reverse strand, counting down.
ACCGAAAAGAAGGAACACAGTATCTTACAAACAAAGACAAGCATTGGCGCGTATTGCAAACTAGCGACAAGAAGCACGATGTTTAAGCAATACTGCCCAACAAGACTTACCTGCGGCTCAGTAAACGTGTTTTATCCCTGGTTTCCACCCGAGGAGTGTTAACTTTTTACAGCCATCGATGAGGTAAGTTGTTTCTTCCCGGGTCGTGTGTTTGAGGCTCCGTAGCATTTCGAGCCTCACGTATTCTGCGGTGGCTCCATGTCTGACAGGACACACGCAAACCGAACACTCACAGTTTCTTTTCAGGTAGAACCGGGTATAACCGGGTGAACCGAGAAGGCTGTTACCGTTTACGTTCACCTCAAACAGCCCAGGAAGGAAGGGGAATCTCCAAGGAGCAAACAGACAGCGGCCGTACGCCATGTGCGTAAAGACGCGGGTTTGGCCTACGTGCGTAAATCTGACTGCGCAAACTCTGTTCAAGAATAGGATGTCAAAAACTCAATTTCCCATGTTCATTGTCCCGTCAAACACGGATATCCGGGAATCACCTTCTCAAACAATAAACAAATAATCCATATGAACTATGAATAATGCAGTGTTTTACACTGAAGCAACCTTCAAAGCAACATCCACGTATGTTTCTTATTTTAATTTGAGTTTCTGTTACATTTGGATCACAATTGATATATGACGCTGTGCTGCCATCTAGTGGCACTAAGCTCGAATGACTCATTGACCAGATGAGACCTGTGAGAAAAAACAATCTCCTGTCCTAAAACCTAAGACTTAATATCCTGCCTTTTATGTACAGTTGGCTCGAAGAGCAAAAAGGCCATTAAGCCAATATCCACAAATGTGTTCGTGTATCTGTTGGAATGATCAAATCATAAATAGTGTTTAAAACAAAAACGGTCTACCATACTTGTGATCTGATGGAATGTAGCCTTTCAAAAGAGTATGAAGGGCAGATCACATTTAACCATAATGGCCCTAAAATCTGAGGCACATGCAGTCTGATCCTAAAAAGGCATTATAGTTGGTTTGCATTCGATTTGTGAGATGAAAAAAGTCATGTAATGCTCCAAACCACGTGTAAGAAGTATAATTCCCTGAGGACTAACTGTTCCACACTCGTGGCCACATATGCCGCTCTCCCTTTGGTTCTTTGAGCCTTGACTTCAGCGCATCTTTGGCCAATTCAAATCATCTTAATCCAGAATTTGCGTATAAATAACATCGGAAAATTTGCAATGATACATTTGAATAACACTGTGATAAACTGTAGCCTCGCTGTCGGCCAAAAGCACGTGTATGAAATGTGAAATGAAATGATTGAAACCATGTGCATAAAAAGCAGCCTTTACGCGTCGCTCCATAAATCTTTGGTCTAAACTACAGGCTGTCACGGTGATGTTCTATCACAGAGCAGACACACGCAGTAAATCTGCGGGATTATAGTGATTGAGGAGAGGCGGGGCCAAGCATCCTTTGATAGAGGCAGCCAGAGGAGCACAGAATGAGTCTGGGCGGAGAAACTTTCTGCCGGACCTTTCTTTATCCGTGTTTTTGTGCTCCAGCGCATGTGGGACATAACAGAATGTTACTGATCGTGTAACTCACACACGTCTTCCCACGTCGTGCGTGAGGTGGACAGCGGTGGATAACTAGAGCTACAAGGACACTAAAGGATAGGAAAAGTGACTCAAATGAAGGTATGTGAACGAAAGGTGACTTGGTTCTTTGTGGAGTTCCTGTGTGGTTGTATGATAAGGACCGGGCGCGTGGAAGAGGCTAAGTAACAGAAGCGCGGCCACATTCGGGCTCTTGGTTTAAGTTTAGGAGCGCGTATTGTCTTCACAGCGAGGTGTCGGTGCGTACACACTGTTGTCATGACGATGCTAAGGAAACCCAGCGCGAGGCACGTTGGCCACACAAAAGACACCAGCCCATTCGTGCTTTTTTTGTCCCACTACTTTTTTTCCTTTGGGCAGAAAAGAAAAACGTTAAAACTTTGAGCTACTTTGACCCTGAACCCTGTGAGCCATGTTTCTGTGCACTTTGAACAGAACAGTCCAACTGTGGTGGCCGTCCTGCTCCACAACCAAACTCCTACAAAGTCAACAAAAATAGTATTATTAATAATATCATAATAATCAAATAATCATAAGAAGTAGGACGTATGAGCTATTAACAGTGACAAAACAAAGTGACACTGACAGAATGGAAGAAGGGCAAATCTGCATTCAGGGAGGCAAAAGGGACTCTTACTTTAAAATAAATATGACTCAATGGAAGCAGAACAACAAAAAGCATGATCTGATTATAAAGTTGAAAGTACAAAATGGATTTAGAAGGCCCATCTTATCTTCAAACGTGGAAACTACTAAAACTACAACAGTATTAAACTTTACACAGTAATTACAACAGTAGTACATTTCTTTAAACAAAACAAAAAAAACATCTACTGCCATGATGGAACGTGTCATATTCCTATTAATGGTGAACTGAACATTTGTACTCAAGTAAAAGTACAGTAACTCAGTCAAAACTAGGCTACGCAAGAAAAACACTGCTCACATTATACAGTAGTTACCAATTACATTTGAATGCAAATTTTAGACGCTGAATTGAGTTATTTAAACCACAATCGACGTTTGATTTGTGCTGTCCTCAATAACTTCAATGAATTCATACGTACGAAATCTACTCAAAAAAGTGCAAATACTACTCCTATCTTGAGTAAATGTATGGATCCTTTTCTGTCTCTACATTGATGAAGAATTAAGCTTTAGTGTTCTGTGTTTTATGAGAAGATGAGCCTGTCGTTCTAAGGTGTGTCCTGTGTTTATGTGAGATCAGCTGTGACCCTGTTGTCCAGGAAAAGGATGCTTTTAGGCGGCCGCTCTTCTGCTTTATGGCACATGGATACGAGGCAGACTTCCACAATGGAGAGTGACTAATTCGATTGTCTGAGGGGAAAAGGAAGACGCGTGTGTGGGTGAGTCGGTGATATCGCACATACATGACAGACAGAAGTATGAAAGGGAAGCGTGGTTAGCTCATGGACAACAGGGAATTTGCGGGAAGCAGTCGGAGGCAGGGCTGCTAGATGAATCAGAATTGGAAAAGTCGCATTTAGCAACCTCTGCAAAACAACAACATGTCCGTATCCTTGGGGGTCTTGTTGTACAAAACATGCGCGCTAACCCTGTACTTTAGACCTTTTACAAACATGTTTATACTCCTGGGCTTAGTTAGAATTTTCATCAGAAGTACAGCGCTCATGCATTTACAGGGAATTTTAAAGACATTGTCCTTTTTCGAGCAGCATACTTTTACTTCTACCTGTCTAATATATATTTGTAATGAAGTTAATAGTGCTTGTACTTGATTTCAAGTTTTAGCTATTGTTCTCACTGTGAGTAAAGTGACAAAAGCCTGCATTAAATTATTTGAACATTTGTGTTTCTTCACCGATCAGTCAGGTATGAATTTGTTTTTTCTCATTTTGGTGGCGTATCAGATGTTGTTTCTTTGTTAATATTTTGTTTAGGGCTGAAACAAGTTGATCAATTAATCACATCCTATTGTTTATTGAAACAAATCAACTAACTTGTGATTGAATAATTGTTGTTTGGAGTATACAAAGGCTCAAAACAGGAAATGTGTTTTATGACACAAGAGTTACATCAAAAAGGAACTGGGAACATTTAATCTGTAAATATACTCAATGAGGATATCAAAAGTTAATAGTCGCTAGATTATTCGTTTTAGTCCCTCATTTCTCCAAAAGTAATCTATGAAAGAGAAAAAGTTTCAAAGGTCTGAAAAAAAATCTGATCAGATTGAAATTGACTTTTGGATGGAAGTCAAAACGTCTTGATTGTTAAAACATTGTCCAGATGACTGTCTTTGAAACTTTCTTTTAAATTGTTTGAATAATCGATTAGCAAAATAACCTTAAATTGCTGCCCTAATTTTGTGCTTCCAATTACATTAACATCACATTTTAAATCAGATCCAGACAATTGAGTAGTTATACACGAGTCATTTCTTTACTTGTTCTTGAGTAATATTATTTAGAAGAAATTGTACTCTTACTTGAGGACGTTTTTGGCACTGTACCCACCCAAACATAATCGCTTTTTTTTGCAGTTCGTAGTAACAGTAGATGCAGTCGTACCACACACACACTCGAGAAAGAAGAAATCCGACTGCTGGCACGATCCTGATGAATGACAAGCCGTCTCCACCGTGATGACGCATATTTATATTTGCTTTTGGTTGTTGTGCAAGAGCAGTTTTCACAAGTCCTCGCGCTTTACTGACAGCTCCATGGATCAGGGCCATAAAGTGTAACTGATCCAGCTGCAAAACACCAGCTTATGTCTGTACAACATATGGAATTGTCAGATGATGAGGAAACACACCACATCAAAGATTACTGTGGGATTATGTTACAATGAACGGGAACAGCCAACTCCCACAGCAAACTCCGAGTCATTTGAGAGTCTCGTACGAGTGAAGGAAGTGGACATCAGAGTGGAGCTGGAGACCTTACGTTTGTTTACAGTAATGGGACTTGAAGGTGCACTTTGTATCTTTTAGCGTTTATTTCATTGCAGGTGTTTTTTTGCTCCAGAATACCTCCATTCTTACTTTGTGCAGGGTCACCTCTTCACAGATCTGGACTCTCATTTATAAAACTTAACATGGAAAGTCTTAATAAAAGTGTGCGAACTGACTAAACACAAAAAGTTCAATTAGAATCTCGACCGCACATGCAAAGTTCAGAGTCTCTGGACGGGACCTCTCATTTCCACGTCAAGTTGTCATTTAATTGAAACTGAATCTTTGTGATCAATAAAAAGTAGATGACATCTTTAGTAATCTCTTAAACATGTGGGCTTTCAGAGATGAGGCTCTGAAGACAATCTGAGCTCAAAGAAACAAGATTCTTTGTTTTATCCTAACGTACAGTACACTTTTAGTAAGATTTCCACGTTAAGTTTCGTAAATGAGTCCCCTGACCTGTAACTTGGCCTGGTGTCCATGACAACAGATACATTTAATGCTATTCTTTGGAACATTCGAGGCAAAAGCAATAAGCAGGTGGCGTATCCTATTCTAGAAAAGTTACTAACACTTTTTCTTTAAACACAAAAAAACTAGGACTGGAGCCGACTAAAGACAGGCCCTTTTATTATTTTTTGGCCAAAGCTCTAAAATGACTAGGTTCTTGCACAAAAACTACTGATAAACTTACTAAAAAGTACTAGTAAACAGCATCTTCACCAGTGAAAAGGTAGATTAAACTGTTTAGTCACTCCCAAAACTCACTTTATGCACTCTACTGTTCTACTTTCTATCGAAATCCTTATAATCCAAATAAAAATAATGAGATGACTAATAAAAAATGTGGGCGACGAAGATTGTATCGACTGATTAATGGGTTAAATGACTACAGACCTATAAAAAAGGTTTGTGTTCAGTGGTACAAACAGTATCCAGTCAGAAGGAAAGGTCATATTTGATTACAGCGCTAAGAATTATCATTATCATTATTATACTTCCATCAATGGAAAAGGTATTTTGACTTTTCAAATGTATGAAAAACATTGCAATCCACCATCAAACTATTATTCTAAAAATCAACTGAAAAAAGTTTAGCATCTGCGACTCACAATTATATGAATTTTCAATGTATTTATTCATTTATTCTTCTAATGAATATTGGTAGTTTGTACTAGATTTGAACTACTGAACCTTTAAAATATTCTTCGCATTAAATAAAAATCCGTTAGTTCTCAAAAAAGGTGTGTGTGTATCAGCAGACAATGAGCGTAATGGATTTGGCATTTTAAAAATCAGATTAAGTCATTGTAAACGATGAAGTCTGTTGTGCTTGTATTGTTGTATTGTTGTATTGTTGCTACTATTTCAAATCGCAGGAAGACAAGCCTGACAGCGAGTGAACAAGCTGCTCTTAAATCACTCATTCATGAAGTTGTGCAGTGGTTGTGTGTTGCCCCGGTGCTGCTGCCGAGTCGGGACATGTCTCCTGCTCTGTCTGCTTCTCCGCCGCAGGGTCTTTACGCACACTTACGCTCAGTGTGTGCAGTGAGAGCAGACCTACAGAAAACACTCATCACGGAGCAGGGGCCCGGGGAAACAGTGTGAAGTTAGCGCAGGGGACATTAGACATGGAGCTGTAAACCACTACATGAACAGGTGATGTCTTATATAAGCTACTGACACACATTCCGCTCGTCCAAACAGTTATGGGGAAAAACAGGCACACACAAAAAGAGAAAAAAAAATCCTTATATTCTGTTTTGCTTTCGAGATTGTGAAAACCTAAATTGTCTAATAATTAATTTGTTACCTTCATGAAATCCAACTTTCTGAATGACTGACTGAAGTTAAGTTAATGTGACTTAAACAGACACACTTTACATTTAAGTTTGCTATTTTAGACAATAGACGTAAGAAATTAAATGAAAATTGTTTAAAAAAATATAGTTCTCACGATTGTTGATTAACCAAATAATTTTGACATGCTTACTCTAGAGGTGGGAAATATATAAAAACATTGAATAATATTGCAAGATATGCCACATTAGTACCTTGTGATACAATACATCCCAATGCATGCTGTTTATATTGCTAAAAAGGTTTTACACAAAGCACATACACAAAGAATTTCTGAAGAACTACCTTTTTTAGCCTGGATGCAGCAGTCATCAGCAGGTAGTTTAGTGTAAAACAAGCTGACAAACAATAAAAAGAATAGAAACTTCCAATGTAATATTTCAAACAAGGGCATACATTGATTGTATTGCACTTTTGTGTGTTTTTTTTATTGTCCATCAATGTTTTGTGCAAATCTCAATCAGGACCTTTACATTCACGTTTTAGCACATTTCTGATGGATTGCCATAATATCAATATGAATGAATATTGTTTTTATTTTAGGTGAATCCACTTACAATTCAATTAAATCACGCATATTTCTAAAAAAACAAAACAAAGGCATAATACATACAGTGGATTTCTAAAGCCATAAACATAGATGATGATGAAATTTCCTGAAGTAGAATAAGACCACATGTTTTAATGTTTATTTATTAAATTTGATAAGGGCAGATACAACAAACATACTGTAGATGAACAGTAATCGGATGCAGGTATCACAATATTTAAAGCCATGGCTAGTTCACAACCTCAGTCTTTGACAGGGCTTTGAACGGATCAGATTTCACTAAATGCGGTGTTAAATGGGTTCAACATCAATACAAAAGCAGTAAATACGTCAAAACGTAAATATGTCAAAAACACCAAATATTTAATAGGAAAGCAATATACACTTACACATCCACACACTCTGGCACTCCTCTCACACACAGACAGACACACACACAATACACACACTCACACACACACACACACACACACACACAATACACACATGATCACACTGTGTACACACACCAGATGTACGCAGTGTCTGCTTACATCTGATGTGTGAATGGGTGACTGGTTCCTTGATGTAAAACGCTTTGAGTGCCTTGACAGTAGAAAAGCGCTATATAAATGTGACCATTATGAGTCTTTATGTGAGCAGGTAAAGAGTTCTGAAGGTGAACTCCTTTCACTGAAAGGAACTGAGCAAAAGTGGTTTTACAGAAAGGAACTCTACAGTCCCCATGTGTGGTGGCGCTTGTGGCCCCTGTGGACAGTCTAGTCTTAATGTTCAAAGTATATTATTTTGTATTGAAAATGTCAGTCAATCTAAAACCTTGGCCTAAAAACACTATATGATAATTGGTTATTTAAAAATAATAAAAAATAATGAAGTTATTCTTTGATTTATAAGCACCTTTTTAGGCCTTTTATTCCCTTGCCAGACTACCTATGAATAATTACGTAAATAGTGTCATGACAGGGACGAACTGTATCACACACTGGGGTATAACTTTTGGGGAACTTTCTGTCAAGTATATGATATTATTTGGCTTCCTTTAAGGTGCTTAAGTGCTTATAGGGCTTTAGACTGTGCCAATCTTTGTAAAGACATAACACAACTTGTAGCCACTTTCCCAGACTTGGATTAAGACCAGTTCAAGACATTAAAGACTTAACGTCCTGAATTTCTAACAGAATAAAGCAGCTGGAGTTTGACTTATACCTGCTCATAAACGTCAGCTTGTTTCTGTGTCCTTGAAAATCAGATGAGGAAGCTGAGTTTGCATTCTCTCGCTCTCTCACTTTCCGCTGGCTGTGTTTTGTGTGCCAGGATCCTTACATCAATTCAACAAAAAGCTGGCGATGAATGAGTTTGGCGTTGGAGGAGTGTTTGGCATCAGGAGACACGCTCACCCTAAATTGACTTCACCTCTGAGGGCTTTGATCGGAGCAGATGTTGGTGTTAATTACCGCGCGGCCTGAGGGAGAGAGCGCGTCGCCACCTTATATATACAGTGCAGTGAGTCCAGGTGCTCAGTAACACTCATTGTTTAATCAGAATCATGAATTAAGTGGTATATATATATACCACTTAATTCATATATATATATATACCGGGGGCGGTTGGAATGGAAGTGGGGCAGGTCAGGTTTGTTTGATTGTTTTAGCGGTGAATTAGCCAAAGTCATCTGCCAAAAAAGGGAAAATATCAAACTATGAAACAAATGGATTGGATAAGAGGTCTGTTTTTGTTGCTGCTGCTGTGTGTAATTTATGTTTCCGCCTCCACAGTTTTCAGATTCAAGTACTCCCTGGTGTTTGGACACGTCATGTTTGGTCTGCTCTATAGAACCTTTAAAACTGTGTAAACAAAAATGTTCTAAATTCCGGAATAGAGGCAAAAGCGACGTGACTGGAATTGATCTTGGAGAATATATCATAAAATGTGCAAAAACAAAGGGGTTTTGGCACATTTTATGATATATAAAACACACATGAGTGACATCAGAGCCTGGCTTAAAGACATTTACAATTTTTTTTACATTATTTGTTTATGTAAGAGATTTTGACAAACATTTGAGGAAGGCAAAATCATGATGCGACAGTTTTATTGGACAAATACTCAAATACAAATACTGTTGAGCCTACAATAGTTCAGTCAGTTTATCCACAGATATATTACATACTGTACCACATATTATTCTCTTGTGAGGCTCAAATACAATTTTGAGGCTGAAAATACAACGTTTCTCCATCCTTTGTAAAAGAGATGAAAACTTACTGACATTTCTACATTGTAAAATCAAAGTTGTTGCTTAATTTCTTGTTATAAATACTTCAAACCGTTAGTATTTTGATCCGACTTTCTGGACCGTTGAACATTCTGACGCCAGAGCATCCACAACAAATGGTCTATAGTTATAATCTATGACACACATGGAAGATTGTTTCATAAATGCGAATTTTCAATTGCAATTTTGATTTAAAATGACTTGATGATGCTGCTTTACTGTAAACGTCTTCACAACAAAGTGGCGCTCTGCCGGACATGCTGACGGTCCAGACTATGAAGAGCGCCAAATCCCAGAATTAAGATGATTCAAACATTCAAGAATCACTCTTAACACAACTTAGATTGGGTTAATGAGGAGGGAAAACAATTTTCTCATTATTAAAAGCTCTTAAAAGTCTATTTTTGCATCTTTCAAGTCCCGATCTTTTTCTTAATACATGAATATTATGTATATTTCATGGTTGTATACAAGTAGGACTTTTTCATAATTTCTATGGTGATGTTTGTTTCTTCGCCCTCTGACCCTAAGTACCTACGAGTTGTTGTTGCCGTTGTTGTATCCGTGACACTAGCTGACTCTCCTTGCCTCCACAGTGTCTGGTGGCTTGATAAATGTCACCACAACACACAAAATATCCAAATTTATGGATGCAATGCGTGGAATGTGTGAAAAATGTTGATGCCTTGAAGATAGAAAGTATAATGGCTCCTTTAACACTGTAGTAAGTCATAGACAAAAGGACTTGCAAGATAAATTTGCCCACAGATTGTGCACACGCGCGGAAAATGATCTTGTTTACATGTTTTTACATATGCTTTGGACTAAAAATGGTTAACTTTGCTGAGTTATACCTCTTGTAGTCTCAAAAAAGCAGTGCTACATTGAAGGCAAAAATATTAAATTAAATTTCTCGTCACAATATAAAAATGTTAAAATAAAAAAATAAATCAAAACATTAAAAAAGTTGATTTCAATACAAAAAAGGCTCAATATTTAATACCAATTTTAATACCACAATGACAATTAAACATGTTAGGCCTCAAAACTTCTGCTATGGGCACAATAAATGGATACCCCTGGAGCTTACATTTGGCAACAGGAAATAAGGCTATTACAAAGAAGTGGATGACACAAATAGTATATAGTTTGGAACTGGACAGAACTGACACACTTTGGACTGATTCGGACAAACACGCCGGACTTCACACCATTTGTAGATGTTTGAATGTTCGCTCTCTGTGTCATGTACTTTGTTTTGGTGTTATTGAAAAATAAGTATCTATAATAATAATCATCATTTTCAACATAAAATAATTGTACTTTCTTATGTTACTTTTTGGTCTCATACTATTTCTGATAAAGCTCAAGATAATTCTAAAACTGTTCAGGAAAGATTGAATTTTGTCCTGTTATTGTGATTTTTCAGTATTAATATTTGTTCAAACGAGTCTCTAGTTTAGATATCAGTTTTAGGATTGATCTGATTTTTGATATTTTTATCGATACTTACTTTAAATAAGTCAAAATTGTGAGGACAAAATTAGGAACAATTTATAATTATGTCAATTATGTCAAAATCTCATCTTGTCTCATTCTCGTGGACCCATTTTTCTGTCGTTTCTCATCTTGTGGAAATTGTGCCTTGTTCCATCCCTACAAAGAACATTGTGTATGTTTTTAACCTCAACACCTGGAGACACACACGCACACACGCACACGCTCACACACACAGGGAAACTTTATGACTGACAGTGACTTGTTCTGATAGACCGCTGTCTTCTGTTCAGCTCTAGGCCAAAGACTTCTATGGTGAACCGGAATCTGCCGCGAGAGGCCCACGGATCGGCAATGGAGCAGCTGATTGAGTAAGACTACACAAGTCCTTCACATGTTTCACTGTGTTTACCAAGTGACCTTCCTGTCTCTATTCTGAGGCTTCCTGGACTTGTTGCTGCGCTGTGTGAGCATGGCATTATGAGTGACTGCAGAGCCATAATTCTGCTTTGAATGGGGGGATTTGTTTTACTCTGGCCTATTTCATTTAAAGAAAACATATTCACTAATAATCCATGTCCATGATAATCCATGTCACTGTAAAACCACAAAATGCTTTATAAGAGAAGAGACTGTGAAGCGTTTATAGCTGGCTGTTTATGTCACACAACTTTACTTCTTTGTTTAGTTTGATTTTATAATGCTGATCGCAAACCAGGGGAATAATAATCTGTTTAATCAGTTTCAGTTAAAAGGAGTTATGATTTTTACTCGTTTTTGTTCATGGTGACAATAGAGGTTGTGCAGAAGCCATTACAATATAAAAATGTTGGCAGTGAGTGACAGAACTGTTTGATTGTCAGTGGTGAGTAATGATATTTTCTCCTAAGCGCTTAAAACGCACCTAAAAAGTAAAAAAGCTGCCGTAGATAAAAAAGGTTAACAACTTAATATTTAGTCTATAACTGACATCTAAAAGAGAGAAAATGAAGTAAAGAGTTGTGGAAAACCAGACGACAACAACAACAACAACAAGAACATGGCAAGCTACGCTTACATTTACCAACATACAATGGTACTGAGTACAGTGAGTACTGTGAGTACACAGTTAAACTGATTACCTTTTTACTGCTGAGTTGTTGAAGAAATGTATTTTTTGTGGTGAGTTGAAGTGTCCTTTATCTCCCCCTACTAACAGCTTGCTAGGCTCTGCTCAGTCGGAATAGAAAACAAATATTGATATAAGTGCATAATAATTGTAACGTTGTAATGCTACATCTTCTTACTTAAATAATTACAACGCTAAATAAAATATAAAATCATGACATTCCTGTTCTTCACTTTTTTATATTAATCTGCTTCACCACCCGACATGTCGGAACATTTGAACACCAGTCTTTTTGTCAAACTAGCTTTTTTTGTTTTGTCCTGCATGCTAAAGTAGACGCCTAAATTGATGGATGGGTCGAGTTTCTCGGAAGTAAGCGCTTGAGCAGTAAATGTTAAGTGCAGCTCGTGTGAAGAGGCGCACTCACGGATCAGTTGCAGTTGTGCAGGAAGTCACAAATGCGCTTTTGTCAGGGCTAAAACGTTACTACATTTGAGTTGTTTTGAAAAGCAGTGCGGGGGTCTGCACAGAGAAGTGTAGGAGTGATGGTCCCAGCAGTGATAGGAGCTTGGGGGAGGGGCACACACTTTATCTTTGCTACATACCTCCAGGGCTTGGTGGTGGAACTCACATGGATACATAGAAGGATGGGGTATATTTTTCTATTGACGTAATAGTTTGGGTTCATGTTCAAGAGCTTGGTGTAAACCAGGGGTGTCCAAACTATGGCCCGGGGGCCAAATGCGGCCCGCAGACCAATTTTTGTTGGCCCTCAGGCTTCTTGCTAAGTTGACCCAAACAACAAAAAGTTTTACTTTTTACTGGAAAATATGAAAAATTCAAACATTTTGATGGAACATTAATGTTAGGGTAATATAACAAGGCTTAATAAAGGTGTGGCGGCCCATCGAAACGATGTCAAATGCAACATTTCAAATGATTCACGTCATTGTCGGGTCGTCTGTGTCCTCTGCTCCGGATCGTTTCAAAATCGGCCCTCGATGTAAAAAGTTTGGACACCCTGGTGTAAACATTTCAGATTGTAGGCAAGAAAATGTACTCATGATAAACCTAACTAAGACCACTAATTTATGCTAGGGTTTAAAGTCCTTTGCATCAAAAATCCAAATTGATATGTCTCAGTATTTTTGGATTAGCCCAATCAGGGACACACGCATACGCTGAAAACGTCACATATTTTGCAGAATCAATGAGTGAAGCACAAAAAACTCGATTTTGTTCTAATGATAGATGACCAATGAGCTCCTTTGTTTTTTTGCATCGTCCATTGAAATAAATGAATCTGATTGCACAGTTCTGTTTGAGTTTGGCTCGAGTTGCGATGGAGGGAGGACTCACCAGACTCACTCTTTGGAAAGAATTGGAGAAGTGTATTCTGGATCCCAGGCAATAAAGTCCTGCGTTCTGTTTACAATCACACATTATAAAGTTTCATGTGGCTAGTATATGTTCTTTTAATCATAAATCAAGTCAACAAATCTACAACCTGACAGTTAGAACAGTCAGTGTTAAACTTTAGGGATTTTAGAATGTTTTGAGGTCACAGCTTCTTACAAAGATCTGTATTTTTTCAGCAAATTTTAATTTAGAATTCTTAACTTCATCTGCTTTTTATTTACGACATCACATTATTTACGACATCACATATATATATATATATATATACACACACACACACACACATATATAAACATATATATATAATATGATTTCACGAACGTAAACCAGACACCTTTAATCAGTGCCATCTGATTAAACCCAAAAAACACACACACACAAACGCCAACAACAACAACAACAACAACAACAACATTTTACTGACAGAGGACTGGCCCCAAGCGGATCATTGACAATTTGATAACAATGAAAACAATTTGATTAAAATCCAATTAATTTCACAGCCATAGTCATTAAAATTATCACTGGCAAATCTAATTACAAAATGAATTCCTGATAAAAAAAAAAGAAAACAGCTAACATTGTTGCAATTTGTATGTTTACTCTTCCCTTTATCAGTCATTCTTCCTTCTTTTCAACAAACAGCATTTTCTACGCTGCTGGCGTTTAACATGTTCATGTGAAACTGCACAAATTAATTAGCCCTTTTTTGATTGCCAGCATACGCACATGAATCCCAGTCTTGTCCTCTTGTGCACTAGATGTATAATTCATACCTGAGCGGCGCGTGTACCTGGGAATGCGTGCCAACATGCTCCTCTCCTCCTACAAGCTGTCAGCCAAAAAGCCCTCATTTCCATCTCACTGGAGCGGCGCCTTTTTTGGTCTCATCTATTGATTTTTGACAAGTCTTTGATTGCTGATTCACCCTCCTCATTATTTGGCAACCTTTTGGCTTCGGGTACCATGTCGCTTCCCACCTTAATGACAAGGTTACAGCTCCCTGATTGAGTGGATGCTATGAAGAGGTGTCCGCACAACTGGCTGGTTTCTCTGACTCACCAATTACTCACCACAGGAAAGATCTGTCTTCTAGACCTTGCGTTCCCACCTTTATTTCCTCCTCTCGTTCAGATAAAGCCATAGTAGATAGGTCGATTGTTGTGTGCGCAAAGTTGCTCACAGTGCCCTTGAAAACTTGCCTTTGACGTCAATGGCCAGTTTGTCTACTCCTCCTTCTCTTCTCTTCCTTTTTCCTCTCTCCTAAACTCACACACACACATCCTCTCTAGACAGTTTGAGTTTTTGTCAATTTCAGATAAAGAAGCAGCACCCTGTAATAGTTTTACACTTTGCCGCATTCCAATAACTGCTGTTGACTCCGGCTTGATAAGATAACGGCTGCATAACAGATGATTTTGGTATTCGGACATAATTGGGTAGAGGATTATAACAATTCTCGCCACTAGAGGGAGGTACAGCAGCAGGTTTGTATACGTGGAGTCTGTGCCTGTGTGTTGCATTTGTTGTTGACATCCGTCTCCCCGGTTTCCCATTATTCAAGCTTGGAAGTTTGGTTATCTGATTGATATCGCAGCTGCAATGTGTTGCCGGAGTTTTGATGGATGTTGGGAGTAAATATGGTGTTCCTTTTAGAGCTAAATAATTCAGTTATCTTTTTAGAAATGGCTCTGAACATCCGTCTCACTGCGTTTTTGCCGTAAAGCATTTGTTGGTAGCATTGCAGGTGTCCCTCAGTGTCACATTAAAGCTGCCACCCACTTGTCTCCATGCAGATGTTACTGCTTTGCCTAGAATGTTCCACAGTGTAGCATTAAACGTAACTATCTTCTTGGACATAAGTAGGTGACGTCACCAGGCCGAGTTAGAGATCAGATCTGTGGATAGGTGAACTTGTGCTGTAAGAATGTATGTTCTTAAGATATTTTTTCAGCATTTATTTTGATAAATGCAAGAAAGGTCGTGGTGTTCAGTGGCCAAGTGGACAGCACATATGCCAGGCTCTATGTTCAGCCAGCCACAGCTAGGGCTGAGCTGAAAAAAAATATACAGTAATATACTATGACAGACTTCTAGGCAACATGTGTATCGATATGCGATATTGTATTGTGATACTTTTAAACTACATACATTCATTATAAATTTCAGAGTTTTACACATTGCTGACGGAATCTGCTAGCCTGAAAAGATGGCTTATTCATAGGGTAGTTTGGTAGCTTTGATATTGAGAGTTTTGTTATTACATAATCAACTTGTCCTCTCTCATCCCTATTTCACGCTGCACTGTTCTGTCCAATAAAGCCTACAGGCCAAAAATCTTTAATTTCATAAAAACAGAAGAAGGAATTTCAGGTAAAGCAATGATGTAATATAATAAGTTACAATGCAATATAATAACTTTAACAACAATGCTTTCATACAAAGCATTGAGTGTCTTAGTCTCAGCAAGATAGCAGCATTTATTTTAGCATTAGTGAAACCTGGCTGGGCAGATGGTGCGTTACACAGAGCCATGTGCTCAGCCCTTCACAGGTGATCAGGCTAAGTACCTGTGAGCTCCTGCCAAACAAAGGCTGGTTGATGCTGTTTTGTGAGTAACAACATAATAGTTGAATGGAGGATTACGCCGACATAATAGTTGATTTTTCGGTCTAAATTGTCTATGGCCGCATATATTTTGAGAGTAAATTGAGAGTAAATATAGCTAACTCCCATAGAACTAAACTCTTTGAGCTCCGAACATTCAAAAGTCTGTGGGATTATGTCTGCTGCCTGTTACTTCAAGTGTTCTCCTGAGGTCAGTAAAACTTCATGTGACCAATGGGGCGGCTCCGCACATTGTAGTCCTTCTGTCTTGTAAGCAGCAATAACAGCTCCAAAATATACCACTTGAGAAATAGTGTATGGTGTAAAAACGCTTTCACTGTGCCGTTGTGAATTTGCTGATTTGACGTTTACTGTTGGCTGTAGTTTGCAGATCCTGGTTGCTTTCGACAGGATTTTAAATTCAAGGGAATATTGTACATGTAAAAAAGGTCAAATGCAAATGTAGGTTTGGCCTCCTCGCGATGATAGCGCTGCTCCGTCCTCATTAGAATCTCAAAGGTGCTGCTTGCGTCGTCACTTTGTACGAGAACAAATGTGAGGTGAAGTTTTACACAGATAAGACGTTCCCTTTTTTTCACAGGCACAAGTTGAGTGAACGGTGAAAAAGGTAGCACTGTTATTCACTATGTTTGAGCTGTTACTTTGTGAGGAACACAAATCTGCTCTAGCTCCAGGCAATACAGTCATCTATCTTAAAACACTGGACAAAGAGAGCGTCTATTCAAAAACTACAAAGATGGTGCTCGCATTATATCTGTGGGTTTTTTGTCTTTGTAGTTTTTGTTTGGCTCATTGGCACTAATGTCAGGACCAGCGACCTCTTTTATCTCTTTGATCACATATGTCACATTTATAAGTCATACCGTAAAGCATATTCATGTGTTTATGTAAAAATATTTTAATATGCACATCTGGGATTATACTTTGTTTAAAAGTAATAATAATAATAATAATAATAATGAAATAAAAAATAGAAAAATAAAAAAGCACATTTAAGAAAGAAATGTAAATCAGAATATGTCTCCTTTTTATTATTTATTTACTAACCTTTATTTAACCAGGTAATCACTGAGATAAGACCTCGTTTTCAAGGGTGACCTGCACCTTTTATTCAGAGATGTTTACTCTACTTTGATGTCAGGACTAGATATGTCAAGGTTATTTGGTTAATTTGGGATGTCACGCTATAGAGTAAAATGTTAATGTTGCGATTACTGTGTGAAAAAAACATCATGATTTAACGATTATTCATGATAATTGAGACCGTGACATAAACAACAGTGAACGCTTTCAATTTCTTTCGTTCCCGTTGTCCAACATGTTACTATTAATGTTTGTAACCAGCTTTAAAAAAGTGAACTTTCTGAAAGATAAAATAAAAATAAATGTGACAATAACAGCCAGATAAAAAAGATATTTACATTTATTTTCTGTCTATTTTGGGCAGAATACTTAATTTCTCAACTAACTTTGTCACGATTATTCTTTTTTGGTTGTTACGATTGTGACCTGACTAATCACAATTATCGTTTAACATAATCTTGACATCCTTAGTCAGAATATATGCAATGTAAAGAACTAAAAGAAATTCAGTTCAATCAACCTTCTCCAAAATGCCAAACTACATGTGTTTTCATTTGGCTAACATTCGCATGCATCTCACTGCATTTTTGTCATAAAGCATGTGTTGGTAGCTTTGCAGGTGTTCCTCAGCATCATAACACGATTCTGTTAAAGCCGCCACCCACTTGTCTCCATGCAGATGTTACATCCCTGAAATGTAAAGCATTTCCATCTGGCTGTTAATGTGACAGTATCATTACCTTTTCATTCAGAATGTTTGATTTGATAAAGCTAGACTTGTGAAAGAACTCAAATTAGGGATTGTAATGTTGTTTGTTCTATGTCCTTAGTCGTTTAGTCGATTAATCGGGCAATGGCGTCTTAGTGGACCAATTAATTTATTTACATAATAAGCATGTGGGACAACGGCCAAAAGGAGAAGACACGGAGTGAGTTAGCTAAAGATTTGGTAGTGAATCATAGTGTGTCACACCATGGGACACGTAAAAATATCTAGAATGACAATAGTTACTCACACATTATGTAATGCATGAGAAAAGTCAAATCTGAAACGGATTTGTGTTTTAAACTATTTTCCAACAGGTATCACAAAAAACCGCTTCAACACCCCCAAATGGTTTTGAGTTTTGAGAGGTTTTGCCCTGCCCCATTTCCCGGCATGGTGTGTTTTTAGTCGACCAGGTGTCTTCTTTAGTGCCAACAATCGTGAATAATCGTAAACTCGTGATGTTTCTTCTCGCAATAATCGCAACTCTACATTTTGATCAGGACTGTACAGAATTTTAGCTATATGTCAGTTACACAAGATTTCCAGCAGAAGCCACACTCTGCTGTCTCTGACCTGATTGGCCCAGCGGTACATTGGCCGGGCATGCTGCGATCACAAGCAGACGGACTGACTTCAGATGGGCCTGTTATCTCTGCGTAATGAATCACAGAGAGCTGTCAGCTGGACTGGAGATTTAGGCAACAACAAAAACAGTGGTCCACTTCCGTCAAAACAGGCCTGAGTGTGCTCGGGCCCTCCAGTGATGATTTAGTCTGTAATGGGACACTGCAGTCAACGCTAAACAACAATATGTGCTGTGTGGATGTAGAAAACAGGATACGTGGGTACGTTCATTGTTATTCAAAAATCATTAAAAATGTATTATTCATTTTTGTATTGTATTAAAAAATCTCACAAATACAAGTAAAGAACTTAAAGCAATGGTGGACAATGTTATTCAGAAAACCACTACATAAACGAACAAACAAACAAAAAGCATATTCAATAGTGTTTCGACTCTCATCCAAGAGTCATTCTCAATCAGTGAAACAAGTCTGAGAACTCCTGTTTATATCCTACTCTGTGAAAGCCCTGTCCACAGGGTGGGACCTCCTGATAATGGCCCATTGAAATTTAACTGGGATGGGAAAGTGAGACTAAGCAGCCACTTCACAAGAGGCTTTATCAACACAGAAGACACGCGAGTTCAGGACCCCAAAGCACCGTACGTGCCACTCTATTGAAGACAGTGAGGTGGCGATTCTGAGCAGGGAGAGAAGATGGTTTGAAAGAGGAGTTAAGGAGGCAATCTTTGTTAAAAAAGAGAATCCTTCCTTAAATTGTAATGGAGTTTTAAGATTCAACCTTCCAGTTGTTTATAATGGTCTGCTGAAACCCTGGAGACGCCCGGGGCATTCGGATGCTAAACAGGCACTCAAGGTGAGGCAGCCAAACGCCAGGGAAGAATAGAACAATAGACCCATCCCAGTTAAGTTTCAATGGGCCATTATCAGGAGGTCCCGCCCTGTGGGCAGGGCTTCCACGGAGTAGGATATAAACAGGAGTTCTCAGACTTGTTTCACTGATTGACAACGTATCGTTGTTTCTGAAACAGAGTCCAGATGACTACAACTGAATCTTTTTCTACAATGGAACACTCCTGGACGAATGAGGGATTACACCGACATCTGATTAAAATAATAAATTAAAAAAAGTTATGTTACGTAAACATTATACAGCGATATCTCTGCCTTTTGTGATTCATTTGACAAACCTTTCACATTTTTCTGATAGTTAAACCTCAACATTTCACATTTAAAGACATGTTTTAAAGGACATATATTATGCAACATTGACTTCTTAAAGCTTTTCACCATTTTCTAACACTGTTCCCTCATCAAAAACATGCCTAGAGTTGCATTTAGCCTCATTCATGCTAGTTTGATGAATCCTGTTCAGAAAGTCCTCTCCCCTCCGAGCGTTCTAAAACATGACATGTCAAAGTACAGGTACTCAAGAGCATGTTTACAGGCCAATAACAACACTAATAATGCATGATATATGTCATTTAACACATTTAGTTTTTATCGACATAATATCGTCTGAATATCATTATTATATTTAACATTGATTCAGTAAATTGTCATTTCAATACAGTAGCACAACATTTTGCTTTTTTGTCAGCGCATTACTTCCTCATGTTATATCCGAGTGCTCTAATTAAGGACGAAAATCAACCCTGGAAGTGTTTTAAACATATATTCTGTGGTTTCGGAGTTGAAATGACTGATACTTACCTCTTTCATTCAGACTCACTGAAGAACCCGCTCTCCAAATTGCAGTCTTCTTTTTGTGGTGTACATTCAGTGTTGAGAGATGTCAACATATACAGTAAACAGAGCCTTTTGAGCCTTCACTTTGATCGTGTGCTGCCAGTCTGTGATGGAATAACATAATTGTAAAATCGTCTTCAAGTCTCTTTTTCTTTTGGTGAATTTCCTCTTTCAACTGTCGTAGTTAAAGCTTCAACATAAATTGAGTTTAGTGTCTCACAAAGTCTGTCTTCTTTTCTTTTCAACTGCCTTAAAAAAGACATCATCATTTTGTTGTATTAAAAAAAGCCTTGAAGCCACTCCACCTGCTTTCCGCTCCCAGCACACTCATGTAGATAAAATCTCATGCATGTTTCATGCTAATCCCAAATACTGTATGTCAATGGGGGATCTGAATCATGCTGAACCCAGCTGTTGTTGATGCCTCTCCAATCAGCTCCTGAGCTCCAGTCGCAACATACGAGCAATCATTGTTACCGACTTGTATAGAATGATGAATTATCCAGGGAGACTTCGTTATGGAATAGATGGTGTCTGCTTATGTAATAAATGTGACCGTATTATTCAGGGCACAGTGGGATAGGTGGAAGAAAGGCACTTTGAAAGCGAGTGTGCTTACGTAAGAGGATTATGGCAGACACTTTGTAAAAATGATCAGAGGAGATCAGAGAGCGCAGGCAGTGACTGGCACCGAGCAAGACATTTGTGTTTGTGTGAAGCTGCGTGAGGCAACACAGGCTTTTGTGATATATGATGTACAGTGGCTTACTAAAGTATTCATCCCCCTGGAACTATTCCACATTAGTCGAGTTATAACCGCAAACTTTAATTAATTTTATTGGTATTTTTGGGTGAAAAAGCAACACAAAGTGGCACACAATTGTGAAGTGGAAGGGAAATTATACATGTTTCCTAGATAAAAAAAAAAAATGTGCAAAAATAAATTGTCACATTTATATAGCGCTTTTCTAAAAACCTTCAAGGCACTCAAAACGCTTTACATCAAAGAAGCACTCACCCATTTACACACACATTCACAAACAGTGTACACAGACACTTGGAGTGGGGCCAGTTAAGTGTCTTGCCCAAGGACACAATGGCAGTATTCACCTGAGGCAGCTGCGATCACACCACCAACCTGTGGGTCAGTGGAACCACTGAGCTACTGCTTCCCAAAAGTTTTCAGCCGTCCTGAGTCAATACTTTGTGGAACCACCTTTTGCTTTTTGATGGAGAGCGTTTGTGAACCGAAGTTTTCAAACTTTGCCACAGATTCTCCATTGGATTTAGGTCTGGACTTTCTTGCACCATGGGGCCATTCTAAGACATGAAGATGTTTTGTTTTAAACCATTCCATTGCAGCTCTGGCTTTATGTTTAGAGTCGTTGTCCTGCCACTCCAGATTTGTGTAGTGCATGACTAATAGTTGTCCTGTGGACAGATTCCCCGTCCACCTGTCTGGTGTGTTCACTGGACTTCCTGATGCTGTTTGCCCGACCAACATCATCATTAGGTCAACATAAAATGTTTCAAGAATCATCAGGCAACTTCTGACAGCAATTGGTTGCACTTGGGGATAGCAAAGAGGTTTCTCGAGCGAGATCACAGTATAATACACTTCTGAAGCAGCAGTTCTCTGACAACAACCCCGCCTCCGTGTGGAGGGGGCTCCGGCTTCTCACCAACCACAAGCCCCGAGCCCCCCCTGCTGCAGACAATCGAAAACTGGCTGAGCAACTCAACACCTTCTACTCCAGGTTTGATGTGGCCACCCCTTCCCACGGTGGCCACCTCCGCCAACCCAAACCTGGTCCCCCCACCTCCCCCACCACCCTCTCAGTTCAGGAACAGGATGTTCACAGGCTATTTCGGAAATCCAACCCCCGAAAAGCTGCTGGACCAGACGGCGTCTCGCCCGTTACATTAAGACATTGCACAGGAGAGTTAACCCCCGTCTTCACAGACATTTTTAACACCTCCCTGGGTCATGCCATGTCCCAGCCTGCTTCAAGTCTGCCATCATTGTCCCTGTCCCCAAGAAGCCCCGGATCACTGGACTTAATGACTACAGGCCTGTGGCGCTGACGTCTGTAGTCATGAAGTCATTTGAACGTCTGGTCTTGCCCCACCTCAAGTCCTTCACCTCCTCCCTGCTGGACCCCCTGCAGTTCGCCTTACAGAGCCAACAGGTCTGTAGACGACACCAATCAACCTGGCACTCCACTTCATCCTGCAGCATCTGGACTCCCCGGGAACCTACGCCAGGATCCTGTTGTGGACTTCAGCTCTGCTTTCAACACCCATCCTCCCTGCTCTGCTCCAGGACAAGCTCTCCCAGCTCAACGTGCCTGACTCCACCTGCAGGTGGATCACTGACTTCCTGACGGATCGGAGGCAGTGCGTGCGGCTGGGGAAGAATGTCTCAGACACTCGGACTATCAGCACAGGAGCTCCACAGGGCTGTGTACTTTCTCCTCTGCTCTTCTCCCTGTACACCAAACTGCTGCACCTCCAGCCATGACTCCGTAAAACTGATCAAGTTTGCGGACGACACCACCTCATCGGGCTCATCTCGGACGGGGATGAGTCTGTCTACAGGAGGGAGGTGGACCGGCTGGTGTCCTGGTGCAGCGGTAACAACCTGGAGTTCAACGCCCAGAAGACAGTGGAGATGATCGTGGACTTCAGGAAAGTCACAGCCCCCCAGCCCCCCTCATCATGACAGACTCCCCATCACCACCGTGGACTCCTTCCGCTTCCTGGGCACCACCATCACCCAAGTGGGAGCCCTCCATCAGCTCCCTCATCAAGAAGGCCCAGCAGAGGATGTACTTCCTGCGGCAGCTGAGGAAAGCCAAGCTGCCAGTGCAGATGATGGTGCAGTTTTACACGGCCATCATTGAGTCCATCCTCACCTCCTCCATCACCGTGTGGTACGCTGGAGCCACAGCCAGGGACGAACAGAGACTACAGCGCATTGTGCGTTCTGCTGAGAAGGTGATCGGCTGCAGACTTCCATCTCTGCAGGACCTGTACGTCTCCAGGGCTCTGGGACGAGCAGGTCGGATCACAGCTGACCCTTCTCACCCTGAACAGGCAGGAGGCTACGGTCCATCCGGACCAGAACTCCCGCCACAAGAATCAGTTCTTTCCCTCTGCCGTTGGACTCATGAACACTTCTAAACACCTGTCACTTTAACTGCAACTATTCATCACTCACTGCACTGTCACTTTCTGCACTCAAAACTGTAAATCTAACTGTAACTCTTGCGTACATAGTAATGCCTATTTTTATTTTTATTCTATAGTAATTTTTAAATTATTTCTTAATGCATGCCCTTTTTGATTGAATATATGTTATTTTATTATTGCTCAGTGTTTTATATTGCACCTTAAGGCCGAGACAAGTTCCTATGTGTGTGAATTTTGTTCATTGACAATGGCAATAAACTCTTTCTGATTCTGATTCTGAAAAGGAGCTGAATACTTTTGCACACTGCACTTGTCAATTTTTTTGTTTTGTCAAGATTTGATGTAGAAATCTTGTATAATGTTCCTTCCACTTCACCATTGTGTGTCGCTTTGTGTTGCTCTTTCACAAATAATGCCAATACAGTTTATTCAAGTTTGTGTGTTCCAGGGGTAAGAACATGTTTCAAGCCACTGTAACTATGGGGGGTTTGTAAAGTGTATGTAATGTCAGTCTACTATAGGAGGGAATTATTTAATTATGTAGGAGACAGTGATGGTGGGATTTACACTGTAGAGAAGTTAAACAAAAGCAAAACATTCTCTATGCAGTTAAGAGATTGACCAATATGGGATTTTTCAAACCAGATCCAATAGGACTAAACATGGGGAATCCACATTTTCCTGAAGATGTGAGAATTACTCTGACAATGTTCAAATCTGGACTAAAAACAGTTGTGTGTGACTGAAAGGATTTTACTTGCACTCTTCTCTTTCAAAGTAAATCTTTTATATGTTTGTACTGTGGTTTTAAGGAATTTCCCCCAAGAACTTTGAATTACTTTGTGTACGACCTGTGCTCTGTAACTTGCTTTTGCTTGCCAGCGAGGACGGACAGATGGACAGATGAGTGATAGAATCCAGACTTTTGGGGCTGCTATGTTGACGATTATTATAAACTGAGGAACTTTAAATTTAGTGGACTGTTGTTTGAAAATAAAGTAAGGACAATTCATATTGATAGCAATGATTTTTAGGCACACTACAAATAAAGAGTGACGCTAGTGGCCACATTTAGTGTAGCTTCCAGAACACCAGGGGCCTGTTTTTATGGCACAGGAAAAAAAGTTATTTCTGTAGCCACAGCAGCCCTGGCAAACTGACAGAACAACCCCTCGCACTCACACACACTCACACCAGAGTCATCCTAGGCAGTGTCAGCGAAATGTCTTGCATAAGAACATGACAGTTTTCACTCGAGCCTCCCCTGCAGCTCCAGGTTTTTCCACAGGTCTCCCATCCAAGTACTAACCAGGCTCAGCCTTGCTTAGCTTTGGAGATCAGATGATCTCGAGCTTTCACAAGCATGTATGGCCGCTAAACGACACAAAAGTCACAATAGGGCTGTAAATGATGGTGATAAAAATTGAACACACTACTATTTTGGTAAAATTGTTATATTGTGATTCACAATTTTCTCTTGAATGTAGCTCTTTGCTCAAACATAGACACTTTTTCCCGCACACTTCTATTGGTTAGCTTCAGAAATGCTCTAAGGGATTGACAGATCTAAGAATAAATTAATCGTGATTTGGCTCCAAGAAAACAGTGGTATGCATTTTTTTGGCATCTGGCCCACCCTTAATTCCCAAGGAGATCACAATGTGTTAGATAAACGGCTGTGGAAAAGAGGAAAAATGTTCAGTGAAACACATTTTGCATCATTGTTGTGTATTAATATGCTAATGAGCAGCAGATTGATACAATGTTTTTTTTAGGTAATGCACCATGGTCTTGCAGCTGCACAAATGCAGTGGAATTGTCTCCACACATTGACAGGTAAAGACGGAGGCTTCTGGTGCAAGAATCTTGTAGTGGAAGTGGAAGATGGGAACATTCTCACACATAGTACAGAGAGAGAAGGAGGAGAGAGGGAGACAGCCGTGCGATTATCCCGGGGCGGCTTTGTAGGGCCCTTTACTGATGAGCCATAGACGACAGAGGCTGAGCGTGTGTCACCGCGCTCGCGTTTATTATTCCACTGCCATATCAAAGATCCTTCTGCTTTTTAATACCTTCATTTTGCTCTGAATAAGGTTGGTGGTGTGGCTAAAGGTCCTGTCTGACTAATCCTGACACTATAATTACATATGCCAGATTTTTTCTAACTCCTTCTCGGCTTGTTCTCCTGAGCTGGTTGTTTGCAGCCGTTTGTGCTGTCAAATGAGCCATGAAGTGGAATGACGAATCCAAACTCCTGCCAATTTGTAACTCGCTGTGTTTGTGTGTCCAATTCGGAGTAATAGCAAAGTGAGGTTTCTACTTAAATGCGATGACGCAAGTTACACATTGAGGGAAGCAAAACGCTATTAACCGCCTGTGACGCGATGGGTAACTGGTGGCACGCATAGTTGACCAGGAGCTGTCTGTTGACGCATATGTAAATGAGAAGCGATTTGGCTACTTTAGCCAGGGATAAATTTGGCAAAAAAGAAGCAGCAGGATGCCCAGACACCGAAGCAATGTCCTTGTCCTGCAGTTGTTTCAGATTACATTCAAATTTGTCAATTGAGCCACGAAGTAATGATGGATACCATTATTATGGCAAGTACCATTACCAATGCCTTTTTTATTAAACTCATGCTTAAACATATGGTTTTTCAGGTACTTATGATTGAACTATAACATAAGTAGATCATCATTTTACATTTTGTCATTATAAATTACAATATTGATCCAAATTAATCATAGAAACGTGTCCATTTGAAGACCAAAAATGTAACAGTTTGCATAAAGGCAATTATTTTTCAATATCTTTATTTTCATGCTTTATGGTGCAAGAGCTAGAATGAAAATGCAGTGTGTAATGAATATAAGACTCAATAATTGTTTTTCACCTGCCGTGTCAAAAACGCAACCCACCGCCATATTGTTGTTTAAGCAAAATGTAAACACACGTAAATCTCCAATGAAAAAAATTATTATCTGCTCAAATATCCCAACTTTACCAATCTTTGGGACTTCTTCTTTGGGATTTCTTCAACAACATCAAAGAAAAAAACTCTTTCAATGATCAGATTATTAACTGTGTCCATGAAAACGCGTCAGGTCGATTCACAATGACAGTGACTGCTTTGCGTGACCTAAGTTCACATGAAGCGACGTCAGCTGCTTTTAGAATACAGGCGACATTTACAAATAACCTTGTGTCTTTGTGCGTCAACAGATGACCTCCACTTGACCTTCAGCAAATGGAGTGATGTTTTTGTCTTAGTCCTGATATGGTCTGTGACAGTAAGCAATGATTTATTCATCAGCCAAACCCATTTCAAGCACACACCATGAAGAGAAACAGGCTGGAGCCTCGCCTCTGTCGCACTACACTGAGAAATCTCCTCTAAAGACTTGGTCAGCCTAAAGTGCTGCTGGAGCTCTTTTCAAAATCCACTGCGCGTCTTCAAATCCTCTAAACTGCATTTCAACACAATCATGAGTCACAGCCTGTTGTGACATTTTGTATCACCTTTAAATCCTGCAATGTTTTTGGTGTTTTTTGACACAATTGCTGCTGAATTAAAGGTGGACTGTGTAATGTTTCTTGTGATGTGTCCGCCACCAGCTAGTTTCCACGGAGATGGTATTGCTTTGCCTGGAATGTTTTACAATATAGCATTAAGTTTATCCATCATTTATTCAAGTTTAGTCTTTTATTGCCCAAAACATTGATTTTCTTACTGTGGAGGAAGTCGCCTCTCCACAGATCTGGCACCTGCTTGTCTCCACAGAAATAGATACTGTACATTTAATGCCTTACTGCGGAACATTCCAGCACAAAGCACTAACATCTACATCGACACAAGCAAGTGAACCTTCCACCTGAAAAGTCACACGATGCAGCTTTAACCGACACTGCCAGTAAATGTTTTTTATTTATCTTAAAAATGAAAACAAAAAAAGTGATTGACTCCCAGAGTTAATCCAGCCGCAAAATGGGGTCTCCAGAGGTCTCTATAAAAAGGCACAATGTGTGTTTCTCCGCTGCATGCCATATCCAGGCTATCCAAAACAACAATAGTGCAGGCAGGAGGGCGGGCACAAATCACTGCAAAAGAAGAGAATGAGGAGAATTTAGAGCGCAATGGAGGGAGACGGCAGAGGCAGCCAATCGATGAGCTCAACACTTTAGCACAAATACCTCCAAAGCTAACACAGCTTTCACACCACATTAGGCTGAACGGGGGATCACAGGGCAGCTGATAGTGGAGGGGGACTATTGAGCAATATCAACATGGGTCACGGTCCACAGCCATTTCTGTTACGCTTTGTGTGCCATTTGACCATTCTTATTTTAATCATTTATGAAATATTTACTTGTGATATTGATCAGTGATTCTTCAATTTGGCTTGATTTAGGGCTGGGGCGAAAGATCGACAGAATGTGATCGAGTCATATGAAATTGTCAGTTATTTGGGAGGGGGAGTCCGCAGTCGATCCTCTGTCAGTAAAATGTGGTTTGGAGCAGAAGTCAGAAATTTGGATATTGTTGTTACTTTTAATGGCGGTTGGCAGCCAACTGAAAAGGTGCATTTACCGCCACCCACTGTAGTTGTACCTCTTCAAAGTATGTGTTTTACGCTATACCGTTAAAAAAAAAAAAGGGGAGGGAAGACGAGAGACAAAGAGCGAAAGAAAGAGAGCCATTTAACACAAATAATTTGAATATTATTTGTGTTTAATGGCTCAAATTAAAAGTCTCTATAGTTTATGTTCATGAAATCATTACTAAAAGCCATTTTTACTTTTTGGAAAGACCAAATAAAGTATCTTTAATCTCACTGTCTTGTTAGTGTTTTTGCTTTGTCTAGATGTGAGCAATAAATCGAAATTTAGATAATATCGTGAATGTTGTTTTGAAATTATTACATTTAATTTTTTAAAATTAAAATTTGAATATCGAGAGCATCGTTTATAGTTAAAAAAAAAAGGATGTTGTAAAGTTTCAAATAATCCAATTTTATTTATAGAGCACCTTAATAACGTCGACCAAAAGACAATTTAAAACAATAGATATAACACACATTTAAAAAAAACTAAAAAACTAAAGTCAACATTACTACTTGTGTTAAAAAGACAGAAAAAGAAAAGACTTAAAAACAGAAAGTGACTCACTTTGTCTGAGGACAGAGGCTTTGGACAGTTGCCTGAGCTGAAAAAAGCAGAGCACTGTCTAGTTTCACACCAAGATTTGTTCCTGTTGCCTTAAGATAAATAATCAGAATCAGAATCAGAATCAGATTCTGATTATTTATCTTAAGGCAACAGGAACTATAAAGGTATAGTGTTGACATTTTGCCATTCTGTGATTAATCTTATCTTTGTCTGCTAATTATCCCTCAGGTAATATATTTAAAGACATGTTTTAACACATTTCTGACTAGCCTCATCCTTCCTTGACAATTCAAAGAAGATCAATGTCTGTTGACCTTCCAAATTTGTTTCCAATTGCGTCATTTTAGCTAGTCTTGTTTTCCTTTATTCTTTTAACAGTCATCATTATCACTCACAGCACTGGTGAACCCAAAGCCTTCTGGGCAGTGTTCATTTGTATCAGCCATTTGCCCAATCAAGTCTACCTCATGAACCACATTGGCCACAGGGCGACCCAGCGCTGTCATCCGAGGAACAGAATGTTAAAATTATGGGAGAAAACATTCTTTTTGATTGCGAGCTCTCACTATATCTGCACACTGGAGACACGCGAGATAAAAACAGCCACCAGGAAATCAGTTTATTCCGAGATCATATCAGGAGGGTGTTGTGGAGGGGAAAGGCGATGGAGAGGAAACATTCTGAAGAGACTTGAACAGCGGTATAGACGGAGGAATGTCTGCATGTGTGGGAGTCTTAATTAGCCCTTCACAACGCTCCCTTCCTCCTCACCACTCCTCCTTGTAGCCTCAGACAAACTAACAAGAGGAAGACGCTCTTGCACCCCCCTCTAATCATTACACATCAAACACGTTTTTTTTTATTTTACGGGGGAAAGAATGGAGCGACAGACAGCCACCGGAGACAGGAGGCAGAAGAAGTTGGAGCAGGTGCGGTCGAAGTGAGGATTCGAGCCTTTGTGGACGGACCCCGCACCTGGTCTCGGAGTGAAAGAATCCATCCACGAAACAGACAGACAGACAGACAGACAGACGCTGAGACAATACGTGCCGGAGCAGCCGGAGCAGCGGTAGGAGTGAGTGAGTTCGACGCACATGCGGAGAGGGAAAAGAAAGGGGTGGGCTGGAGCGCTTCATATGCTCGCAGCAGCTCACGGCTTTCACCAAAACACGAGAGCAACTGATGCGGAGACGCTGCCTTGCCTCTCTGTGCGTCTCTGCGGGGGCATCACTCCAACCAAAGCCACTTACAAATGTTACTATTTTAAGAAATCGTTGAGGCGACGGGTGAAAAGAGCAAGATGAAGGATCGCAGCAGCAAGACTCGAACCTTCGGCTGTTAACTGCAAAGGAGGGAAGGAGAAGACGCCAAGGAGTCCAAGGAGGAGATTTCTTTCGGAAGAACCTTCGGAGAAACAATGTCAAGTTTTGGGAAACTCACAGACTACTTTAATCGGCGCAAGTCTCGAGAGGAGCTGCGGGTGGGAAGGAGCTCGCGGCGGAGTGGGAGTTACTGCTGCACGGTCGCCGAAGCCAGGTAAACTGACGGTAAACACAGTCATCGTTGTCATTCGCGGTGATTGTCTTCTGGGAATGAGCGGAACACAGCCGTACTGACTGGACACAACGTAGAGAGGTGTCCTAAAAAGGTCAGCTGCCATGTCACGGAGTATGGTCGGACATTGAGCTTACACGTGGTCATTTGTGCGCGTCCACAAGTATAGTAAGAAATTCAATCTGTTCCCATAATATTGGTCTTAAATCTCACACATTTACACAGCATTGCATAACAGCGACTAGAAGAGATTTTTTTGTTTTTTTGTTTTTGTTTATTCTGATTAGGAACTATGTTGAGTTATATTTTGTATTGAACGATTTGATTTGACTGTGCCAAATTGGTATTCCTTTATCTTTTGTGTTGCTATAGTACTGATGCGAGGATGTCCCAAAGGTCAGTGCTGTCAGGGTTTGTTGTGTGCGGCGCTCACAGGTGCTGGTCGGTGCTCCTCGCGTGCTTCTGGTGTGAGGGGTTTGTTACATAAGTGTGAGGGTGCTGGGGATGTCAGGCACGCCGCCGCCGCTGCTGCTGCTTCTACTATGGATCAACTCACTGACTCACTCACAGAGGAATACACAGAATAGTGCAGTCTATAATAAAGGAGAGGAGAATTAGAATAGTATGGTTGTGGAGATGTGAAAGCCTTACCTTGAATCCAGTCGTTTACAATTTGTGTGAATCTATGCAAATGGTTGTAATAGTGATGGTGGTTGAAAAAAGATAAATATAAATAGATACAATGAGATCTACTATATTTTGAATACAGTGAATGCTGAGAATGACACTCATGATCACCAATCACAATGTAGTGTTTGCGCGATATATTCTATTTGCTTTAATGACCAAATATTTTGTGAATGCTTTTCATTGCTTTATCTTCAAAATAAAGACACTTAAACAAATTGACACATGTAATTATTGTCTAGTTCATGTGGCTTAATTAAGCTTAACCAGCAAAAATATTTAACCCAGACATTTGTTTTCACGTAACAGATAAAACATAACCAGCGAAACATAATAACGAAACCTTAAAATAACATTGATAAAATGAAAAGAATGGCATATTGAGGTAAATTACAACAGTTTATTGAATCATTAATCCAATAATCAAGTATTCCTTATCAAGGAGACCCCAAGGGCTACATCAAGGACACCTTCTGCTTTTAATCTCGCTTTGCTTTTTATCAGCTTTCTTTGATTAAACATCTCTGCAATGACTGGCTTCAAAATGAAAAGCATCTTCATACTGCGATACGTCTGCGATTTATGATACTTGTGAAGTTGTTGGGTGTGTTCAAACGAGCTGCACGCTCCGGTGTCTAGACTAAAATAACACCCAATGACCCTGGTATCATTGGGCTGAGCAGACGTCCTGTCGTGGGTGGACATGTGGTGTGGAATGACTCCTGTGTGCCTGCCATTTACAAAATCAGGCCTCTTTCTCGTCCCAACAGCTTTTGTCTCTCCCACTCGCTTTCTCACCAGTGATCCCATCCCACGCTGCTTTATCACTTCTTCCATCTATGCCCCCGTTCATCCTCGAAGCGAAAAACAGCGTCAAATCTCATTTAAAACTAAAGACGGGCACCATACACATAATCAGCATCACCAGGGCACTGTGCCGGGCTGACGTTGTAAATATCGTTCATGGAGGGGTTAAAACCTCTGGGCTGACAATATCTGGCCTTTACCGCCTCTGCTGCCTCCGCCTGTCACTTAAGATTCTAAAAACAGTTCTGTTCAATCACTCACGTTGAATCGCACCCACTTAAAGGCTGACTGATATAGACAGGGGTTAATCTGAGCCAGACATCCCGGTCAGACCTGTCCAATTTGAAAGATCAAGTCTCCTTTTAGCGATCGCGCCGCTGAAGAAAAATAGTGTAGCAACAACTTCCCTCCAAGACAACTCCCCCTTGCACTATGGGAATACAGTCATTACTGAAAGGGCTAATGCCTTTTGAGTGGGCACCCGAGTGTTTAAGTGGAGCTTAAGTCTATAAATTATGCATATATTAGCGTCAATAACACGGTTACGCTGGAAATTCAATCATGTATGGAGTTCATTAGTCTGTATTACTCACATTTGAAAAGGCTAACTCGCTCAAATGCGTGTATGAAGCGAATGAAGAAAATGTGCTTCTGTGTTTCAGCACCTTGGATAGCGCTCTTCACCGGCGCGGCATTCAACCAAGCACTTAGCATTAGTCTTTATTCTGCTGCACGGCGGATGAACAGCTGTCTTTAGACCAACGTATTTATACAACAATAACGAGAAGTAGTCTGCGTTCGAAATAGAAACACGTACAAGGCTTTTCAAACTACTTTTACAGGCCGCAGGAGTAGCACAAGATGTCCCGAATGTGCTACTTTGGGTGGTGAAAGTGGGGCGATATTACAAATTGTGGTACATGTCTTGCTCTAGATATTTCAGCTGCTAATGGAATCAATTGTGTTTCAATCTGCAGAGAGGAGTCAAAGTGGAGCTGGCACAAGTCCTTGGAGCTTAGGCTGTGAATGACACAGAACGGAAACAAAACATTTACTGTAACTTTCACGCTGTCCATTCTCGACATTCTTCATATTCCAGACTGGGGATGTGGAGGGCAAAAATATTTGTAGATAAGTTCAAACGAATTGAACTTGAATTTAAGTAATTTAGTTAAGATGTATTTTCTTGATAGGTTTTGATTCTTTTTTATTTGTTTAGGTGGTTTATTAAGCAGCAAAAATGGGTCTGAGGGGTGAATTTGACCCCTGTCCCATGGTTTGGACACCCCTGTACTAATCGATACTCAAACTGGTTTCGATCCTACTTAATAATTTGAACAAGTAGCGATACTGGATCCTTTAAACTCCGGCGCACAGACACGGCACTTTCAGACAATGGAGACTTAATCTTTTGCACATTTATACATTTTGTTGTATTTAGTGTCTCTAGTCCTAGTAAATGTTGAGGTTCAAATCTGAAACCGTGCTCATACTTAATATAAAGGAAACGCACGAACACTGAGGTGCGTCTGGAACATCAACCTGCAACCTCTCAAAACTAGGTACCTAGTCATTATCATGTATAGTTTTATTGGTCAAAAGTCAGACGTTTCAGCTTAAAACAGAACATTTTGTCATCAAGTCTAACATTTTGTATTGTGACACACTATTCCAGACTCAATTTACTTTCAGAAAACAACGCAGCTACAACTTCAGTTTTATTCAAAGTGCTAGACACGTAGCAGAGAGTGAGGAAAGCGATTCACAGTCAAAATTAGACAAAATTATAGGGTGCAGTTTGTCCACAAAAGGTCATATTTTTCAGCATTTATGATATAGCGTTTGGACACTGATTGTTTTCCACTACACGACTCAGAAATTCACAAAAAAGAGATTATTCAGATTTCCGGGGCATCACAATAATAGGGTTATATTGAAGGCTCAAAACAAAACACTAAAGTTAAAGTAGACCTGCTGCCGCTTCCAGTCTCATAAAGGAGTAATTATTTAATTATTTTTGATGTTAAAAACAACAATAACCTTGACTTAACCTTCAAAAGTTTATTGTCTTCTCTGAGTATTTCACCAGTATGAGCCAAAAACAGTCTGGCTCCACTCTGGCTAAGAGATGTTGTTTGTTAAAATTCCGACCGCTTGTTTGTCTTGTCCCGTTTTGTCAAAGTCGCTATAGCAACAGGTCTGCAGGATGCGCCTGGTCCAAAGCGCGGCCTCGGCTGTCCGGCTGTTCTTCCCAGTGTGCGGTCGTGATGACGATGCACCTGCGGGAGACCAGCATTTCTCAGCGTGCAGCTCACAGTGTTTGCCAGGGCGAGTGCAGCGTGCTCCTCGGGCAATGAAGCCGCTGTGGCACCGAGCAGGAAACGGACACCGACGATGGACACGCACGTTTGGCTTCATTCACAACGGAGCGCGTTTACATCACAGAAAATATGTGGTCCAACTGTTTTTGGTTTTCTAAGGCCTGGCATTGTCTTTCCAGCCTCTTTGTTTGTTTGTGTTTTGTGAGATTTTATGTTCATTCACAATTACTGACACTAGGGCAGCAGTCGACTGAAGAAATTCTTGGTCGACGCCCCTAATTCATACTCTGTGCATCAATGAGTCGACTAAAAAGGGTGACATTCTTTATGTGCTAAGGCAACTTCACAGAATGACTTTACTTAACAGATTCAAACTCACAATTTCATTACCAACTCCTCAAACTAACTCACTACAAGCCTTCTCCTTTCTGCTGTGACCAATATAAAAGCAAAGAAAGAAGGAACTGCTGCCCTAATCAACACCATAATTCACATTGTCTAGTAGATCAGCCTTTCTCTAGTATGTTACCAGCTTTATGAAATTACACTCAAGTCAAGTCAAAAAAACACTTTACATTTAAGGTTACAACATTTCTCACAATTATTATTATTATTTTTTTGTTATTACAATTGTATGTAACCTGAATAATGACAATTATTAAAATATTCAACTTGTTTTTTGTTGTAAATGAGTAAATTCTGTGTTTCCCCTCAAAGAGTTGATTGTAAAAGCAGCACTTAATGACAAAACTGAGACCGCTACGCACCGTCTGTATCTAATAATAACTATAACTGAGGTGCGGAAAGCAGCGCTCTGATTGGCTGCGTCTGAGTGCGCCACCCCAGTTTCACCACCGTTTGAAAAAAGATGAGATTATGAACAATGTGCCGAAGGGTTTGTGATCGCTAAGGACGAGTTACACAGATTTAAAATCTTACTTTCGGTTTTCGAGGTGTGAAAATCAGGTTCTCTCAAAACTTAACTTCTTCGGTCGACAGAATTCAGTTTTCTTTAGCTAGCCCAGCTTTAACCGATCAATCCTGACTTCCCTATCCTAGCTGGTGTAAGATCAAGACCTCAATTAGTAACTTGTAGAGGAATGTAAATGAACAAATTCACTTTCAGTATCAGTCCATTTGGTGGAAAGGCGTTGGACGTGCATTGAGCTCCTGTCAGCTCCCAGTGACAAACATCCAATTTGTGTGAAAACATTTTGAGACAACGATCTTATTGGACTACATTGAGTGATGGTCCTGAACATCATAAAATACACTTTGGTATTCTGCCTGAGTGTAATGGCACGTAACATTTAGAAATCAATAGTGGCTGACATTGAAAACTGGTCCTTTGTTACAGCAATCGAATGTGGGATTTTTATGAAGGGTAATGTCCAAAGTGAGACACGTCTGTTTCTATTGTTATGGTCAAGTGACATTTTTCCTCTTTTCACATTTATTTATTGGAATGTTTTTTATAGAGGCGGAATAAACAGCACACATACAGCATCAAAAGGACATACACTTTCGACACCTAAGTTATCTTCTCTCAATACAAAGCAATGCATCTTTTATCAATGATTTCACCGTTTGTATTTGTATGTAGAAGCCAAATAAGATCAGATTCTCAGTAGCGTCTCTTATCTCCTCCCTGAACACCACGTACAGTACGATGCACCGGTGTTCCTCCATTATTAGCGGTGAGATCTACTGGCCTTACATGAATTTGCATTAACCATTTGAACTTAATTAACTGGAAGCGCACATTAATAGATCCATACAAGGCTCAGGCATCAGTCTGTTCTCTGATAATTCTAATGACAAATCTGCATTCCAAGCCTTAAGTCTACCATATGAATCTTAGGACATTTTAGACATCATCATAACATTGTAAGATATTATACCTTTTTCTGTAATATTTTTTTGATTTATTTTTTACCTATCTTGCAAAAAAGAACAATTCTAAATCATTTGCTTCAACCAGAAATGAAATTAAATATCGTATTGGCTCTGTTTGCCCTAAATTGGACTAAATTGAGAAAAACAATGTGGTTCTTTTAAAAGTTTTATTCATATGCCCTGGATTTTTTGTCTGCTTTAACAATTTTGTCATCATATTTGAGAACATATTTGAAGACAGTTCTAAATTTAACCTCTGGCTTTCCCTATTTACCCAAGTGACATTTTTGATCTGGACTCTTGGGGCTCTATTGTTCACACATTTGCCTGTTATAGCGCAGGGGGCTCTCGCTGACAGTGTGGGCAGGTTCTGACTTACTCCAGCTCGAAGTTGCAGCGATAAACAGCCGCGGGCTTGCTGCTAATACATCCTCTGTCAGACATCCCACTAAGTCAAACACAACATAAACATTTGGTTTCCTCAGCCGTCCCCCAGGAGTGCTCTGTAAGGCGATAGCATGTGGTTAGGACTAAGGCCGGCTGCAAACTCAGGCCACACTCTATTTGAGGATTAGTGGCCGCTGCAGCAGGAACAGGTGGAGGGAAAAAGCATTTAAAACTCTCAATAAGACAGGAGCTAAACTTACTTTTTATTTCTCAGATTGTTTATATATGTTTTTTAACCAAAACAAATCATATTCAACCAAATGAGACGGTTTTGTGATTGTACGGTAAAACACTACAAGTTAATACTTAGGCTGCAACGATTAATTGTCACATTTTGACCAGTCAACTCTAAAACATAATGAAAATGTGATAATCGTAATGTTATCTGGACTGTAGAGGTTCTGAAATACATTCGAAAAATCTTTTAAAACAAAGACATTGGCATTATTCAATGAAAATGTCAAAAAAATATATATAAACCATTTCTGACCTTCTTTAATAATAGAGAATATTTACAAATAAAGTGTATCTAAACACCTTCAGTCACCATATTTCAAGCTTGTAACGCATTTAAAAAGCCTCAACATACAATACACTAGTCGACTACTGAAATAATTGTTGGGGACAGCTCTATACTTTAATACTTAATGGTTCTTGCCCTGGCCTCAAGACGTTTTCCCACTGTTTTGTGCTTCTTCCTTCCATAGTTATATAAACTTTCACCATTGTACATGTGCATTAGTCACTATAATGTAATAAAAATATGTGGTCATGCGTCACAAGTGTGGGTGTTTAGATGACAAATAATTGTAAAGCAAACAGGTTGAGTAAGAGGTACTTCCTGTTCACTTGAGGTATCATTTTCAGCTTTGGGTGAAGACACATTTAGCCAAAAGCAACAGGACGCACACAGTCAGCTCTGTAGTCTGCTTGGATGATTTTCAAAGCCCAAAATGGTCACACATGGCTCTGAAGGTCAGAGCCTCCTCCACTTATGCCTGACTGACTTTAACATCTTGGCTCCTCATCGTTAAATTCCTTCAAATATATGTTTGTCTTTTGCAAAAACTGAGATTTTATGTATAATTTTCTGCCATATTTCTTGCATCATGTTGTGCTGAAGTTATGTAAGCGTCTGCAACCGACTCTCTGATATCTCTGTGCTGCCAAACTGCTTTTGGCCCCTAACCTGCAACATTTGTGTTGGAGACGAGAAGTGATGCTACAGCGCAGTCCAATCCTACTGTCGCTGTCACCAAGATGCTTTCAAATACACGTTTACCCAAGTACTATGTGGCTTTTTTATTAGCATTTGCAATATTGACAAAACACACAAGTCTGCTGTGTTTTTTATTTATTCTTTTTTTCAGAGAATGAAGCACATACCCCTGCACAATATGTTTAGGGCTTATGATTTTGAAGGTAATTCGTTTAAATACATTTAAAACATTGATATTTGTTCATTTTTAAACCATGCTGTTCCGAAAACATCGCATCATTTGGGCATAGTTGCCTCTGTGCATGGGTTTATTATCTCCAAGTCTGTTCCAAATATCCCTGTTTTGTAAACACATGGGGGAAGCGGAGGTTGTTGAGTATTATGTTGACCAGGCCTCACTTGTAAGGCCGACTGCTGAGCGCTCCCCCAGAAGAGACTGTGGGGGGATCAGTTAAAAGCATTCCCATTGGCTGCACTCCACACGGCCCTTGTCTTTATTATGCTGAGGTGAGCCTAATTCCACTATTGATCAGTGGAGCAGCTCTCTGGTTGCTCATTAGGCAGTGTGTTGGTGCGTACAGTGGGCTGTGTTCAGAAGGTGCTCTTTAACGCAGACGAATTCAGCCCCTAATGAACCATGCAGCGGAGATAGGCGGGAATTACCTGTAACACATGCTCTCTTCTTCTCTGTGGATAATGACTTTTGGATAATCTGTGCCATGTCACCAGGTCGCTGGAGAGGAAACTGCAGAGACCAATACTGGCCAAGTCTCGGACGTTACCCAGCATCCCGCAGTCCCCCACTGTGTCCAGGGTGCCCTCAGATCTGATCCGCAGGAGTCCTCTTCTGAGAAAAAGCCCATCCACAGAGAGCCAAGGGAAGGCCTGCACGCTGCCCCCTGCAGGTAATACACGGCCCCAACGCACAGGTCAAAACTCAGAACGTTTTATTTGAATGCCCTTTTTACCTAAATATATTCTAAACTTAAAGTAAACTAAGGAATGTGATCAAATCTGAAACAAACAGAAAATGAGAATGTATCGATAAAAACTTCAAATGCATTTATGATAAAGGAAAGGACGGAAAAAATAAATGAAAGAAAAAGAAATGTAAACTAAACAAACAGCAAACAAAAGTGAAAGAACATGTCTTTGCATAACATCTCTTATGAACTGAAGAGCCAACACTAAGGGCATTTCATGTGTTTGGAGAGCTAACTTTGTCCCATCTTTATTGTCTAAATACAGTTACTTTCCTCCCAGAATTCACAGTGAAAATCGACTTTCACCTGCCTGTCTTACACAATCGATGAGTCACTATGGACTTAAGCTCTCACCAGTTTTGCAGCCACAGGAGCAGCCGCCCTCACAACAGGGGGGCCTAAACCCCTGCCACTTTATTTAATGGTCTGTTTCTTCTATAGCTTTATTTCAAAGTCACAAGTGCCATTCTGTGAGAGGTTACAATACAATAAACCAACCTCTTGGATTGCACTTGTAACTCATCAGACTTCTTGTGGCCATTATGTGTCTCTTCACATAACTCTTCACAGCTCTCTCTTACTTACTACGGATTTGTTTTTCGATACTTTGATTTGTAGAATTTTGTCAAAGAAGCATTGCAGTTGTGATTTGCAGTAGAGACTTTAAAGAAGGTGTCCCTTGTGGGTGAGTGGACAGCACATATGCCTGTCGTGCGGGAAGGCCGCAGAGTCGAGAGCTTTGTCGAGAGTCTTGACAATTTGCTGCATGTCATTCCCCAGTCTCATATCCATTTCACACTGCACTGTCCTGTCAAATAAAGCCTACAGGTCAAAGAAAATATAATTAAGAGTTGACTAAAATGAACTGATACAAACGTATAAACTAATACAAAAATGACTAGAATTTCAGAACATTCTAGGTCTAAATTGCAGGGTTGACATTAGTTACCGTATTTTCCGGACTTTTAGCCGCTCCCCTATATAAGCCGCATTTGCTCTATTTTTAAAAAAACGATAATAAAACAATACATAGGCCGCACCTTTTGTATAGGCCGCAGAACTCTTTCCTTGACTTTTGGCATCGCATGAGCTCGTCCGCTGTCCCCCTCCAGCGTGCTCTCCCCTCCAGCGTCTCACCGTACATTCATTGATGTTAAGCTTGCGTGCAGCCGCGCGGCTTCCTAGCAAGATCGATGGCCTTCAGCTTAAAACTTGCTTCGTACGAACTTCTTCGTTTGGGTTCCATAATGATGCGGCAAGAATTTGAAAATAATTTATAGTTGGTAATTTGTCGTCCGTGTTCTATTTGCTAGCTGAATAAAAAAGCAACATCTGCTTCTTTGCTTAACTTTTCTGTAGTTTTGATTCTAATTCCGGTTAGTTCGCCCCTAGCGGTGTAAAGAAAAAAACCACAGAAAAGCCGCAGCCTCTAAATAAGCCGCATGGCTCAAAACATCTGACAAAAGTAGCGGCTTATAGCCCGCAAAATACGGTACTCGAGTTCTATCATTGAATTTTATGCCGGAGCAAATTTGTAGGGAAATCAAAGATCCTTGATTGCCCAGCTGCTCACGGGAATTCTTCCTCTGGTCATAGAAACTGGGATGTTTTCACAACCTCCTGAGGAAAGGTGTGGTTTGTGTGAATTAGGAGCGGTGGAGAAAGAAGCTAATTTTTTATGATGAATTTAGAATTCCTTTGCTTGATGATTTATTGAAATAAAATCCGGATATGTTCTGGGGTACTGACGACAGCAAGATGAAATGGTTGTTTGATTGCAATGTGTATACATTGGCTTAATTTGCTTTAAAGCCTGGAAGAAGCTTTAATATTATAATAGAAGGATTAAATATATGTTCATGTATATCTGGATACTGGACTTCTGAATATACTGAATACTGATTTTTTGAACACTTAACTATTCTTCACTTAACAGTAAGTATTACATAAAGTGATAAACAAATAGCCCCTTTGGAATAACTGATTCAAATAAAAATGAGTCATGGGGAATCCTAACCTATAAATGAACAACAAAACCACAATGAAATGCAAACAAAGCTCTACTCCTTCATCCTGACCTACATAGAGCCTGTTTTAACACATACATCATTTTCTGTGTATAATTAAAGTAAGTCAATGGCGCCTGCAGCAACTTCCACATGAATTCAAAGTGGATCATTTTTAACATCATCTCTCAGAATCACAATCAGAAAATGTTTTATTGCCATTGTCGGTGAACAAAATGTACAAACTAGCAAACACAAAACAACAAACAATTGCAGAAAATAAACTCTTTGGAACCTAAACCTCATCAGACCCAAAATATGAATGAGGATGTGCAGCGGGCGGTGGATCTGAGCAGGACATGCCTGAGGTGACGTGTGCATTACTACTCCTGGTTCTCATTCACATGCAGCTCCAGTCTGAGGAGTTTGTCAGGGATGATTGACAGTGTTCAGGACAGCGGC
Organism: Chaenogobius annularis; assembly: GCA_015082035.1. Classification (NCBI taxonomy): domain Eukaryota; kingdom Metazoa; phylum Chordata; class Actinopteri; order Gobiiformes; family Gobiidae; genus Chaenogobius; species Chaenogobius annularis. Next base: position 401,005 of record BJKM01000353.1, on the reverse strand, counting down.
ATCAAAGCTTGACTCTGCCAGCCTGGAGATTTGATTTGGCGCTATTTCAAATGTTGGGATAAGAGGAATCGCTGTCCTTGATGTTTAATACAAAAGGTTTTCATGCACTGCTCACTGCCTCCTTCCAGAAACGGAGCAGGGTGTGTTACCTAGAGTGCTTTATAGTAGTAGTGTGGACTAAAAAAGGAATATGGAGGTGTAATACAAAAATAAGATTTTGAGGACAAGTAAAATGTTGAATAAATCAAATCCATAAACTGCCCATACTGAAATGTCTGAATAAAAAATGAATAAAACATTTTGAATTAAAAAAAAAAAGTTGTTACAGCTTTTTCCTACTGAGAAATTTAATGGAAAATAAATTGTTTATTGACCTTATTTCGACCCGCCCACTTTTTTTTCTTTTTTTGTAATCAACACTTCTGTTGTAATGGCACTTCCGGTCCAGCGGGAACTCCGTTGATTCAAATGGAGAACGAGGGAAAGTCTCGCTAAAACATGCTCTAAAGTAGACTGATTTGTGTAAAATATCCTATGTTCATGTGACCAACAAGTCACTTTTTAGTGAAGGCCTTTTTAGTCTGTGTAGAACTTATTTTCTCTCGAGGTCTGGAACCCTATGTTAACTACAATACAAAACAGAAGAAGGATTACGGAATAAGGTGAATAAGGCTAATTAAATGGATAATTAATATTAATAATTTTTAATCACCAACCAAAATGCTAATCTGTAAACTGTTATTTTTTTATCATCTACATTGCACCAACACTGTGTTGTTTCAGCTCCAGTCCCTCAGGTCAGTCTGAGCTCTCTCTGATCCACACTGCTGCTGTCTGTTCTGTTCAGCTAATACTCTGTCTCATGTCCCGACTTCACCTGTCCCAGCTCATTTAGTCCGTCTCGACGTGTTTCTTCTCTAGTCCCGGTGCTGCTGTGTCGCAAATATCAATTTGAGAGAAGCTTGAGTCTCACGTGGGCCATTGTTGCTTAGCAACTGCTTTCATTGACCAGGATGCTGTCTGCCACAGCAGTTTGTGTGAGCCAGTTTAAAACACGGTGCGGAAAAGTTTGTACAAAGGAAGTTGTCTAATAAATCAGCAGCATTTCATTTACAGTTCAAGTGATGTCCAAAATGACACTGGGAGTTTTGTTGGCCGTCAGTTTGAGAACAAAAGCCAGACGCGTCTTGGCTGCTGTAAGACTGTGGAACTAATACTGTGATTTTACACTTGAAAGATCATTCAAAACAACACAGCAGCCAAAAGTCTGCTGTTCGAAAGTCTTAATAAAATAACACATCTTGTGAGAAGAAAACTACTGTCAGCTCCCAAAGTCAAGTTAGAGCCATGTCTCATCATGGTAAAGAGAAGGCTCTGAGCAGATTTGGAGTGAATTACAGATGTTCACTGGATTCATGTTACACTGTGGATAGATAGACTATACTATGAAAATATGATGTCCCTCCATTACAAACAATACACTGCAACTGTTAAAAAAAACATCAACTGAGCTATTTCTGTATGCATCTTTTTGATTGACATGACATTCTGTCCCTGTACCCAGCATGCACCAGTCTGTGCAAGTAAATGGTTCTTCTTTGGCTTTGGACAGCGACACACGTTAGACATTCAATAAAAGTTGGCTGTGATTAGAGCCATCCATCTTGTCCCAAAGGGACAGGCTATATAAATTACTGTCTAACCAGCAGCATTCATAAATAAGAAGAGGCAGAACTGTGTTTGGGAAAAATATTATACCTGAAAAGGCTGCTTAATTACAATGTGGAAACAGTTTATGGAAGCAATCAGTGGATGACAGATCGCAATTTGACTGCAGAGTAATTGCAGTGCATAAATCAAATCAATCAAATTGGATGCATTCAGATATGTTTTTATTTTTTACAACCACAATTTGGAAAAAAAAGGGGGTTGCAGTGTTTAACCACATTACAATTTGATGCAGATACAATTTTACAGTTTAGCGAAGCAACAAAAGACCAACATATATATTTATTATAATTATTGATAACACATTGGTAGGCCTTTATGTCTCCAATGGTATTTAATTTTGAACTGAAAAAACAAGCAGGTAAGCATCAAGTGTTTCTAAAACACCTTTAAAAATATATTATCGAGTCTTACTGGCAGATGACAAACGAGTGGAAAATCCCTGGGTAAAATCTGTGCTCATCAAAACATACAAACTAAAGAAAGATGTTAAAATATTTAACTGGTTGGCTTATGATCAACGTGGGAAATGGGAAAGATAAGCTCATTTTGTTCTGAATAATGAAGAATGGGAAAATGCATGCACATCACAATGGAGGACCACAAAGTCACATGGAAATAATTCTGTTTGAAGAATGTGAGCCGATTTTTCCAAACACCATGTCAAAGTGCTCATTATTCACAAGGAAATTCTAACTGTTGGAGAAACTGTGGTTGTCAGGAGGCCCACCATTACCATGTGTTCTGGGACTGTCCTGCCGCTCAAAAAAACTGGACTGAGATTAACAAGGCACTGTAGACTGTTTTTGGCATCACCGTTGTCTATCTGTTGTGGAGGTAGCTGGGTGAAGTGTGTTGCCCAAGGACACAACTACAGTCTGCACTATCGTCCCACTGTGGCACCTGGCATTCCGGCGGTCTCCCATCCCAGTACTAACCAGGCCCATCCCTGCTTGACTAGATGGTGGTATGGCCACCATGCCAGTTTTTTTTTTCTCTTTTTTTTGGCTAGGTGACACTTTAGAACGTTTAGTATAATTTGGTCTTGGTTTTTCAAATAATCACACTAAGTACAGGGATGCGGGCAGGGATAGGAGGTAGGTGAAAACAGGAATTTTCTGAGCATGCAAGCTTCTACTGTAGGACAATACAGGATTACTCATGCAGGAAACACTCAAAATAAAACTTTGAGTAAAGTAAAGCTGAGAAAACACGATCATAACAAACACACCATGTCTAAAGAGACTTGTTTTCCAATTTTTTGGGCAAAAACTGCTTTTTTTAATCACATTGCTGATGTTTCGACCTGCCAGGATCTGCCAGGATCTAAGTGCCAGACCTGGCTCTACCTCTTTGATTTCAGTTGAACATGTGTTCTTTTGACATGTTTTCTAGGGGAGTTGTGGCGTTTGGAGGATGACATGGAGACAGAAGACGAGTCAGACAAGAGGGGCCCCACACCGGAGCACAGGCCCCGGTCCCAGTCTCCGTTCTCACACTTCCGGGCCAGAGCAGCATACCTCCGGAAAAGTGTGTCGGCTGATGACCACCTGGACATCGGCTCCGAGTACGCGACGGTGGCAGCGGCGGAGGGCAAGCCGAGCCGCGCGAAGGGCAAACTCAAGAGGAAATTTGTAAGTCATTATTGCTATTGTTGCTATTTATAGTGTTCCCCTGCAGCAAATGTGCACACGAGCATAGCACTGCGAAGGAAAGAATGAGTCATGTTTGCTATACATCTGCTATTTTCTTATACATGTGAACCTGCGTGTGATATGATTGGTGGTCCGTCTAAAGACCCTTCAAAGACTGATGTTTGAGAATTGTTGCGCAAACAGCTTGTGACTGGTATGAAAGTTCTATCCCATTCATTTTAATGCAGCATTAAAAAAAAATGCTCGTTTAAGCTTAAATTCAATACTGTGATGAACATATTTACTGTACCTTGTTACATGGGTCTTTTGTTTACTTTTTCACATTGTTTTTGCTAATGTTTTTTTATGGACGTTTTGCACACATTCAACAAACATGGCCGATTTCGAACAGTTGTAATTTTTTTTCCAGGTTCCACCCCGAGCTCTATATTGAAACAAAACAGTGCTACATGCTGTAATGCTTTCTGACAAGGCTCTGATGTCGCTCGCGTGTGGTCGAGTGGACCAATGTTTGGGTGCTAACGCTCTCGTTGAAAATACAGCCGACAAATGGCACTGTACCAGCCTTTAGAATGCAGGAGTTCTGTTTTTGAAAATGGCAGCTAAGCAACTTTGCTTTATGGAAATTATACCATTAATCATCACAGATTACATGAACGTTTTTTATGCAGTTATTGCAATTGAACTATTGTTGTATTTTGAGTAAAAAATGGGACATATGTGTGCGCTCTTGGTAAAGAAGTGGCATTTAGTACACGTTATTGGCCAACAACAATCACGGTTAAACAACAGGACCATAAAGTATTGTATAAAGTGATCTTCAGAGTATTTTGACACTCATAATTAGAGTTCATTACAGATGGCTGGTTGGAGCATTCAAACCAGACCACCAGAATTGGGGTAGAATTGGGAGTTTACTGCGCATATATTTGCGTAAACAGTGATTGTTTCTATTTCTGTGTTTAGCCTCAGTTGTTTTATTGCGCATTTCATCTTGAAATTTTGCATGTTTTACTAACAAAATGCAAATCAACCACTTTTACACAAAGCTGCATTTTCAATTGATTCCCGTCTCCCCTCTGAGAGCAATAACGTCCTCTTTTACCCAGCTTCAATGCCATTCGTTGAAGTACAATTATAATTCCTCAATTTTAGTATAATAATGTTTCTCTGCCTGGTTCATCTCCAAGTCAAATTGTATGGCTTTTGCTTTTAGACTTTGCCCTTGTGTTTTATTGGATCTTTTGGTGTCTACTGATGCCGAACGTGAGCAGCGCATTTTAGTGAATGTGTATTAAATATTCATCATGGGGGCCAATATTGTCTGTCGGTCACAGGCTGTAACAAGATCACTCATTACCAGTCTAAGCTTTGTAATTGGGTGTCCTATGTCCCGGTGTGCAATGGGACACCTGCACACTTCACTTTAGGACTAAGATATTGTCCAAAATACGTTAGGAAGTTGGACGCAGCCCTAACAACTTGCTAGAAATATTTTTAAGGATCTAGAGAGCATCTTTTCTTAGTCATTTTTTTTTAATTTGCATGACTTGGACGTCGCCAGAATTGGACAAACTTTTTTAGTGGCATGAAAATAAACTGTTTTGGCAATGGGGACAGCGCTGGATCTAATGACCTGCCGCGTGTGCTTCAGGGTAAGCGCTCAAATAATTTCATCCAATTAAAATCTCAATAGAGCCTTTTCTGCGCTTGTTTACACACAGTCGTTTTTTGTGTTGTGAGAGTAAGTTGTGTTCTGTGCAGCAGCTCCTTTGGGACGTCGATTTGAGCATGGCAGATGGAGAATACTCAGAAATAAAAATATATTAAGAGTTCCTTATAGAAGCAGGTTATATAAGGCAGCAGTTTCCCCCATTCTTGTCAGATAGTTGTTTTTTGAAAGTCAAGCATTTTTTGGGGGGCATGTGTCTAGGAAAAACTAATTTGCGCTGCCGGTTTTCTCTTTGTTTTCCTTGTCAGTGCTTTTATGTAGTTTTAGAAAGGTCTTGTGTTTTCTTATGAACACATGCTGGATATATTCTGTCTTTGTCTGTGAAGCCTCGCGAAAAAATACCTGCAGGTCTGCCTTCTGGCTCTGGCAAATGGTGCTCATGTCGGATCGTTTTGGTTGTTTTTAACCCGAGAGTCTGACAGCGAGCGAGCAGAAAAACAATGATGTATTATGCACAGATGCAGACAGAATATGCAGAAACAATGCGACGCTGACGTGACTTCAGGAAAATGTGCCCAAAATGGTTTGAAACAGAATGCATTGTCATTGTGGTGAAAAACTGGGGAAGTCAAATTTAAAACGTTTCTCCGCTGGGTTACAAGTCAGCGTCAACATTTTGATTAAAGTGTTGTTTTGAGTATTCAAGATAATTACCGATGTTAAATTGACAGTAAAATAATGCAGAAAGTAGAGCGAGGTTTACTTTTGAGAAACAGTGTAGCAGACATTTGTGACTTATAGTACTACTACTTTTTAAATTTAAAACTTTTCTCAAACGTTTACTACACTACTTCAGAAGTAATGACATTGTTTTTCTATTTTGAAAGCGCCTCAGTAATATAATTTCACAATGACCTTATGGCTCCAACGTATGACTCAACACTTGTCGACTTTTATTATAACTGTATTTCTGTCTTATGTGTTTTGTATTGTGTAAAATGAGTCATGAGGCATCGGAAATGCCCGCTGGGTAAGCATAGTAATAACAGCACATCGTTCATGTTTGATTGAGCGCCTCATAACGGCTTGTTGTGCTGATTTAACCTTATTTAATCTGACTGTATGTTTACACTGTGACTCACCAATCAGCTCTATTAAGCAACAGCAAGGGTCATACACACAATTTCATACTATTATTCAGAAGGCCAGATAATCAAGTTCCAATTTCCCAACGCCACAAGTAAAATGGTTTCAAACAGCTTACACATTGGTCTCCCTTATTTTAAAGACTCGTGAATCAATCGGACGCACTGAGAACTAAGAAATCAACTCGGACTTCACTTCACTTGAGGCACTGGCTGAGGACTGTGCCTCAGGACATTTTGATACCCCTATATTAATTGATACTTGTATCATAATCAGATATTCATTTCAAGCCTAGTATTTCTTTTTCCAGTATTGACACCTTTAAAAAAAAATAAAAAATCACAATATTGACATTAATTGTTAATCTATATCTAGTAAATTATCACATAATAATGTTTAAAAAAAAATCAGCATTACTTTGTGCTCAAAAGGAAAGTATATTGTCGAATGTTTTTTGATTTATTATGCTTTTGGTATCGACTTCGGTATTGAGCCTTTTCTTTAATGCCAAAATCAAGTTTAAAATTTTACTATCGTGACAACACTGCAGACTGTGGCTGTGGCTGTGCCCACCTCAGTATTTCTGCTTTATTAAACCAGCTTTGAAAAATGGGTTTGAGTTCAAAGGACGTTTAAAGCTACAAGTATTCAAAAGCAGAGTCCACTGACTGACTGCAGATAAGAAAAAGAGTCTGGACTTGTGACTTATTGAATAGGGCTTGGACTGTGTTTTAGGTAATAATGATTCGACCCAAACCATGTGTAGCCTGTGCTATTACCATGCCGACCATGGCTCATGTGTAGCTCCTTCTCCTTCAGAACTCCTGTCTCACTGAGCTGCAGAGGAATGGAGCAAATTCTGGACCTCAGGTAGTGACAATTCAGATCAAAGAGAGGACAATTTAATCTTTGAAACTGGCAACTCAAATGAGAGAGTCATGTGAGGCTCACTCTGCTTTCTGATTGGATAATCATCTTGAGAACCAACACATCAAATGACAACATAAACAACTTGGTCATTGTGTCCATGTTAAATCTATATTTGATTTGTCTTATATCTGCGGACACAGACAGGTCCTGTTCATGAAAAAAAAAAAAAAAATCGTGTGTAAAATTCCTTTAATTGGGTATGAACTGCTCAGATATTGACTTGAGACTGGATTTGTACTGGACTCAAACTCTGGCATTTGTCATAAGTGACTAGGACTCGAACAAATACAACTTGAGAAAAGATGACTTGACATTACAGTGACAGTGATATCTTTCATTTTCTTTCGTTGCCTTTGTCTAACATGTCACTATTCCTCAAGTTTGTGACCAGCTTTAAGTTAAATGTGACAAAAACCGCCAGATAAATAAAAGTTCTATTTTTGGTCTATAGATTGAACAAAAATACTGTCACGATTATTATTTTTTGGTTCTTACAATTATATTGTGTCTTCACGATTATCAGATTAACCGAATATTCTTGACATCCCTTGCACATTAACATTGGTCAACAATGTAAATAAGAATGTGTTCTTAATGTGTCCTTTTGCCTTCTAAAATAAAGGTACATGAAAATATATAAATAATAGTACTTTTAGTGGTCCAAGTAAGAGTAACCGTATGGACACAATATCTACTGTTTCTTTAGGTGGAGGCATTAATATAAGATCTTTTGCCTCTTCCTGCACCTCCTTTTTAAAAAAACTAAAAAGTTATTATAATTTGAATTTAATGTGTAGAAGGACAACACATAATGCTCAAAATCTGGTATTTTCAAAGGATGGACCACACAAAATACAAAATAAAAACATTAATAACAATTTAAAAAAACCTCACATTAACATTTAAGGTGAAAGCAACAAAAATAATTCACATTTAATATTGTCAACCCAAATCTTCTGTCACTTGCAGACTTACTCTGAGTCAGGGAAGTGACCAATTACCTGAGTAGGAGTACTATTTCACTGTAAAATAGGAGTAAAAGTATGACGCCAGATGAAAGTTACTCTAGTACATGTAACTGAGTACAACCCACCTGCTGCTGTCTGAAAAGGCTAAAGATCCCAGTGGTGTACGTCTTTGTGTGTCCAATAGCTCTAATCGTATTCACAGTGGTGCTTTTGTCACTCAGCTCTGCGTGTAAGAGATACGCTTGTCATTGGCTGCGTTTGAGTTGGGCCTGATTAGCACGACAGGGAACAGGCAGACCATGTCCTCATACATAATACTTCATAAAGTCACCCATTATAAACATTTGATTCAACAAGACGGGCGAGCGCACGGAGAGAAGCAATTGTCTCGCAAATGCCGTCAGACACATTATTGAGTCAAACGTATGGCATCACTTAATTTGGTTAGTGGATGGGTAAGAATACATTAGGCAGAAATGAAAGAGTAAAGACTTTTAAATCTATGAAAATATAAAATGTGCTGTCTTATGTTGGATGTAACCATGCTGGTTCATAAGAAGCAACAGCTATGTTTGCTTCCCATCTGTTGAATTTCTATTGTACAAATTCCAGCAATGAATCATGGGTGATTTTTGTTGCTGCTTTTGTTGTCTTCCTGTAATGCAGTCTCAGATGACTCAAGTATGTCATTGAGCATGACACTTGAATTTCAATGCAAAAAGAGAGGAGAAAAAGACAGGTTTAAAAAAAATGTGTGTTCAGTGTTGTATCTTCCCCACTAGAGGGCACCATATATGGCTTAAAAGTCAAATAGAGAAGGAAGGTTTAAGGGAATTTACAAAGCTTATTTTTTGTTTTTCTTGTTCCCCAATATTTATCCAGGGTTTGTCTTCTCCGAGACGTAAAGGTTCCACTGGACAGCTGCAAAATTGCTTTTGTTTTCAGTATCCAAGCCATGGCTTCAACTCCCCAAACAATGACAATATTTGTCATTGTTTCTCTTGGGGCAGGTGCAATAGCCAGCAACGGAAAAGTAATAATTTCAAATAATGTAGATATAACTTCTGTGTGCAAGTCTGTTTATTTAAGATCAGTCACTCAATCTAATATTTGCAATTTTATGCAAAAAGTCAAAAGTCAAATTAAATATGTAACAAACATTGTGCACTTTTGAAATACTTATTTTAGATAGATTCTTAGGTGAAATCGTGCCAAAACTTCTTTAATGAACAGAAAAAACCCATGTTCCAAGGAACACAATTTGTTTCTTATTTTGGAGAACAAATATGCGGTAGGAAACTTGTCAATTAACCTACCTATTTATCGCGCTCTACTATTTGAAAGTTAAATTTGATCTTTTCCTAAAATGATCATTCAACAAATACAAAAGTGAGTGTTTTGTCAGGGCATGATGATCATAATGTCAGTCAAAAATGGCCAATGAAATTGTTTACATGCAAATGTTTGGATAAAAATGAGCTAAGAATTTACCATGGCACTGCAAGGTCCCTGGAACTTGCTGCTGTCAGTTACAGCAATGACAGCATTTTGTAATAAGAATGCATCAAACTATATTAAGATTTTCTTGGGAAGAGCCCAAGATACAATATGGCATTTAATGACTGCGTCATTCCCCTGGCAGGCACGCCGTTACTCTGTACCTTAGTTTATTTTTCAAGAGTTGTCATTGGCAAACAGAGACTGCTCACAGTGGCAGAGTGGTTAGTTTATCTGTCTGTCTGTGTGAATGTGTCCCACCTAAGGCCCAAAGTGGTATTATAAACCGTGTATCGCATTTCCATGAGCTCTGAACAGACATATAAGTGCAGCGGGTGGATTTCTCTGTTTTGTCCGGCTCTAAAGGTGAAGTGGAGCTAGAGGTGCTCAGAGTGCTGTAAACACGCACGGCTCTGGTGCGGTGCTGATGTTCGCGCTACAAGTGCGGAATGAAAGGCCACAGATGACAGATGTTACAGTAAGATGGATGGTGTGGCTGCGAGCATTTATGTGGCTCCGTACAACTGCCTCTAATCGCCCTGGCCCCAAAAATCAAACAAGAAACATGAGAGCAGCTACAGCATTAGCACGCCAATTAGCAAGCTAATTAGTCTGATAATACGGCATGCTAACGAGAAGCGCTGTAATACTTCTGAATTTGTTTTTCAAAACATGAAGTTAGTGTATTGTTTTGGCCATTTAAAAAATGCCCCAAAAAATAATAATGATTTCCTATTAAGACTGGAGTTGTTTTCATTGCGGGGCTTGTTTAGATTAGCGTGCGCAGATGAGCTATGCATATTTGGCAGTTTACTTAGAGCCGTTAATATCCGCTGCGACGGAGGATTTGTGGGACACACTGATGAGCTTAAGGGAAATGTGTAACTTGTAGAGTCCACATGGTACAACAATCTGCCCGAAACACGAAAAACAAAACAAAAACATGGAGTAACTCTTGAATTGGATCAGATTTAACATCCATCATATTTCTGTTAAATTGGTGGTAAATGACACAGCAATGTTTTCAAATGGGTGTGTGTTAAAGTGAAGCCCACATTCTCTTCCTGTGCCAGCATTTAACGCTCGTCCCATTGATCATCTGCAACTTAATGCATTTTCTCATCAAATCTCTCCAAAAAATAATGAGCTTCATAAAGTGACTCAAACTTTGCATAATTCTGTGGCGAAAAATGACTGTTCTTTTGAAATATACTTTATGACCTAGTTCAAATAGAAAAATAATGTTAGTAATCCTATACTGTATTCTTATATACAAATATAAGTATGTTAATACACTTTAATACCCCTTTGTCACATGACCATTACAGAGGAAGTCATGGATGGACTTGGAAGTAGCAAAAGTACTCTTCATTGCATAATCCTGGATATTTCAATTTTCATAGTAAACAGAATGGAGCTCAACAGTCCCGCCCACTCCAAAGCCCAACAAGGTTCCTCCAGTAAACTTCTCACTTTTGCCATGGATTTTTTAATAATATAAATAATAAGGCTAACCTGCTTCTGTTTATGAGCTCCATTGTGGCACCAACAATGTCAATATTGAAATCCCATTTTATTCCCTTTGCAATAAATTCAACAAATGATGTCAAGTTTGCAATGCATATTATGTCTCCTAATATACTGTAGCATCGTTCTATGTGTCTTGTCACTTGATTTTGATACTAAGGAATAGGTTTGATATTTAATAACTATTTTGATAGCACAGGCAGTATTTTCAACACAAAATAATAGTACTTTCTATTACTTATACTATTCTTATACTGTTCTGATAAACTTTCTCTTATACTAGTTATAAAGCTCCTTCTAAAACTCTTCAGGAAGGGTCACATTTTTTCCCTGTTTATGGGATTTTGAATTTTATTTTTATTGATGCTTGCTCAAATGAGTATCTGGCTTTGATACTAGTTTTTGTATCGATTAGTATCTGGTTTTTGATACTTTTGACAATCCTAGTAAAATGTAATACACACACAACTACTACTACTACTAGTGCCACTGGTTTCAAATCAGTATCAAGTAATTCCTTATTGGTTAACTGATGAAAACCTATTCAACATTTATGTTAGACCTTTTTAATTTTACTTTGTATTACTTTGGGATGGAATAACAACCCACTGCCAGGTAGTTAATGTTTTTGTTCCGGCAGTGTCCACATGGGGGCAGCATCTCTCCACTTATTGTCCCTGCATGCCCAGTGGCGGACCAGCAGTGTTGCGGTTTCAAGAGGCAGCAGACTCCTTCATCCTGACATGACAGACTCCACAGCAGCTCAGAGAAGCCATAACTTTGTCAACTGATTCATAAAGTTTATCATTTATCAATACTTTACTTCTATGACTTCTCGATTTACTACAACACTCTGCAAACTCCAATAAGTACTCAAATACCACTTGACACATCGTTTTGATCCACTTTAAACTATAGCTTGTAGTTGAAGGTGCCATGGGAATGTTTTGTGCGTCCTTCTTTGTCGCCAGTAGCAACCAGTGCCACTGCGTTCATTAACTATGGAGATTGAGAATCACTCCTCTCTGTTTGCTCCTTGAGGGCTTTGTTTTTAGAGACGTGGGAGCTCTTATAATAGATGAACAAAGTCACTCCTGACAAAGCACATCCCCTCCTCTTTTCCTCATTCATTCATCGCTGTTTTGTCTAAAATATGGACTATAACTCGATGTAGTGACAGCTTGAGGTTTTGAAAATGATAAATGTACAGTTGCATCTGAGTCATGGAGGATGTGCTGTTTTGCTTTAGGTTTTATTTTAACATCCAGAAAGGGCTGAGTCATTCGGAGGTGTGCTTATCGTCATATCCGAAACAGCAGTCGTGAGGTGAAGGTCGGAGCAGCTTGACGAGAATGATTTGTCATGTAAAACCTTCTCCATATCTGCGTCCTGCGCGTGGGATATCAACGTCACAGTGACATTTAGCGTTTCCCAAATGTCAGTGTGACGTTAGTGACGCCTCTTCTCCTGTTTAGTTATAATACCGGTGGAAGTATTGTTCTAAGGTGTAATATGTGTTCCGTAAAACTACTTTTAGATAAAAATGGTAAGAACTGCATGACAAGAGAAAGGACAGGAGAGGAAGCAGAAGAGAAGGAGAATAAGCTGTTGAATCTGTGGTGTGGCTTTGTCTAAAGTACAGGGTGTAGTTACTCCGAACCCAAAGATTACAACAACAATTGAGAAAACTGAACAATTTAAGCAAAAAAAAAAAAGAGACACTATAATAAATATTAACATGAGTGTGGAAAATAGACAAAAGTAAAAGTACAGTACACACGCCACTAAAACCGATGAAATGCTTATATTTACAATTTACAATTTAGTTTTTGCCTATTTCCCCCCAATTTGACGTTTATAATGTCACTTCCTGGTTGGAGCAGCAAATGTAACATAAGAAGAGGTAATTCCATAACTGTTACCTAGCAACCGCATCGTAAAGGGCCAAAATCCTTTACGAAATCCTTTACACGGTAGTTATGATTTGACGAATAACAATACCTGATAACACCTTTGTTTAAATGCATATTCAGTCATTTGTGTCTGTTGCGTGTAAATTGTTTCTGCATTTTCAATGGGATGTTTCGTATTGATGACACTGGACTGAAAAGAATAAAGTACTTTTCATATGATAGTAGGTTTTCTTTTGCATGTTCATTGTGACATTCTGCATGGTTTTGAACAAACTAAAATATAAATGTAAACGTCCCTACTAAACTAAGACATCGATTTGAATTATATTGTTCACCAAAGAGCAACACAATTATTTATCAATACATTTTTTCTCATTTACAAAATCGTTCACTTTTACTTTACTTATACTTTTCTGAACAGTTTTAGAATGGATTTGATTGTATATCAGAACTAGTCAATGGTCACATGGCCATATAAAAGACGCAATTATTTTATGCAAAAAATATTGTTTTAATTGTATAAAACGTTTTTGAATTGTCATTGTGTCACAATCAACAAGACTTTTCCTTTATATTAATGTTGTCACTATATATATATGTCACAGACTTGTTTCACAGATTGAGAATGACTCTTGGATGAGAGTCGAAACGTTTTCTTCTTTTTTTTAAAACAGAGTCCAGATGACTACAACTGAATCGTTGTTACTATACTAACATTTCAAACTCAAAATCGATACTAAGGAATATTCTTCTCGATACCAATTTTGATACCAAAATGATATATAAAATGCTCTTCTTTTTTTTTTCAGAAGATCAAAGTTTGAGACAATAGACTGACATTTTCAAAACAAAACTAACTTTCTTTATTAAACCCTGTGGTCTTTTGCTAGTTCTGATGAAGCTCAAGCTCATCCGAAAACTGTTAACAAAGGCCACATTTTGTCCTGTTAATATGATTTTTTTGTAGTATCGATACTTGCTCAAATGAGTATCTAGTTTTGATAATAGTTTTAGTATAGATTATCAATATCGAAACGTTTGACAACACTACATTATATTAAAACACAATTATGATTCAAAACATGATCTTCCTTCCCCAGGTTAATTCTCAACCATTACCTGTGATAATGAAAGTTTTGACCACAAAAAAGTGTATATGTAAAATTAGGAGAAACTTGACCAAACGTCTGGGAGGACTTTCTTAAATCTGCCATCATCGGCTTTTGCAGTTTGCTTACTTTTGTCTTTTCACCAATCTTACCTCCTCCTTGTCCCTCTAGCTATTTATTTGCTTAGGGCCCACTGCGTTTTTATAGTAATCCACCACCAAACAAACACTATTGATTCTCATCTGAGCAGATTCTCGCACCGCCGCCTCACCTCCCCGACCTAGAGCCGCTTTTCGGAGTAAACTTCTCAGTATGTAGGGCCCTCAGGCACAAAGGGACCTCCAAAACCGCCAGTCCGGGTCCGCTGCTGTCTCCTCTGCGGCTGACATTGCCTTTAATAAGAGCAGGGTGAGTGAGTGAAGAGCCGGGGCGCAGTGTTTATTTGTGCGGTGCGAGGTTAAAAACTTCCACCCCTTTAATTGACATTCCGGTAACACTTTCCAATAATGGGGCAAGCAATTTCCTTCAAATTGATGTGTGCGTCCACCGCAGCTCTCACTCACCCACGGCTGACCTACACTTGTGCTGCCTGTCTTTGTCCGCGCGTGTGGGAGCGTGAGAATGGCTTCTTCTGGTACAGGCCATGATTTTGGGGTTTAAAAGTCAAACATAAACGCAGGGGTAAATATAGTGTGGGCTAATTTAGGCTTGTCGTGTTTGTCTTACAGTAAAGGTATTGCGGCAAGTTTACTTTTTACAGTAAATTATGGTTAAATGGTGGTTCATGTGCCACAGCAAATCAGTGTTTCGTGGCATATTGGCTGGCATAGGTTTTGTTTTGTGGTTGAGGGTACACATGACGCGTCTGTTCCCTTTCTTTCATTTGTTTGTCCTTTGGATCGTTTACTGGAGGTTTTGATGTTGTTGCCGAAAGAAAGCTCTCCATTTACTGCATGTTGTATTGAGTCTGGCATATAAGTGACAGTGAAATTCCATCTAATGAATAACTTTATTAAAGCGAGGCAATATGAATATGGCTCACAAAGGTTACAAAAACAGTTTTTGCATATTGGGAATGACATGTATGGATCTTTGTTTCTAGATTAGATGAGGGGTAAAAACATAAGTCTGAAACAGGCTTAAAGATCTGTGAAAGAGTAAAAATGTGCAACAGAAGTGCTTTAAGGAGACATATTATGCAAAATCAACTTTAATGAGCTTTTAACCTTGCTGCAACTGTGTTTTCTCATCATTAGTTTACTCCTAGTTGTATTTTGATTGCATGTTGCTACAGAGGCTCAAGTGCAAAAAAAGTTCCTTTTTTCACCGACCTCCTATCCCCTCCCACATCCTCGTACTTGGTTAAAATGAAAAATTAAGACTAAAATTCCGCGTAGCCACTTAAAAAGACAACAATAACCATGTACAGTAAATAGTAAAATACACTGTACATGTTTGAAAAGCTACTATGAAGAGGCGGGGATTATCAGTTCTGCAGTTTTGAACAGGAAGTCAATGAACCTATTTCTATTGCTAAGCCGTTTAAGATCAATATTACTTTTTACATTGAACAAACTGTAAAATGATGATGTACTTATGTTATAGATAAAAACTAAGTACCTGAAAAATAACATACTATGTCTCCTTTAAACTGAGTTAGGGCAGCCACGTAAAATTATTTGCCAATGGATTACTCAATCATTAGTCAATTATTATTATTCTTTTTTTTACATGTTTCATAAAAACCACTAACAATGTTCAAGTAATTACTTTTATGTCTGAGTCATAAACCTCTTTGGAGTTTGTGTATAGTTCAGAAAAATGTTATTACTGAATTTGTTGGCGATTATTTCATTTATTTATTAGTTCTAAATTGGTGTTTTCTGTTGTAGAGTCATAATTAATACAAACCAACATTTTCACTCGCATTATTTCCAGGTTACGGATATATTGCGCTTTTATTTATTTTCCTTTCTTATGTTTTGACAGGCACAAAGTGAGTGTGGTACCTGGTATAACCCAAACAATCATGATCACAAATTGAACTCTGAAACTAGAAGCGCAAAGAAAAAGTTTTTATGCTCCTGCAATTATCTTGTCATGAGGTGTTGTTTGCCTGTTTATTGGTTTTATTTCAGTCTGGACATAAATAAAAACGTCAAATATTTCCTTTTTCCTGTAGTGAGTGACACTAGTTAAAAACAAAAAATCCGCAGCCGAAAAGCTCAGTTTGCTGCCGCTCGCTGTGAGAAAGTTAGCTAACACAAACACGCTCCTCCGCCGCGCGCTGCATCCTTGGCCCGCGCAGTGACCGCCGGAGCGAACCTGTGGCCTGGTGCCGCTGGAGTGAAATGTGTGAGCGTGTGAAGTGCACAGAGACAGGATAGGTAAGTGTGTGTGTGCGCTTCTGTCTGCCTGTGATGTTGCTTTCACTACGGCCACCACACACACTCACTCTGTCCTCACATGTCTCCCTCTACTCATGTTCCCATGTGACTAAGCGGAATAAATCTTCCATGTTAAAAAAATGTGCAGGTCATTTTTTGTAAGTTTGCTGAGTGAGGCGGTCTATTCTGAGGTCACGTCAGAACATTGCTGACCATCGGTTTTAATGATTAATAGTTTCTCCTTAAGTGAAAGGAAGGAATACTACTCTGAATGAAACAAAAATGTTTTATGAGTTAATACTTGTGTTTTCAGTATCTATCACTTTGCAGCTATTGTGATCTGCTGAAGTAGAAACAGACACAAAGTTGAACACACGTCAATCAGAAGGCTGAAATGCACACACATTTTGCCCAAGTGTCTGCGCCGCCGCCGCCGTGCCATGGCACACTGAGACTCATATGGAGCTAGACGCCTCTGTGGAGCTGGTGGGCTTCCACAGAAGTGCTCAGTTAAATGATATCAAACACAGATGTTGGCTGCGCTCCATCAGACTTGGTGAGTGTGTGTGCACACAGAGATATGCTGATCCTTGAGAACACATGCTTTCTTTGAAACTAAAGACATTATTTATAGTATCATTTTTATTTAATATACAGATATTGGTACCTCATGATCCTAAAGTGAATATTAAATGTAACAAAACTCGTCTGGCTGTTAGAATAAAAATGCACTGAAGGATCCAACAGTGTATCAGTTGAGCTTGGATTAAACATGGTGTGTGAAGATGGATGAGGCCACACAACCTCCTGCTGAAAATGAGGTCATTTTCGGCCACCCCATAACTGAATGTGCAGCACATCACAGTGACACAAATGATGCCTGGACAACTCTGTCATAATATGAGCCCTAACATCAGGTGGGTTCAACTTTAACTATCACGCTTGGAAAACTGCAACAATGACATACGATCATTCTGCTGCCATGAAGTCTTTGGATGTCCCCTTCATCTCCTGTCAGCCTAAAGTTATAGTGACAAGCAAGTGCGTTACCAAACTTCATATTTTCATTTTAAGTGACGGTTATATTTCTGAAATAGCTACAAGTTACCTCAGCTATTCCAGTTTTCTCCAATATTCATATCTTTCAAGATTTTGACATTCATTTTGTGAAGGACACCGTTTTATGTTTGGAGCCATTAAAGATGCTGGTCTGACATTGTGATTTGAGATGCGTATTTGGTCGTCTAGAGAGTGAACCCCAGCACACAACATGAAAAGATGTTCGAATCTCTCTCTCTCTCTCACTGTTATCCCATATCTTAAAGCGGGTTAAGGCAAGGCAAGGCAAGTTTATTTGTAGAGCACAATTCGTATACAAGGCAATTCAAAGTGCTTCACACAACAGGAACAAAATACATTAAAATCACAAAGACATGACAGAAATGACAAAACCTTCATTTCTATTCATTCAATTTAACAATTTTGCTGGCATGAATATTTATTTGACATTGCCAGCGTAATAGATGTCTCCGGGATGGGCACATCGCTTTTAGATTGATTCATTCGCGCTATCTGCCTCTGAACACGTCTGTACAGAGCGTATGTACCTTTTACGACAACTATCTCGTCGACGCCTCCACCTTACGTGTGTCGCTTTTGTATCTTTAAAGCTGATTTTTTGAAACCAATGACAACTTTACAACAGCTTTTTCAGATGGAGAAGTGAAGCAAGGTCGACCACCAAAAAACAGCCAATCAGCCCTCATCCCAAAGCTGGCTCATGGCTCTTCCTACAAATTTGCATTCTATACAATGTTTTAGTACAGGGTTCTGCTTTTGCAATACACTTTATGGGTGATTTTTCTGTATCTATATATATATATATATTTATAAGAGAAAGGTCAGGTAATTCAGCATTAACTTTAACTAAACCATGTAGTTGATCTGATAATAAAGGATGTACTTCATGGAGAGCTTATTTTGTCCCATAATGAGGCAGGTCCCCATGAAGCAAGTGTGTACACATTTTAGTCCCCACAATGTGATAAATACCCACACACAGCGTCATATATTTGGGCGCACATGCCAGAGAAAAACCACAGTCTCTAGTGGACTTGTATACACAAACTCTCTCTCTCACTCACACTGGCAGTGTGCCTCAGAGCAAACGTTGTCCTACTGCCCCCTTCTGGTCGCATGCTGAACTGGACACTTGCCAGCCTGTATTTGCTCAAATCTTTAATACATATGTCCTCAAATGAGATGCCAGCGGCTGAAATATGATGAATATCAGAGAGCGACAGGGCAGAGGGATGGAGGTGCAAGGCATAGGCCTCATTTGACATAAACAACCAGGTCAGGGGTCTCTGGACACATTTGACTTTTTTCTTTGATGGGACACACATGAAGGATATTTGCTAATGTGGTGTTACTTTCTGTGTATCACTATACATTTCTAGTAAAATAGAATCTAGATTTCAAAGTTAGAACAATATGTCAAGGTACTGTTCAGCCACGTCATAGTGCATTCTCTTTGTTAGTTCTTGAGTTGTAAAGATTATACTATGGCTTCCGAAGTCAGAGTCAAAGATTTGGAGGAATTCACATAGCACAAGTCAACAAATAGCAAAAAATAAAAATAAAAAGTATGCAGCATTTACGGTGTAGAAGGAGAACTGCCTATCTGTAGAAGAACATATACCTAATTTTCATGCTTAACAACATCCAATTCAAACACTTTGGTGCTTCTTAAAGTGCTCAGACTTAAAGGTGTTGCTGTTGATGACCTGTAGGCCTGTGAGGCTCTGGGCAGATCCAGAGTGTCCTGGTGCATCCTCACTCTCCTCACTCTCCTCACGCCTGTCCCTTTAAGATGCTGTTTGTTTATGCCTAGGCTCTGCTCACAGACCTGTGCAGCCTCAGTCCTGGGCTCCTTTCATAGGGGCTCCATTTTGTTCTTAATAAAATGGCACTCAGTGGCCGGGGGACTGGCAGGCACCCAGCTCCCTGGGAAACCAAAGAATGCCGGCCTTCATTTAGTGACAAACAGCTCCTGCCTGAGGAGGCGAGTGGTCTCTCCTCAGCAGTGCACAGGCGTGTGTCTCATATACGGCTGGGCTGAAGGAGTCAGGTATGGCCCTCACTGAACACGCAGATGTTACTTTGTCTCTTCTGCGCCTGTGTCTACGCCCTGTGCCGGCATCCCACTCAAAAACATTCTCTCCTCCATCACTCATGCTGAATGGTGGGAACAGAGCAGCCATTAAGATGCATATTTAAACGGTGAGACCCCCCCTGCTCTTGACATACATACTCATACTGTAGTTACTAAGAGCTCCTGTCACCAGCAACATATGCAGCTCTACAGACATGCACTCACAGCGCAGAGCAGACACACCATAATATGTGGTTGGAAAGTATGAATGTTTCATGCTTTAATGTGGCCTTGTTTCTTAGACCCTTGTGAAGTCGGTTTACTTTAGGATTTGATAGACAACTTCATCCATAACTCGTTCTGTTAATGTTATGGATATGAAATACAGTGGAGCAGCTTTCTGATGTTACAAAGACAAAGTAGTTGATTTCGATCTGTGCGATCAGGTTTCTCAATGATCAGGTTGCTCTTTGGAAAGATCTTGCAGAAATGCGTCCTGAGCTTTATTACTGTTGGTCCATGGAGAGTGCCACTGCAGGATTTTCCCCATGTGTATTCTGTTCCACTGTGGCTCGGTATTGGAATGTCCTGGGTCCGTCCAGTTGGCCCAGGCAACAGTGTTTCCCTGCCCAAGGAAACTCCCCAGAGTCTAGACCTTTTGCTAGCTTCAGAATCTCACCCCTCTATATTTTAGGTGTTTATGTGTCTCTAACGTCTTCACGCTCAAGTTCTTTGCCTCTTCTTACTCCCATTACATTCTGACATGTACCAAAATACAAAGCAAGGTATTGATAGATGAGTAGAAGGAGTGGACCAGGCGAGAATCTACGTTTGGTCTGTGATCTCCTGCTAATGCGACACATGTGAAAGGTCCTGGAAACAATGAGTCAGCCGGGGCACCCATGGGACCATCTCTGCTATCAGCACCGAGCAGAATGTGTGTGGAAGACCATTATAGTCCGGTCAATCTGTCTGACTTCTCCTTTTGGGGATTGAACCAGCTTTTTTTGCCTTCTCTCAGGCTGTCATCTGAGGACAACATTTGGTAAACAAGTACAGTGTAGCTTTGCTGAAATATGTAGAAATTGCATTGCTGTCGTTGGTTTATGAGTCAACAAGATGACTCAAATGTTAGTGGTTTAATTTTGAGAAATGCAAGGTAATTGGCCAAATGGCTGGAAATTATGGTCAAGAACCTTCACTAACTGAATTCAATTACATTTGCCAAAGTTTTCCCTGATCATAACAAACTTGGGTGGCTTCATTATGGATATTAGCTCTAAAGGTGACAGATTTGTGTCACTGTAAAAATTGCATAGAATTTATATTTTGCTATCCTTGTCCAAGACATAAATAAACCCTTTGTCATTTGTCCTTATTTTTCCAGGGGTGGTGACAAAAGGCAAACTTTTCTAGTCACCTGTCTATTGCTCTGAGCCAAGAGCATTTGCCTGGAAATCTCATACTCTCCTTTTATTGCACCATTTTACTGCTTGAAATGAAATCTAATCTAGCAAAATGTGTTTATGTAAACACGACTTCTTTTGAACGTGGCTTCCTTGCACATCACCTCAGGACAAGCGGTCTATTCTTACGCCTCTCGCTGCCTGTCACCCTTGGCCATCCTTTGCAGAAATGTTTTCATCACTGAGACGCTCTTGAGTGACAGTAAAAGCCCAATCTAGGGCTATTTTTGCGCTTAACTGACCCTCATTGCACAAGTACTTCCTGTCTCAGCCATGATTGATTGACAGCTGAGTTGCAGTTGCAGACATTTTTATCGCTGCTGCTGAAAATGCAAAACAATCAAAGTGCCAGAAGTGGTGTGTTTATTTTTTTATTGATCCCATTCAAGATATATACCCTTTTCCACTATATGTTCTACTATTGTAGATTCGTTTTCTCCAAGTCTTCTATCTGTATGTTGTCTCCAATTAATGAAAATGTAAAAATTATAGTATGTGATGGAAAAATTGCTGATAGAAAGCATCAATAGTAACCTTATATGGATGTAAATACTTAACAAAAGGGTACTAAGCAAATGACTAACTTTAAATCAAATGCATTCCAAATGTTAAAATTGCATCACATTCAGAGCTAATCTTCACAAAAAAACACGAATAAAAACCATTAAAACGCACACAATTTAACAACTTTAGCTACGATAATGTAGTCACATACTTGTTTTGTGCCCTTGTTTCTAGTATATGGGATGTTGCTGCTCCTTTATTTCCGTGTCACCATGGCTACACAATAATAATCTGCAAACCTCTTCTGGTGTTAAGGTGAAACAGCATGCCAAAAATGCATGGCAATAACAAACATCTCTGGATCGAATTGTTAATCCCGCTCCCTCTGATCACTTTGTTGTTGAATTCTTCTGGTTTATTGCAGAATTTGGCTCGAATGCCAAGTCTTCAAAGCCTCACTAATGACCTAACACTGGCGGTACACAGACTGGACACTGGCTTCACAACACCTGTATTTACTTATATGCGCTATACACTTGGGCTCATTATATTTTCTTCACACCAACGCACTAGTCCGACACAGTGCCCCATCAAAGGAGTTCCATCGACTTAACACGTGAAGCTGTTGTCTAACTCCCTCCCGGCCATACTTCTTTCTTTTTTTTGCCAAGGGCTTCGAGATCAGACTACCAGTAGATATGTGCGTCCATTAGGGCTTTGCAGTCACTCAGCAGCAGTATTGTGATGCAGGAGAGCAGGCAGGCGAGGAAGGGACACGCTTGTCGTTCGGTGCCAGCCCAAGGGAGCACCATCTTGACAGACATGACGGCTCTAATGTGTCCCGCCGGGGGCCTACCTGGACCTGCTGGTGATAGAGTACCTCATGTCTCCCTGTGGTATACTACACAGGGAGACATGCAATGTTATAATATCGTTTTTGACACAATAATCTCATGAAAACAAAATAAAAACTTAACAGAAACAAAACTGTGACTTAATCAGTTTATAACTAATAATAATAATTTAGACTGAAAAAGGAAAATCATGAATAAATAGTTTTATTTTAAAAACAGTACACTTTGTGCTGCCTGGTGTTAATGCGGCAGCTCACATGCCAGGCTACATGTGCAGCTGGCCACAGTGTCGTGAGTTCAAATTCTGGCTGTGACAATTTACTGCATGTCCTCCCTTCTCTCTCATCCCTCTTTTACGCTCAGCTGCCTAATAAAGCCTACGGGCTGGAACCCCCCCCCCCCAAAAAAAAACCCCAGTACATTTCGGTCTGATGGAGGACCTTGGTGTTTTTGCCGTATTGTAATGTACTTTTTGACACAATCCTTTCAGTTATATTGAAACTAAAAGGTGCAAGCCTTCATTTGCTACCTAGAAAAAAAGCTTAAAGCTGGGTTACCAAATCAAACAGTGGAAGTAGGTATTTACACCTTACAAACTCATTTCTAGCTCTCACAAAGTATTAATTATTAATTAGTAGTAATTGTGATCAAAATAGTGATTCACATGGCTCTTTCTTACACATTTGAAAATATACAATGTTTAATAATTAGAATAGGACAGCATGCGGTGGTCTGTGTCTTGTAAACATTTTCTGGGGTGGAAACAGAATTGACTAATCATAAGAAAAAAAGTTGGGTACCCTACCTTTAACACTGACAAAACCGAAATTAAATCAAGGCTAATTTAGGACAAATTTAGGAAAATAATATATATAAAAACACACATTCAAATTAATAAATTCAGTTATGTATCACAAACATTAGGACCACAGACAACAGCAGATTAAGCACTGTACAGGGAAGACAGGAGCAGCATAAATCCAAATCTCATTTTAAATAACTGAACTTTCTTGATCATATGACACTGCCCTGACTTGCAAACAACTGGATAACATACAGCTAATAAATTCCAATCAAAATGGAACTTCTAGTAAAATATGTGTATATATTTTTACTACAAAGTTTAAATAATTACTAAACTATTTTACTTCAATTCTATAAAATGGCTGACCTGTATCACATCTTACGGAATGTGCACTGACTCTTGTCAGTGCACATTCGTGTAGTCATGCGGCGGTCACTGGTCAGTTACTGAGGCGGAACACAAGCAGGAAGTGGCACATCGGTTTTCAGAGCCACGTTTCACTAATATCTCTCTTAAAATAATAACACAACAGGATGCATGTTCGAACAAAACAAAAGCAAAAAGGTCAATGTGCTCTAATTGGATGGTCCACTGCAGAAGGACAACACTATCCTTTTAATGTGGGTGAGGTCAAAGGTGACTGTATTGCATTTGTAAGGTCAGCGCTGGAGGTCGCGGTGAGCTCTGGGCCTTCCTGCTGCAGACAGCTGGGTCATGCCACCTACATAGAGTCCAATTATCCCTGCCAGCTAATAACTGCTCAGGCCGTTCCACCACACGGCACACACGTTACAATGAATGTCCGTGTGCGTACTTGGCTTTTTTCAAACACACTCAAAAGAGCCAAGCCCTTGGAACACGCTGGTGCCACATGATGAACGCTAACAAAACTAATGTAATAACGTGAGGGCTGCACAACATTAGAGTAAACTACAGGTAATGTAACACTATCAGCTCAAGTGTACGTCAGTCTCTGCATTCATTCTAGAGCCACTGCCAGAATCATTGCATTAGATCTGACGTTGATGTAGCAACACAGTTCCTCTTAAAAGTGTATACGCTAAGAATGCAAAGCAAGCCTAATTCTTCAGTCTGATCTTCATGTGGAAGTTGTCAGTGTTTTTTTTTTTATTAATGGCTGCATTGTTTGAGTCCAAACAAAGAATTTGAAGTGTATTAATTGATTTTCCACTGCTGAGTTTCACCATGCACCATTATGCGCCTGGAATACAAAAGTGCTCTGACTCAGTTTGTTAAAGCACTTTTGGTTATTCAAACTATTTTCTAAAAACTCCAGAAAACAAAAAAAAAACATATATTGTTAATAGTTGTAAGCTATCCATATTCAGTAATAAAACTGCCTTTTGTATGACTTTCTACATTGTCATCATTTGCAACTTGAGCTAACCCAAACTATTCTTTTGCTCACCGTGCAACCTCTTCTGACCAGTGGCGAGGGTCACTTCTCAAACTGTTGAGCCAAGATCTAATACTGAGCACAAGTAGACAGAGGAACCTGGAAAACCCAGTCAAATAGGGAACATTTATTCTGGAAAGTGTGACACTTTTATTATTGGTTTTGGCACACTTTATTGTCCCTGTAGGGTCATTTGTCCTGTGTAATTTAAACCATCCTTCAATGTTACTGCGGCAACCTGTCATGAGCATCGGGTAACCATCTCCAGATCTTGATCTAGGCTTGGCCAGGACCTCAGCAGGAGGATGTGCGTGTGGGAAACCATAGTGCCCGGAGGAACCCCAGCCAGACAGGGGGAGAAACATGCAAATTGCACAGAAGTGCAGATAAGCCTGGGAGTAGAACTGGAACCTTGTTGCTGTGAGGTGAGAGTGCTAGCCACTCTCAGCCACTGTGCCGCCAATAGGTTATGTTGTTGATACCTCTTCAATAAATGAGTTACTCCATATTGGCACAAATGAACAGTGGACTTATAAGTTGCCAGCTGTGTTTAAATAGATAGTATTGTACCAAATCCTTAAGGAAAGAAAACACACTCATACTGTAGACTGAAGAGAGAAGGCAGGAGAGGGGATATTTTGGGGTGCATCATGGCTGTCTGGCTCAGGCTAATGCCCTCTTCAGTGAGCTGGAATGGCACATAAGCTCCCATTAATACAGGAATGAGTTGAATTTAGCTCTGTCTGCCTGCACGGCTTGGCCTGGACAGCCCTGCTGGCTTTCCATGAAGTGTGGGGCACAACACTTAGTGAACAGCTCTCCGCTGTGCTCCGGCATGCCACACCCTGCCCACACCCCCAGCGCTCGCCTTTGTTCTCTAACTATAGCTGCAGTAGTGCCAAGGCCCCCCGACTTAAATATTCCACTATAAAACAAGTGATAATGAACATGAAAAGCACCAGTGTTGCTAGTTGACTGAGCCGCTAAGCACACACAGCCGTAGACTCACACACGCACACGCTCTCTGTTACATGTATGTGCGTGTGGACAGATACACAACAGGAGCGGCTGCATAACCTCTGCTTACACAAGGCCATTGTCCAGTGAACACCAGAGTGTGGAGAGAGCGGACCAGCCAGTGGAAAATGATTGATCCGCTTTAAGGGTCTGATAAGTCCTCCAGCTGATGTGGGTATAAATGTCTTTCCTACCTGGCAACCCCTTTCAGCATCACAACAGAGATATTTATACAGCCCCTCCCTTCGTGAGACCTTGACCAAAGCTTTAGCGTGTCAGAAATGGAGCAGGAAGTGATGCTGAGAGCAAACCAAATACCCATTCACAATATTTATCAGACGTCCTGTTGAAGTTAGTAATAGACTTGTAAGATGATTATACCATTAGCATTTGGTGAGAGCACAAGTTACAGCAACAAGTGTTGTACTGCACATGTGCTGCTGCTCTACCCCCAAGCCACAGGATGATTTGACTTTATGCATGTCTGATACTTTTCCACATGTAACTAGATTGTACAAGGACAGTATTCAGTCCATTTATATATTTATATAACAATCAGGGATGTAACAATTATTGTGATGTATCACAATAATGATTTCGCAGTAATAACAATTATTATTAAGTCTTCAATTAAATGGTCTATGCAGTTTCCACAAATTATTTCGCTGTAGAGCTAATAATTCGATATATTGTGACAGCCTATAGTATAATTGTTAGACTTGTGATGACAGGATATCAATATATTTTGGTTATTGTTACATCCTTAATAATAATAATAATTAATAATGTTGATAATAATAATAATAATAATAATAATAATAATAATAATAATAATAATAATAATAATAATAATAATAATAATTTTAAAATGCTATACTCTAAAACAGTGTTTGAAGATACCATGCATATTTGATAGAGTCTGTCATCTGGACTTGTTCTTCGGGTTTTGTATTGGTTTATGCTGAGGTCAAGTCCACATATGAGTGGAAACATGAGTGGAGTGTTTGTTGGACTATTGATAAGAACATTCAAAGTGAGTCACTGTGTAGCATCTGTGCAGACAAGGCTGCATGTAAAGGTAGCCTGTCTGTGGAGCTCCCCAGAGTACCATGCCTATACAGTATGGTATATATACATGCACACATGGCTCTCTGTGGGCCCTGTGCTCTCCCTGGGGTGAGATGAGCCCACCAAACCCCCTCCAGCCCCGCAGCAGCAGCAGCAGCAGCAGCAGCAGCAGCAGCAGCAGCAGCAGCAGAAGGTCTGGTTCTGCTCTCCTCCTCACCAGGCAGCGTACGCAGACGTGGCCCAGAGCCAGAGGACGCCACTGTCAGGACGGGGCTAGTGGATGGTGGAAGATATGTGCCACTCTGAATGTGTGTATATGCGCAGCAGGCTTGGGCTTGGGGGTTGCAGGGGGGCTCTATCCCCAGACACAAGTTGCTCAGTTTTTTGGAAACTCTCTGGCCCACCCAAGAGGAAAGAGTAGGAGGAGGTGGTGGCAGCGGAGGGAAGGGGGACCGAGGCCTTGGGGGAACAAAGCCTTATTTCAAACTTGCCGAAAACAGGGGTCTCTATGTTGTGATGCTGGGGCCCCCCTCCGATGTAGGGAGATGTTATCGCAAAGATGCAATATCCACCTAGGCACAGGGCCGTGGGGGTGTGCCACTGCATAGGCCTCCAGTGTTACACTAAGTACCCTGGGGCACTGACCTCACTAATGAAGTCTCCCTTGGCTGCTGCTGCCACTACTGTACACTCCTTTGTCTTTCACACGGGGATCTCTCACTCGATTTGTCTGTCTGCTGTGTGTCGGCCGGCCTGGCTGGCAGTGAACAACAGCTATGTGTGTGACCACTGGCCATACTGTTTACTTTGCTAGTTTGTTTATACAGTGTATTGTTAGTCCGCCTTATCCTTGCGTGGTAATGTTTGTTTGTCTTGTCTTCTGTCTTGAATTGCTCCATGATCCTCCTCTTTGAGTTAAATGTCTGTCTTTCTCTGTGTGCATGTCTGTCTCCATAGCTGCTTTGAAGTGTCTCCCTGATTTACTGTCCGGCTGTCTTTGCTAGTCCTTTTGACTTTGAAGCTTTCAGTTATCTAACCATTCAAACCCCTTCATGTAAGCTTACTGTGACTTTTAAATGTGACCTTAAAGATGTTATATCAACCTCCAGAGGGAATCCGCAGAAGTGGGAAAAGGGATATTTGATTTTGGAAGAAGGAGATGGAGAGCAAAGCACAATTAAAGTGGACGCCCCACATTCCTGTGTGGAGCCAGTGGCCTGGGGATAGGATTTGCTCAGTTTTCCTTACAGCTTCGAAATCCCAACAATTCATGGTTTGATCCTCATCTGAGCCTGTATTTTCTAAACTTAACATTTAAATGATACATTTTACCTCTATCATAACCACAAAGATCTAAATGTTTTTATGGTAAATGTTTAATTATCATGGTAATAAGAATAATTTCAAAAACTACTTCATCAGCTTAGCACTGTCGTTATAAGATCCTAAAGGGTAATATCCAAATTGTAAAACAACACAATTTGGATAAGGCTTGCTCTTTGATGCTCAGGCTTTATACAGACATCTTATAGAATGGATGTCACGGCCTCCTGTTGATGCTGTTAAGCCGACACTGGGCTCTTAACCCGGCCGACAGTGGAGGGGTGTGGCGTTGAGCAAACCCACCAACTCTCTGTGCGATTCCACAATGCCCGGCCCCCAGAGAGCCAAAGTGGAAAGTTTGCTTTAGCACCCACTGGGTTAGAAGATGAAAGAGCTTTAGGGCGACATGGGTGTACGTCAGTTGGGTGGGGGCGATGGGAGCATGGACCATGGGTGTAGGGGCTTATATCTCTTTATCCCGTCTGGCGTGCTGTGGCCGGGCCGGGACACACATCAGCTGTCCACTTTTCTCCAGCTGCCAGTAACTCTGCCGTCCAAAGCTGGCCTGTCTGCGGACGGATTACCTGGGCCATCGTGTGTACCCCCTTTTTACTGTGAGCATATATGCATATATAGGCCCAGCTGCCCTCACCTGAGCACCCCTGCATGGCACTGGTGGCGCAGTTATAAAAAGATGAAGGGAAGGGCTGGCCAACGGCATTGGCAGGCTTTTGGTGCCCGCTGCTTTTATGAGGGCTCGTCGGGATTAGCTGGCGGCCGGTGGTTATTGATTCAATTTCAGATGCTTTTTTATCTGCAAGCTCGCTAAGGCCGGCGCACATGCTAGCTTCCTCCGATGGGCCCTAATCCCTGCCGGTTCTAAAAGGACTCTGCTTTTGGTGGTGGAGGAGATGCCAGTGCAGCAGAGGAGGCATCTGTCATGTGTGTGGGATCAGAGGCTGGGCACGCCGGCTGCTGCCCTGAGCCAGTGCTGAGAGGAGAGCACAGAGAGAGGTGCTGTGTCTTTGGTATGTGCTCATAATGTGGTGGTCTGCTGCAGGGAACATGTCTTCAGCATCACAGCGACATGGATGTCCTATGTTAAAATGAGACTTAAAGGGACAAAATTAGGCACAAAATGTCAAGAATGTAGTACTCCATGAACTCAACTGATATGATTAGACATTCTGTGCCAAACCATCACCCCAGGCCCCTACGCAGAACCTGGGCTGCTTGAGAAGTTTTATGTTGAATATACTTACCAAAACAGAGCCCATAGGGAAAAATGTGTTCTACTATAATGGACAGAGCTTGGACAATTGTGAAGCCCCTTACCCAAAGTTAATGTGACAATTGAATTTCATCTCAGACCTTGTGCTCCAAATCAAATTCCTCCTTTTGCATCGCTGATAATATACTGTGTGTTCTATAAAGCTACTTTATAGAGTAAACATTTAAATAAAGCTAATAGTTTAAAAGCATCCATAATCAGCTTGAATATTTTAATAAGTCAAATCAGCACATCTTCAGCAAACACATCTTCTTAGGAATAATTTGGAATATTTTTTGTGCTATATGGTCCTGCTTACCGTCTGTTGTGTTTATGTCCATATTACAATTGAAAGCAACATCTATTAATTTTTAATATGTACAAATAAAATCGATATTTAAACTTGTGATTGATCAATACAAGAAAAAAAAAAAGTGATATAATATACCAAATATGAGCCACCGATGTAATCATATCAGTCAATCTTTCTTTTTGTCATTCGCATTCTTTTTGTCATTTGTAAAAGTCTCCACAGCCACAACTGTATAAAGGGTAGAAACAGTGAAAGCGGCGTAGGTGAGTGACAGGCGGCTGAGCAGAGAGCAGGGCAAAGAGCAGAGGTTAATGAGAAGAGCAACAGAGGCTGAGAGATGATGAAAGAATGATTCGGCTCTCTGGCCCCGCCCCTGCCCTCCCGCGCTCCCTGTTTATTCTGAGATTGTCATTTGTCATTGGTGGAGCCCTTTCTTTCGTTCCTCCGACAGCCAGCTCCAAATCATGCGCAGACAGATGGAGGGGCCAGCAACTCAAATAGAGATGGGACAGGGGTGGAAGAGGGGGGCCCGAACCCAGGCCAACATCCCACGTTTGATGTCTCTCCCCTGGGCCTCATCCGCTCTGTCACCCCCCTGGACAGCGCTGACAGATGGAACTTCGAGACACCAACCCGCTGGGGACAGTGGCACCGAAATATTAAACAGAAGAAGGGATGTGTGGGAGATGAATGGCTCGCTGAATAGAAGTTGATGGACGAAACTGTTCAAAATGGTGAAATCGCACTGTTGGCTCGAGCGAAACCCTGCGCTAAAGCCTGAGCTTCAGTGCAGGGTGTTGCTCAAGTTTCATGGTTCTTTGCAAGGCGCAGAATCAATGGCACACATCCATTCAAAAATGTAGGTACTACTGTACTCATTTTAAGTACAGTTCTGAAAAGTACATTTGCTGCTCCTGCTACAGTATATACATATATATATATATATGTGTGTGTGTGTGTGTGTATATATATATATATATATATATACACACACAC
Source organism: Chaenogobius annularis (assembly GCA_015082035.1). NCBI lineage: Eukaryota > Metazoa > Chordata > Actinopteri > Gobiiformes > Gobiidae > Chaenogobius > Chaenogobius annularis. Next base: position 370,286 of record BJKM01000353.1, on the reverse strand, counting down.
CTATTCCTTTACACATGCTTGCAAACTAAACCTAACATTGCAAAATCATTGATCATGCTTGGCTTGCACACAGAGGGTAACAGACTGATATAGGAGTTATAGTTGTAAAAGGTAATGGACAACCAAATAAATATTATTTCATTCAGTCATTCATTCCATTCATTCATGTTTTTATACATTCAAAAGTAATACAATTTGTAGATGTATCAATAAACAGCAGTCATCCAGAAGTTATTTTCACTTACAAACTGAAGGAAACAATAACGTTTTTATCATGATAAAATTCAAACAATATCAGTCATTTTTTACTTAATTCGCTATAATATCATTCATCTCTGTTTGCCTGTTGTGGTTACTTCCCCAGGTGACCACTAGATGCTGACAAACGGCTGTATCCACACAGCCTTAAAGTCAGTTGCTGTACAGCAGATTGACACAAAGTAATGTACCAGGAATCAACATAAATCTCCAGAAAGAATCTGCTTGGCATTGGAGTTTCTCTGGAAGCCTCACTGTTACATCCTGTAGCTCAAGCTGTCAGCGTACTCTTCAGTTTGCTACTGCACTCATTACAAATAACTGCTTCATAAATCATAGGGCTTCCTGTCCAGCACTTGAGGAAAATGTGTGGTGATTGGCTTCATCAGTTCAACCTTTGTGTCCCACAGAGCTGCCAAAAGACAAGTAAACGCCCCTCAGTTGTTTCCTCTCATTTGCCTCTGCACTGCCCTGCAGGTGCCAGCATCATGCTGGAATGAATGGATAATTGTTGTGTTGTGTCTAGCTCTTGCCCACGACGGGAATTTGAGAAGTTGGATGCAATGTACGAGGGACATCACCGGTCCTGCCAACCATCTGGGACTCTCACCTGCTCCTCCAGCTTATAGGGAGCCAGCCTTGTATGGTGATGGTTCAGGCCAACTGCATTAGACAAATGTCAATCTACCCGTTGGTTTCCAGCTACTTTGGTAGCTAACCCTACTCTTGGCTTCCTCAGAAGCTCATCTGTCAGAAGTAGGCTGTATCAAAAGAGATACAGAAAGAAAGCCTACATTGTTCTAGAGTTGAATGAATTGTACTTGTAATATTTTGATATTGCTCATTTCAATTCAAGAAAAAAATTCTATTAACTTCCTCAAAGATTGATACTATAAGTGAGCTAAACAGATCAAGTCACATGATTGGAACAAAACGTGGGTGTGTAACCGCATAAATTATCAAGTAACGTTTTAAACAATGCCAGTCTGGTGTCATATTCTCAAAATGGTGGGTGTCCCTGTTTCATGCTAATATTCTATTTGAGGACCCGACGTTTGGTGGCCTTCCCCATGTGGTGGAAATCAGTATCTCTGTTCATGATGGGGCCAGGGGCATGGGTCAAGTTTAGTTTTCCTGGCATTTGTAGCGCGGAGCTCATGTAGCGCCGCGGCATTATGCACTGTATTTGTGTGGCCTTTCTGATTGCTGCTGCCGGCACGCGGGAATGTGGTGACTTTATACACAGTTGTCCTCGCCTTTTCATTCCAGGCCAACGTGAACATGACGGGTGTGTTGGTCTCAGAGTCACACTCATTGTCATCGGCCACTAGACAAGTGCTTGTTTACCAAGTTTAAGTATTCCGTGTGCTTGCAAGCCTCTTAAGAACAGTAGATGCGTTTTGTGGCACACATTGTAGTCTTAATAGCGGCGTCTCCTCCTCCCTGCGCCCTCGTAGTTTTTCTCCCCTTTTCTCATGTCTACACGACTCCTGCTCTTTCCACTGTGCCAGGCATGGTCTAAACCACCAGCCACTTTCCATTCTCAGACAATTGTCTCGCCAGTAAATATTACTTGTTTTAATAATGGCAGACCAGACATGATTAAATAAATGCTTGCTTCATATACATGTAGTGGGACCAATTCACAACCATTTTCATTTGTTTTGGCAAGCCTTTTAAACTGACTATAAAGTTGAAGGTAAGAAGGTTAAGACTATATGGTATGAGACGCAGCAGCAATGAATGGAAAGAAAGTAGATCCAATCAGTTGCAATAGCACAGCCTAAAAGCAGGGCTGCATGATGATGCAACTGTGAGTTTGGATGCCCTGTGCCTGCGCCTCTACCCCACCTCCTGTCCTCACCTCCTACTGTTTCCAGCCCCAGCACACACACACCAGGACTCTGAGGTGGCGCCCAGAGTCAGATTATTTACAAGTGCAGTAGCATTAGAGGAGACGGTGGTATTTCTACTTTTAAATACCTGCAGCGGGATGGAATTTTAAAGGGAAGACACAATCTCTCAGTGTTGTCACTACTCCTCTTACTGTTTCAGGCTTGCTTATTTATATTAGATAAAGGGCAAGAAATGCTTTCTTTTTTGGATAGTTGTGTCTGTTGACCTTCTTCAGTGACATGGCTGCTCCAGACTGTTTGGCTGCATCTGAACTGGACATTTAAGCCATGGTTGTGTACATACTACAGTATATCATGATCGCTGTACACATTTGAGTGAATGCACTCTAGCGTTGTTGCCGTGCTCTACATGCTCAGAATAGCAGCCTTTCACAGATATCCTTGTATACTAAACATTGCAAATTAGAGACCTGTAGTTTGCAAAAATGGGTTTGAAAGATACATGTAGGGGGAGGGGTTGTGGGACATCAGTTTTATTGTGGGGTTGAGGGCAGTTAGGCCATGTGAAGTCAGCACGGGTCAGGTTTGCTGTCTTAGGTATCAGCATCCGGACACAGACGCCAAAAGAGCACAAACTGGAGAAACGATTAGACGAGAGAGGAGGGAGGAGGAGCGCGTGTGGGTCACGGCTACTGTAGCCCCCCAGAGAGCTGAAGACATGGCAAAAAGGGAAAGGCAACATGGGGGGGGTCTGCAGAATGAGACAGCAAAGAGGAAGTATAAGGCTTTGACGTCAGTTGGAGGTAAGAGGAGGGATATGTTATGACATGGAAATCCCAGTTTGTTGGTCACGCCAACCTGTGTGAAGCCCAAAGTGGCAGGAAGACCCTGAGTCTAGCCTGGCTGCCTCCTACCTGCTGCTATCAGGAGCCAGATCCCCGAATCAGGCTTGTAAACAAACCAAATACCGTGGGAAAGGCGAGGCGCTAGGCAGAGGATGCTGCCGTCTCTATTGCCCTGTCTCTATGCTCCTCTTGCTCTCGCTCATCAACGTCCAACATTTTTCCTCTTGTGTCAGCCAGAAATGGAACACCCTCCTTCTGCTTTACCTCTGACCAATGTCCCCAGCTTGTTAACCTTCTGCTAACCATACACCATTTTTATTTGTTTGCTGCGTGTAAGTATGAGGACGAGGCACGCTTCCTGAAAAAGGAACTTCAAATGAGGGGTAGTAAAACCCAGGAATGCAAAAAATACCCACATTTTGGCCACTTTTCCCAAAGAGGCATGTTATGGATATTAATAATAGTCGTAACAGCGTCCCACAGATTTAGGTGTTTTCATCCTTACAGGTTATAAATACAAATACAGGTTATAAAATCTTCAGTACGGCATGTTTGCAAACTTTCTGCTAGTTTACTCTTGCAATAATAAGCCTGTGTACCAGAATAGGCATGACTGTGGGTCTCTAAGACATCCACACACCAGATACTGACCCTCTCCCCTTCACCTCTCTGGAGTGACACCAGCAAAAGTTAGTCCAAGGCATCCCACTCTTTTTTTGCCTTCATCCCTCTTAATTCTTCTGTCCCCCCAACAGGTCCACAAACTGTCACTTGTAATAAATTGTCAAAACCAAAGTGTTCCAGTTTTCAATGACTAAGCAGTGGTTTCTTGGAGCGGGGAGGAGAGGTTGGCCCCCTAGACGCCTGCGAGCCGTTGGGATGCACACTCACCCAGCCACAAAAATGAGGCCTGGCCCGCTCTGACTGAACTCAAATACAGTGGCGCTGAAATGCACACAGCCGTGGAACAGTGAGGCAAAGTGGGACAGAGGAGAGGAACGGACGGTCAATGCAGATCATTGACGAGCCTCAGCTTCATTCACATTTTTCACTGGCCTGTTCTGTGTGAAGCGAAGACAGACAGCATTTGTGAATCAGCAATCCCCATAAACACGTCATATACTGAAATCTACATGTCTATACTATATGGGATGGTGAGGTTAAAGACCACCAGGAGAAGCTATTTACATGCCAACAAAAATCATGTCATGAATTTATTATCGCCTCTACCAGAAAACTTACCTTTAACAGATAAAAAAATGAAACAAACAACGATGACATAATGCTTAATGGAATCAATCAAATCCCTTGAATTTTTGAGCAAGAAAGTCAAGAAGACATTTAATCAACCTGACAGCTATTGTGCTATTTAGAATAATTATATTGCACAAGCTCCGAAAGTCAACAAAACATTTTCCCACAAAACGTTGCATGTAAAGTCTGAGAGATCACAAATGTGACGGAAGATTGACTCAAATGGTTCTTCTTAAGCCACATATGCAGATTGGCGTTTTGGTTGTCGTGACACATTTTCTTTAATACGCAGAACTGTATGTAATCCAAGCAGGAAGTGTAGGCGATCTTTCCTTTAGACTGTACGTCAGAAGGGCTCATTTTGGAGTCCAGTGCCAGTTTTGCCGTGGCTGATGGTACATTCAAACTTACCAGTGAAACATTTCTCCTCACCAAATATGCAATGTGGTAAAAAAGTCTATCTCCATTCCTTTTTGGTATGTGATGGAGTTTTGCGGCAGTATATTTAGGTGCATGGTTTGGGACAGGAAGAGGGCCGAGCGCTGAGGTTATTTGATTGCTTCATTATGGTCATATATACGGCCATATATTTATGTATACTTTGTTATGTATGTCATTACATGTACATGAGTGAGTGTTTGTTTGTTTGTGTGTGTATGTGTGCGTATGACGGTGTGTGTGTGTGTGGCAGTAGAGAGGGCCCAGTGTTCGGACCACCCTGCGCGCCGGCCTGACTGACAGCATGGGGCTCACACACACACATGCACACGTCAGCCAGTTCATTTTTCACCATGTTTTCTACTCTATTAATGTTTCATGACCAAATACATATCAAGCTCCAAAGCAAACATGCTGTATTAAAATGGAATAAATCACTTTGGCTTACGGAGGGAGAAGTCGGGCTCTGGCACCGACCTGTGCCACCCAGTAGTATCACATCACTGGAGCTGCTGTTTTAACCCTGCTGCCACCTCTCACTCCACACCGCCTCGTCTGATTGGAACAGACAGCCCAAACTTTATCCAGGGGCTGCCCAAATTGTACTTTCATTTGCTCTTTAATATTTTGAATCAGAATCGATTTGGTGATGACACAGAACCAAATTAGAATTTACTATCTACTCGATGTAGTTCCATATAATTAGTCATGCTGCATTTGTCTTTTCACCTATACTGAAGATACAGAGAAAGGTCTCCAGAACTTTTGATTTATGAAATTTGAGGATGTTTTTCATAATTTATATATATATATATATATATATCTATATCTAGATATAGATATATTTATATATAAGATCTGATAAGTGATAAAAACAAATGAAACTTGCAGTGTTGTATTTCAAAGTGTCTAAATTGATAGTTGCTTTATTTTTACTTCCGACCCCATTTGCAGGCACATTTAGGACTGTTCTGACGTACACTTTCCAGATTGTCATTTTACATTTTATTAATCTTTAAACACAATATTGATTTAAAACAGGTCAGTAATAGAAAGGTCCATTGCCTAGTACCTCATGATACAAAACGTATCCCATTACAGGGTCTACGATATGAATCCTGACACTCGGAACTTGATATGATACAATGTCCTGATACATGATATCCCTTAAAACCGGTGATAAAAGTTTACTAAAATGATGTTTTAATTAAGTAAAATAACAATAACATTGCATGCAACAGTCTGTAGGTTAAGAAGTGTAGAACTCAATTCATAATGACTTTATGTTGTTTAAAAGTATCACAATGTGCATCTCTGTATCGATACGCGTATTGCCAAGACGTCCGTCACGATATGTCACGATGTCAATGTAGTGAGTACAACCCTATTTCACGTCGCAAGTGGCTCTGTGACATTTTTTAATCCAATGTATGAATCAATCAACCGTGTTGGGTAGCATTCCTTTTAAAAGTACCTCAACATTACCTTGTTACTGCTCTGAAAACTAACGTGTTAAGTTACTGCGCTCTTGTGTTACCAATAATCAACATTATTGTATAACCTATATTGTTTGCCGACAATCCCTTTGCGTTGCTGAACACAGTAACATAATCATTAAAATATATAATAAACAAGCAAAGTACGTGCGTTTGACTGAGCTTTATTCATCTTTTATGTTTCCAGATTACCACAATACAATGCCATACAATAAGCACATGTGGGCCTGTCCTCAAGCAATGAAAAATATTGCTAAAACAAAAGGAGTGAATTAGCAAGGGCTCCGACGGACAACAGAACGTGCTTGTTTTAGCACTGTAGTTCATTTCAATCAAAACGTTCATCTTACTTCTCTTTGGTGTGAGGACTCCAGTCACTAATTGCCCAACAAGCTCACAACACGCCGAAACAAGTGTTTGGTGCCGCAGCTCTCTCTCTTCTCTGCGGCTGGGAAACGAACCTGGCTCTGGGATTACGGTGATAGATGAGACCTAACCAAAACTAACGCATTACTGAGTTGAAAAAGTAACTAGTACTAGATTACATGGGTGCACAAAACTCACACGTTAAGTGATTTGAGTACTCTAATGCGTTACCGGCTAACGCATTACCCCCAACTCTGTCAATCAAATACAACTCAGAGTAAACTAATGATGAGGAAACACCATTGTAACAAGGTTAAAAGCTAATTAAAGTTGACTTTGCATAGTATGTCCCCTTTAGTATAAAAGTATATTGTACTAATACAGTAACGTAACAACAAGTGTGAGTCTAGGTGCTGTGGAGTGTGCGACAGGAAGTCAAAGAGGACAGTAAATGGTTTTGGACGGTTGACGGACGCTGCACATCAAAGTCTGATCTAGGGGCCCGGAGCTCTTTCCCATCATTAAAACCAGGGTCCACTATAACTTGCGGATGGGTCATTTGATTCTAATGAGGTGAAATAAATAGACCCATTTCCACTGGTGCCTGTCTCGCATGGGGACTATTTTTGAAGATAGCCGTGTATCTGTACTTTGTGTGTTTGAGATGATTCGTGACACAAACATCCTGCGCTCTCTCTCAGAATGCGTCACTGCCCCTAGATGCACGCTTCCCCCTGTCCCTTGATACGATTAGCAATCTGCAGATCACTGTGTTGTCACTATTGGTTCAGTTTGACTCATGAAGGACATTCTTTATAGTTTATTGTGTGGTAAGGTTTAAATGTGTAGGCAGGAGGCGGACCTGTTTGTGCATGACTCATTCAGAACAATAAGAAGTAGTAGTGTTAACATACATATTGATTTACGCAAAGTGGAGGTTGTTATGTACTGACTCTCTATAATTAGCTACGTTTGCTTGCGTTAACTTAACTCACATTCAGTCAAACAGTTCCATGAGAGTTTAGATCTAGCTGTGTGTCTGCCCTATCAGAAGCGCTTGTCCCTTTAACCGCTCTCCATCACTCCTTTCACTGTTTTAGAGCATTTTCGTCTTTCCCCTTCGTTCATTATCCTTTTCAGTCATGTGCTTTCCATTGCTTTCTGTGTCATAGATTTGACCACTTTAAAACACTGCAGTGGTTGCAATCAGCGTGCTGGGGCAGCTGTCAATCGTCCGTGGAGCGCATAAGGGGCAGGGGAAGGACACGTGTGCGGAACGGCCTAGAATCAAAACTTTACTTCCAATAAAATATTACAAGTTATCCCAAGTTTAATGCAATATTTGGTCGGTTAGACACAATGATTTAAAATCTGTTTTAAATGTATTCATTCAGACACTGTCAAGGCAGATACTCTCAAGGCATTTGCAGTATATTGTTATTGTCCTTCATGCCATACTTTTATCAGGATATTTACAATAAGAACACAAAATGTTATGCCTGCATTTTCAAATTCAAACTGTTCAGTTAGATGAAAATTGCACTAAACAATTAATGATTAATGACTAAATCATTTCATGAATATGATTAAATCTGTAATGTCATTCATGTTTATCTGATGCATGTTTCAGTACTACAGAACACCTTTTACACTAATCCACTTTCATAGAAAAACACAGATAATCGCTTCTCCATTTTCACTAATTGCTTACTTTATTATTATCCTGTTTGCAGTTGTTCATCTTGTTCCATCAAAGCACAAGCAGCTTTAGCAGACTCTCCAGTTTCGAGCCCTGGTTTTCTCTGTTGACGCTCAAACTGTTGGCCGACAGATAGCCAGACTTTCATATTATTACAAATTACATTTAGATTTCACTTATTTCTCAGCCCAAGCGCTCTTCCAAAACTGTAACCGGCCAATTATCTGCAGAGGAGAAGCAAATAAGTGTCCCGTTTCACAAAGTCCCCAGTTATTTATGTGAATGAGCAGCGTTGTGTGGAAACGTGGCAGGGCCTTGCTAAATCGCTCCACTTGTTTAGATTTTCTCGTTGGAATCCCACACCCATTGTAAGCCAGCGCTAACCACCAGACCATATAGGACTTGCTTGTTTACAGCAGATCTACTCACATAAATGCATTTGATTACACTTATGCTTATGCCGCCCATACATTTCCATGCAAAACCACAGACACGTCCCCCAAAGCAAAGACCCGCCGCGAGCGCCCACACACGCCCAGACGCGGGCCGGCCGGGTGACATCATGGCCGGGATGACAGCACGTCTTCTAACCCCATTAACGTGATTGCAGGTGGCTCCGTTGCAATGATTTATGGGTAAATATGCACAGACGCTCTCACCCTCTCTTCTGTTTGATTTACAGTTGGTATTTGAACCGCAGCGCTTTGGGAGGGGGAGTCCTGTACAAATAATGACATTGTAAAAGCGCCGACCCGCCCTGGCAGGATGGAAGGCTGTGGACATGACTTCAAGTGTCAAGTGTCAAATAAACCCTGTTGAAATTACACTTAGCGGGCACGTGGGGTTGGGACCTGTTTGAATGGCATGCTTGTCAAAATTGAGTTATTTCTTGCAGCAAATTTGATTGGAAAGTGGAGCTGAAATGCAAAGAAAAGAAAAAAAAAACAAGCTAGCAATTTACAACACAAAATGAAAACTGTAAGATCAGAAAATAAATGTTTTAATGTTTTTTAACACATCATTTGAGTATTCCGACAACGATATTCAGACTATATTACGTCAATCCAACAGAAACACGTTTTGAAATGGATTTGTTGAGGTTTCATTTTCCAGACACATGTAAATTAATGCATTGCAAATTTGCAGAAATATCACTTTTTACAACCTAACTTTTTTTCTTTTTAAACTGCTATTTTAAATTTTTACCATAAATTATACTCAGTATTCCAATTTTGCAAATCTCTAAAACAAGATCCACCATATTATCTAAATTTCCTGCTCCAGTTATGGAAAATCATACGCTATGTATTACAGCGTGCCTGAAAAGTGTCTGTGACTGCTGTCTACATACCAGATTGGACACTTCAGTGAGACACATAAATCATCTTCACAGATTTCACCGGGCCATGAAATGTGGAGAGAAAAAGCATAGGGACGGTTGTGACAATACTTTTGAGGTTTTGTGGATTGGCAAAGTGCGAGAAGTAGAATTGAATCACTGGGATTGAATTGCTTGGGTTCATGTGACATCGCAACAATTTCCATAGCAGATGAGGTCAAAACATATCACCAGATTCTATGGTGGAATTTGTTGTTTTACTGTCAGATTGCAAATATTTGACCTGGTTTATGGTTAATACCTCCACATGAAACAAAAACTGGTACAAGGTTTGTGTATTTATTTGAATTAGGACAGTGCATATTAATCAATGTGTCAGCAACAGCTTCATCATAAATATGCCAGCGCCAGCACAAAAGCTAAATTTCATCTGTTGTACTAAGGCCGGTAAAAAAAACAAAAACACACCAAACATTCACACAACAGACTACTTAACATTACAAAACATTAAACATTAAAGTGCACATGACAGGTTTTTACGATGTTCTAATTGTAACTGTATTTGGTGTATTTATACCTGATGTACTTATAAATTATAGTTTTACAGCAATCAAAAAGGTATTTGTGGAGAAAACATCTGCAGAAAATGACAGGAAGTGACATCACACTAGGAACACTCATTCCAGTCAAAGCTTGGAAACGAACTTTTTCGACTCTCTAAACATTAATTCAACAAAATACAGGTGCCCAGTGTTTGCTGGGTAATTTCCTAGTGTGATGTCATCAATTGCAAACATGAAGTGAAATGAAAAAAAACCAAAAATATTTGCTATTCTCTGATAAAAAAATAATAATATTTTTTTCCCTCCAAAATTCTAAATATATTTATCTCAACTGCATTTTAATTCAATGAGTTGTCCAACCTATCAGAGGCACTTTGAACCTTACAGACAATAGACATATAGTATGTCCACAAATCTGAGGCGTTACACAGAATTGAAAGAGCCCAAAAAAAAGCATAAGATCGTCTGTGGGTGCAGGACTGGTTTCTAAGAACTGTTTTGAAGTTTGAGTTGTTGTTACAGTTTCTGATGTGTTCTGGTGACGTAATCCATAATGTTGTGCCTTGTGATAGACACCACTGTTTGGCTAAACTTAGTCCTGTGCCTTTGTACGTCGCAGTCTCCTCTGGTTAACGCTCTGGTGCTCATTCCAGTATTAGTTTTTCTACTAATAAAATCCATTAAGGGTGGAGGGGCATATAGAACTTTAATATTGAAACAGGCATCTAGGAACTTTCAAAATCAATGTCGCTTACTTAAAATGTTACAATAATGATAATAATAATTGTCTAGAGTTTTCAAAGTTTTCTAACACAAAGACTTAAGGGGCTTCAAAGTACTTTCACTTCAACGCCTTCTCCGTCAGAATATATATGCTTATTTCTTTCACAATAGCTTCAGGAAGAGATGCCATTATTCATCCCCAAAAATGTGTCAGTCAAAAGTACTTTAAATCATGTTTGTGGAGCCAATCCCTGACAAATAAAAGGTTCAACACAGTAAGCTCAAACTTCTAGAACATTTAAAGTTTTCTGCAGAGTTCATATGAAATGCAATTCATTTTAGTTTGCTCAAATAAAACACGGTCTGAGTCAGTGTTCAGTGATGACCTATTGATTCATTTAGCTTGGCACCAATGTCAATCTTGACTTTTAATTTTGTTTGAGCAAACTCGAAGCTTACATCATTTTTCTTTTTGACCTTTGCTGCCCTTTTTATTCTGATCCTTTATTTCTTCCCCGCTGTGTCATCGCTGATTGTTATGACGATAGTGTGAACCGCCCCAGGTAACTCTATGAATGAAGTGTATCCTGTAGTCCCTCTCCCCTGAGCTTTACCCACTGAGTCCTTAGAGCGATTTACTAAAATAGTTCACGCTGTATAATGAGCACGACAAGCATATATATTTGGCTTTAGTGCTTATCGGTCCAGATGAATCTAATTATAGTTAACTGACAACTGGAATCAATAATTGTATTCATGTAGATGTGCTCGTTCTGGTTTTGTCATATGTTCACTGTTTTTCTTTATTTTTTGGAATATGGTATACTTCAGCAATCAGCAGGAGATAAAAATAACACCATTTCCTGTTTTTTTTTTTCCTTTCCGACTGACATTATCAGCAGCTATGAATAATGTTCCCTTCTCCGCGCTGCTAAAGCTTCACACTATAGACTCAGTGGACAATGAGCTGGCAGATATTTATGAATGCCCACCACAGCTAGAGCCAGCAAACACACGTTGAGTCACCACAGTGCAACACAAATGAAATATGTCCACACTGTCAGCTATAGACATATGGAAGTCGCACTTAGCGCACACAGAAGCATCAAAGGTCACCAGCCGCCAAGTACATTACAAGTGGGTATGATGGAAAAATGATATATGATTTTACTATTGGATCTCTGCTCTACATTTGGGCACTATTATGAGCCTTATTCTTTTGGATACAATCTTGCACATTACAACCCGTAAAATAAAGGAAGATTGCAGATACAACTGGATCAACACAACAAATGTATGGGTACACTGGACAGTTTTTGTGTTGTGTTCAATTTTCAAGATTCAACATAATTGTTGACATACACAACTTTTATATGTCTGCCATATTTACATCCCTGGATGAACAGCAACATTAGTGTAACATGTTTACTTTCATAAAATCAGTGTGAAGTGCTGAAGCGAGTGGTCAACTGTCAAACACCTGTTGACTCCGGGGAATTTTTGTATGGTTTTGCTGAAGAAAACGGCTAATTAGTTAATTGCTTCTATTCTGCTGATTCCACATATCTTATGCAATTAAAAAGCAAATGGCTTACCAATTTTCTATTCCATAAAAGCAGGAGATTAGCGATTTTCATTCGTTTCCAAAATCCACCTGTTGCTGTCTTCCTGGTTTATCACTGTATAGACCCCCCACCTTCGCTCTCTGGAGGCTACTGTGTCTATAATGAGCATTTCCTTCCACCTCCCGTCACCTATTCTCTCACTACTTACCCCCTTCCTACCTCCGTCGCTCCCCTCCTCATCGCCGTGTGTAGAATTGGAGAAGCTTATCGCCTAGCAACCACAATTAAAGTACAACAAGTCGGCAGCGGCAGCGAGCAGCCACGAAAGCTTAGCGGAGGAAAAAACAATCCCGTCGTGTGGCCAAACGCTACTCAAACGTAAAAGGAGTTACTTGGGAGAAGACGGTCAGGACTTGGAAGTTTGACAGGTGATTGGGAATTGGAAGTTGGAAGCGTGCGTTCTTTGATTTGGCAGGTAGGTTCTGGAAGTAGAAGTTGTTTGTGTGGCTTCGAGTTAATGTATGTGAAAGTATTAGAAATAATCAGATTACGGTGTCCAGGCATTCAGAGTGAGGCGCAGGTTGTAACGATGGAATCACAGCTGTTGAAGTGGACCTGCTGTAAAGGTATGCAGCTGCGACTCGGAGCAGAAATGTGACACCAGAGTGCGGTGATGGTGATAATTACGGAGCACTAATTACACTGTTTAGCAGCGTTTGTAATGCACATCTTACATTTCTCACTGTTGGTTTTACTGGTGAGAAAAAGTATTTGCCGCGGCTATTTGTCCAAAGAACCAGATGCACTTTCTAAATATAGAAACTATTTATAGATGGGATGACATTTCCTTTTTTCTTTATAGATGCTTTATGATATTGTCGAGTTACTTTACATGATCTTGTCAGTCAATGTCAAAAGAAATTTTATTTGAACTACATTTGATTATTCATGTTTGGTAAATATTCATTAGAAGCTGTCATAACAATACGAACTCAGTCTTCAAGGCTTTAAATGAATGAACAATGAGACATTTTAATTGGAGAATGAATGGCATAATTGTATAGTTTGATGTATATTAGAAGAAAAAATGGATGCTAGAACATGCATCGAGTCTTTATGATTTTATGTTGCTGTAAATGTGAGCGAATGGTGTGAATGGAAAACAGTGTGTTCTAAATATAGCTGAGCTGGTCATTAGTGGAGGCTGTAAGGTGGCTGTGGTTCAAACAGAGGACTCCATCCAGCCCACAGGGGCCAGGGCCAGCTCCGCTCTACCTGTAGGGGAGCATGAGGGGTGAAAGGTCACGCTCGGCAGGGTATGCCCTGTTCACACCAGGGGGCACGTATGCAAAGGTATAAGCGCAGGACTGACTGACTGCTCCAAATGTCAAAGAGCTGCGCACATAAAAGAACCCATTCTCACGTGTGTTCAGTGGCGGCTGAACGAGGTGGTCAAAATATCTGACAAATATTATGATTGCAGTTAGAAATGTGATTTTGTGCACATTTTATAAAAGTACTGGAGGATCGACGTTAGAACTGCTAAACTAATACGAATCCCGTGCATTTCAGAACAGTTTGTAGGTCTAGCTTTAAATGTGTTAGTTGAGATTTAATTATCAGACAAATGTGAAATGTAATCTTTATAATGAATCTCAAAAGTGCAGAAATATCACATTATACTCTTATTTGAAAGTTAACAACATAACTTGTTTTCATTTTTATTTTTAATGAGCTCTTTTTGTTTTTGCTCATTTTGCTGTATTTGCTCAATATTCAAATTTGCATATCTTCAAAACAACATTAATGATATGATCTAAATTTTGATATTATTGCCCACTTCTGGTTTAAACTACACAATTACTTTGTCTTACTTAGTCTTTTGTATATCATATGTCATACTTTTACATCACATAAACTAACATCTTAACCATTATTATTGATTAAGCTGACTTTGGTGCATGGCTCTTTAATTATTCAACACATTTAGTTTTATTTTTTGTTAGTTACATTTATACCCATGAACATATTGTCAAAGTAAGTCTACTCTATTTAGTATCTTAGTTTTACAAAGTATATGTTGATATTTGAGTTAAATCTTCAAGTGCAGCGCTGTAATTTCCCCATTTTGGAACAAATAAAGGTTCTCTAATCTGATCTGAGCTTGTACCTGTGTTGAATTGTTCTTCCTTGGGGCACTGGCCACCAGAAAGAAGACGAGGAATTAAATTGAATGGCCATGCAACAATAGGGTAAATTGACCGGTTACATCATATTTGCACCACCCTTGAAGAATTACATTACATTTTGTCCACAAAGGAATTGCAATTGTTGCCCTAAATCCAAAGGTGGCACACCAAGCCACAAATCACAAAGTTGTTGGTCATCGCTGCGGGACATCTCTTCCTCAGACTGGCCTGAATTAGCCTTTGTTCCCAGTTCACCGGCCTGGGGCTACCTGTTCTCGTCTCTCTTGGCGTGAGTTCAGATTGTTCCACGTAGAGACAAGTTGCGTGTTTTGGGTCGAGGATGAACTCGGATAACTTCTCGATCAGATAAAGGCTACAGCACGCGCACACCTCCACAGACTCGTGATGGGTGCCTGTGGATAAGGTTTATTTATTGGAACAGTGTTTGAAATCCCAGCCAGCCACATAATTATTTTCACTAGAGACAAGGTCATTAGTCGTGTAATGGCTACAAGGTGGCTCTGATCGTCTGTGCTCCAGGCTATAGGTGGCTTTAAAGGCACTGTTGAGATGGATCAGTGTTTTGGAGGAATACAACATAGCTAATATATATTCATTCGTTCACACTCGGGGGAGGTAATCTTCTCCCACTTCTACTCTGGGGGAGACTAAACATTATGAACTTTTACAGGATTCATTGCTTCATTACCCCAACTCCATGTTTGGTGTGAATTGTAATATCACTATGTTTGTTTTACAGAGTTTGGGCTCAGCTGACCGGAAGGAGAACCATCACAAAAAGTAAGAATTCTTAATTTCTTGTCAGAGTACATTTGGTGAAAGCATGCATTTATTGTTTATTTATGTTGATGCCCATTAATTGTCTCATCTACTAATCCGAGGGTCCTGTGGATAGTGTTTAATAACCTTAACCTGTGATGGGAATCATTATGTTATGGTCTTTTTACTAGTCTTTCAATTTATCTTACATAAAAGAAAACTACTAAAGCACAAAAGAAAATGAAAACAATAGAATCAACAATGAAACAATTACTAGATTAGCAGAAGCATCGTGGGATAGGAAGAAAAGTGCAAATACATCTCATGATTACATTTTTCCTCTAGATTTGCACACGTAATCTCTTTGTGCACATATATGATCAACAATTATGGCTATTACATATGAAGAAATCAGATCAACTGGTATTGAGTTTATTTGTTTGATGTGAAAAACAACACTCATTCCTCAAACCCACTCTGAACAGTGCGTTGTATTTTGCCTGTTCAAATGAATCTGCATATTCCTACATGTGTACAGGGGCAATGGTGATGTTTGCCTGTTGTAATAATGGGAGTACACTGACATGCATGCTGTGGATATGCCAGGTGAGCGGGCACAGAGCACACCGTGTGCAAGAACACAAGACATCTGTTGCCAGGAGACTAGCAGCTGTAGTCAGGAACCAGTTTAGCCATCACAAAATGTCAAGCTCTGGCCATCCACTGTCAAGAAAGACTCTGATATGTGTGACAGCGTGCACTCAAATACTTTATCCCTGTTATCGCGTTTATAATCATGTTGACATCACCACATTGCTTGGAGATTGTCAATAAAGTTAATTTGTAATAAGTATGATCAGTCACTCTCCGCCGCTCACTTCAGATATTGTTCACTCCATGTTACCCACTCAGCTTGATTTGAGAAACCTGTTCTGTATGCCATTTGTTCACATCGATTGTGAATCCTCTGAGGTTAGCATGTCCTCCCTGGGTTCTCTTCAGGTACACGTGTTATGTAAATTGTTTGATAATCTGTCAAATATACAATTCTCTAATATCTCAGAGCTTTATATTGTTGGGAGGTTGACATTTTACCATTGGAAAGCCCATGCTGCAGTATGCTATGGCTTATTCCAACTGTTTCGACAGGATGGACAAATGGAAGATGGGCAGTGAGGGTGTCTCCAGGCCCAGGGATCACTGGGTTTTTCACTGAGCGGGGGATTTAGGTGCGGATGTCAGGGAAGGGAGAAGTTGATTAGACTAATTTATTCACAGGAGCGGGCCATGTAATTGTTCACATATGGGCTGACGTAGGTCTGAGGGTGATGGAAAAGGAGCCGTTTGTTCTTCTGCATTCTGTCTGGCTTTGGTCCACATTGTCCACATCAGATGACTTCAGCCCACTGATACAGCAGCTAGCCTCTTTCTATTAGTTTGTAAAATACACCTTAAAAGTACATCAGTGAGGATGTATGTGCCAATATCTTGCCAGAACATTTCATAATATCTCAAAAGTGCGTAAGTGAATTTGAGTCCACAAACTCACAAAAATGTATCTGTAATTGTTTATCTGCGTTTAAGCTCAAATCTGGTGTTCGAATCCATTGGACCAATGACAGGGCAGCATTTTTGTTTGGGTGGAAGCCAAAAAGAGCAGAGGGAAGCGCTTTATGGATTTGTGAATGGGAAACTAAATTCAGAAAATGTTTGTGTTCTCTGCTCGCGCCAGTGTTGTGACGTTTCCACCAATCAGCTTAAAGTGTTTGACTCAATGTTCCTTTTCATCCTTTTCCCAATCGCGTTCACTAAGAATAATCGTATTGATATGTGTGGAGCCAGAAACTACACACGCCACACATATAAATAATCATGCTTCTGCCAAGTTAGGGTAAGATATCCTGGATCTAATTTTCAAGGTCAAGTATCAAGAAATGTTTTTATAAATATCTGAGAGAATTAGTGCACAATGTCTATTTTCCTGTTTTGATGCAGTCCGTCACAGCAATTAATGTAAATTGCACGTTTAAGTTTACAAGTTACACTCAATAGACTTTAATACATCCGCTCCAAACAATAGTTAAAATTCAACTTCTTTTATTGTGTTGAAATGAAGTTGTTGCTGCCTGTAGTATATAAGCATGAGGACACTGCCATGTGCTCACACAGGTTGTCTCTGACTGACACTTCGCCATTTTTCCAAACCACTTTTTCAGCTTTTCACCTCATTTTTCCCCGAGCCGCTGCAGTGTAAATACATATCGAGAAGTATTTACAATAGTGGTGATGGAAGAGATGGAGCTAGCTCAGTCGCTGGTATTAGCATGATCCAATGTATCTGCCGCCAGCGTCTGTTAAACTTAGTGGCAGTTATTGGTCTGCCCCTCTGTGAGCATGTGCTGTTTGATGTGGTTTGGCTGCTGTGGTGTGGGCTTGTTTCAAAAACTGCTGCCAGACCCCCAAAAAAGAGACAGCCATTGTTTTGGAACATGTTTGTGTGTATGAAAAATGTAGTAAGAACATTGAGATCTGTGTTCTGTGAAGCGTAGCCTTTTCCATTGGCTTTGCATATGAAAGAAAACATGCTGGTTACAACATTGCTTTACAAAAAACACCAAACTGGCAGTGGATGAGTCGAACCTTTTTGTTTTTTCAGTTGCTTCAAAGGTCCTAAAATGTATGCACCACTTTGTACTTAACAATACAAAACAACACCACCTAACGTTCTACAGGTGGCAAGTCACCTGCACAAGAGAGTTAAAACTATATATATATACAATATATATATATATATATATAATTTTTTTATGGTATAGCATAAAACACATACTTTGAAGATGTACAACTACAGTAGTGCCAGTAAAAGCACCTTTCGGCTGCCATCCGCCTTTAAAAGTAACACAACAACAACAACAACAACAACAAAATGCTTTTATTTTATTTAGTCTATTTTTTGTCTTTGACAATGAATTCACTGAAATCCATCTGTGCACTATGCGCTGCCGCTATGATCCTTCTGGGCAATAATGTGAAAAAGTTTGATGTGATCTGAAACAACAATTCTGAAAGAGTTCAAACTTCAACTTTTCTGTCAAAAAGCAAATTCGCATAGCATTTTGTCATCTCCTTCCTCCAACCACAGTAAAATGAGAACCAACTAAATGTTCTGGAAATGTATTATTGTTGAATTTCTGTAACAATAAATACATAAAGCAAGTAATCAAAGGGCCAAGAAAATAAATGTTCCTGTGATACTTACCAGGGGGCTCTTAAAATTATTTCAAAATAAAGTGAAATCGAGAAGTAGTATTGCAATTTTAATAATGTTGGACGATGATTTTGGACCTCATTCACTACCATTAAAAGCTAAAATATAATAATTGGCAATATATGTACTACTGGAGTTAGAGGTAGTTTTCACTGAACATTTACTTCTGAACTAAATGATGCCCAGTTTGAATCAAAGTTCGAAAGTTATGCCAGTGCTATTTTTTATTTGATTATAATGTACTCCATAAATACTTAACACTAATCCTACTAACTGCCTGTCTAAACCCAAGATTTAACTGCAAATTAGCGCATTATTTCAACCTCAACTGGAAAAATGTTCCCTTTGAAGACCCTTCCATAATTAAGCCTGACTTTTGGTCCTCGTAAGTACAATAACGCGTGCACACTCTGATCCTTCATCTTCGAGGTCTCCTTCTCTTTTCCAGCATAAATAATCCCTGCCGTCTGCTGGCTCGACCCTGATTGGAATCTCGACGCCACGCTCAATTGTGGCTGGGTGGTTGAAAGTGGGGTGCCCTGCAAACAGTGTCTCTGTTTTGAGTTTTTTCAAGGCCATAAACATAATACCAGAGGGGTGTCCGCTTTAAGCAGAGCAGACTCCCGAAACCCCAGCATTCGCACTAATCCCCAACCACACAAACTATGTATTTATGACAATTTACCCAGAAATGTGCACAGTTTGGCACAAAGGTCTCTGCGTTATTGGTTGTTTAGCTGGCCAAGGGCTACGCTAACAGGTCAGCAGTAATAGCAGACATAACATTACAGTAAAGGGAGTTTTAAACGCAACCGACTGGATTTTTATGTCAAAAGTGATTAGGCGTTGTGTTGCAGCATGTCATGTGCGTTAGCTGCTTAGTCTGCCTCTGTGGAACTGAGTTACTATAGATTGGTTCTCATTTATGAGCATATAGGCATTAAAAAGTGAGTATAGAGGCCATTTTGAGATCTGGTTAATGTATCTCTGTCGATGTTTGCCGATGTATGTTAATGTTATGGAGAACGCCCAAAGAGAAGATTTATCAATAAAGAAAGTGGAACGGAAAAGGCGGAATGCTGATTTCACACTTTCAGTTGTCAAGACCATTATCTGTGTTCTAATGAGTTTATGTGATGAAGTAACAGGCTGCAGCAGTTCCTCTGTGGTGAAGCGTTTGCCTAAAAACTCAAAGGTCGGTGGTTAGATCCCACAAACTATTCACCTTATTCCTCCTCGACTACTTTTGCTTCATTCTGTTATGATCGGCACTTCCGTTGTTTTGGCATTTCCGGTTGAGCTGTAATTCTGGTCACTTAAGTAGAGAATGAGGGAAAAGTCTTGCAGCTAAAATATGATATAAAGTAGCTTGATTTGTGTAAAATGTCCAATGTACATGCCTGACAACATTGCAAATTATTTTCCCAAAAAGAACACTACCTCTTTATTTTTTTTATTTGGTCACAGACTGTTATATTGATATCTTCAACAATGGAGTACAAAGATGATTCTGTTCCAAGTCACACTCGTGTCATTATCTCAGTCCCACCTAAATGACAGGGTTTAATGAGAAATCAGTGCCTACGCTACCCTCTGTAATAGTTTGCTGACATCCTCGCTCTCGCCAGCTCAACTCAAAACTCATCTCACAGCGCATCCATCACGGGTTTATCTGAGCGAGTTGCCTCAGTTGCCTGCCTTCGACTTCAAACACTCATAGAAACAGTATCAAACCTCTACACTGCAGGGAGCAAACCAAAGTGAAAAAAGCCATTGAATTGCTGTCTCAATTTTTGTATCCCTGACAAATTCTGCTTGTGCCGACTCGGCGGAAAACAGGAGCCGAAGTGCGGGAGTAATAAAAGAAGATGAAACGTTGCAAGTGACTCAGACGTGCAAATGAAGGCCGAGAAGGGAAAAAGACGGTGGAAATATCTGTGTGTTTACAGTGGGCGGATGGGCAGCATATGATGATGTCCTGCTTTGGCACGGAGCACTGTGATTAGGTCATTAGCACTTCAAGTGGAGGGAGTTATTGTTACGATGAAGTGTTTGCTAAAGCATTGATGGTTGTTAAGCTGCTTCTTTTATTAACAGTTTTTATCATCAACATATTTTCTTTTGGCCTTGATTTGTTCTATGATCAGAGCAAAATGTATTATGGATCCGTGGTGATTATGATTAAAGTATGAGAATACACAGTTAGATCACGCATTCAGCTGCCAACATTTCAGCGTATTACTTATCATTAATATTATTATTGAGGCCTTACATGTAACAGACCATCTTGAAGAGATCTGAAATAATAAGATTACATACTTCCAAATCCAATTCAGGGAAAGAGTTGTTAAAAATTGATACCCAAATGTCAATCAATACTAAAACTGGAACCGAATCAAGATATTAATTTGAACCAGTACGAATACTGAACAAAATCAATAGAAAATGGGGTAACAGCTTAAAAATCGTCAGCTCCCCTCCTGCTTTCACTGCCAACTAGGAACTTAATTGACTTAACTGCCTCTACTAATCACACATTACACAATAAAGCTATCGCAGTCAGCGGCAGTAAGTAATATCACTGTTTCTTATTTTATTGGCGAGATGAGGCTCCAAGAGAAATAAATGCAGCCTCCGCAATCTGTAGACACACAGCACAGACACGGGTTTGGACAGCAATGCCGAGTGGAAAACAAGGCTTTCTTTGAGCACATTTTAATTAGCGGCATTCGTAGGTTGGCTGGCTTCTTTTATGATTGGCCCACAGAAAGACGTTTTGTTTGCTAATGAAACACATTTAGAGCAGTTTGTACATTTGTGTATCTCTTACATAGGTTGGTGCCCACGTACATTGCTGCCGCGTTACTGTTCCATTGGCATGACCATAAACCATAGCAGTTTGAGGGAGATGAAAGAACTCCAGACTGTTGTTTTCTCTCCCATTGAAAATAGTTGTTTTAGGTAGGCAGCCATTGGCCATAATTACCGAGACGGGGTCAGGTATTTGTCTGCCCTGCGTATGATTTACTGTAGTGTCTGTTACTTAGTAATCTGCAATACGATCTGTGGTTAAGCCGGCCTAACCACAGGCCGACCGCATAGATTGAGTAATGCATAGCTTTCACTGGGATCACTTTATAAACACTTCTTAGAGAAAAAGTGTGTGACAGGGCATTGGTAAATATATAATGGAATAAGCTGGGTTAAATATATGACTAATAAAATAAAACCTCCACTGCTTTACATTTTTTAATTAAAATTGAGCTGGTCTGAAATTTATGGCAGTATTTGTTGTTTAATAGTCAAACAAACAAACAAACGGAACTTTTTATTTTTCATTGCAGATTTGTCCTGAATATTATATTATAATATAATATAATTTGTAATGTTCTCACAGCACACTTGGTAAAATCCTGACTGTCTTAACTCGCTCACGTACATCAGTAGGTTGTAAAGAGGGTCACAGCTTTGTTTACTACGAGAACAACTCTTGAATACTAGTACCATGCACATCTGACAGCTAGTTCTGCCATGATAACGGAATTGAGGTGACAAATATAAGAATGAGATGAAGAGCATCACTGTGCCAAGGTTTGTGTTACTCTTCATATCACGACACCTACCCACCACAGAAGCTCTCTTTCGCTGCTAGATCAGGAGGAAAGTTACTGGCAAGATCATAATCAGTCGCATTGCAGAGGCGGTTGCACATAAGACGCACATTACGGTCTGTTGTAATGCTTTGTGGGAGTCACTGGTGCAACAAAGTGGAACGCAGATAGAAGCGCGACCCTCTGAGCTCTGTGGAGCCTTACGCAGATGACAAGAAGATAAAAACTATTACAAGAAGATCACAGCGACATAAGTCTGAAGTTTAAATCAGTCTTCTTCGGGAAAACACATCATAATAAGGCAAACAACTGGTACGTGGGTGCATCTCATGTGAAAAAAAAAAACAATATACCTTACTATTGTAAAGTCAAGGTAGTGTAGACATCAAAAGCATAATGCGTATTGTTATTCACTTCAATTTTATTCACTGAACATATTTTACCCCCAATATGTTATTCAAGATAAAAACTCTCCCCTCACCAAACTGCAGTCTTTGCAATTTAACATTACAGGGACATTCCTTCATATGTTCTGGGATTGTCCAAAAGTAAAGACTTTTTGTTGTTTCAAAGTCACTTTCAGATTTGCTTTAAAAAATTATCCCGTGCACTCTGGAAATCTTGCTTCTGAATGACAGCACTAGTTTAGATTTGAACATCTTGGAAAAACAAGTATGGTTAGCTGGTCTTACGACAGCAAATGACTACTCGCTTGTAGACGGCTAGAACCACACTCTGTCAATATGCAAAAATGGCTTGCAGACTTTTTAGACATGAGCAGGCTAGTACATTGGGGCTCACAAATACACGGGAAATGCGCAATGCCAAAATAGAAAATGTACAGTATTGGGACAATATAATTGCAGTAATAATAATTCTTCCGTAACGCATTCTCTCTCTTAATAACAGAGAAGAAGAAGAAGAAGAAGAAGAAGAAGAAGAAGAAGAAGAAGAAGAAGAAGAAGAAGAAGAAGAAGAAGAAGAAGAAGAAGAAGAAGAAGAAGAAGAAGAAGAAGAAGAAGAAGAAGAAGAAGAAGAAGAAGAAGAAGAAGGAAGAAAGAGAAGAAGAAGGGGGATTGGTTGTTAGGATGAACTTATTATTGTGAAATGAGTTATTCTCTACTCTACAATATATATGTATGACTATGCTTGTATCTATCAATATGTATCTGTATATATGCATGTAGTTGTATTCATATCTATGTATGTGTGTACATATATCTGTATATTAAAATGTATTATATTTTCTTTCATTATCATTTTGAAGTACTGCAATGAACTCCTCATCCCTGTGATTAGAATATGAAAACTACAATAAAAATGTATCACAAAAAGAAATCAAAATCAAATCGCCCTGTTACACTGATCTCAGAGCAATGCGGACTCGCGCGGGTCTCGGCGGAAAGAAACCCGCAAGAACTTGAAATTTTGCGCGGACGCCGCAGTGGTCTGGTCCAGTTTTCAGATCATTAAGACATCAGGACAGAGTGTTCTTCCATGCTCTTCGTTCTTCTCGCTTTCTGCCTCTCGTTCTTCTTCTCTCTCTACTCTGCTACTCTCTCTTCTCTAACTCTCTGTCTCCGATTTCTTCTCTCTCTCTCCTCTCTCTCTCTCTCTTGCATCTCTTCTTGCTATTTGCCGCCTTATTAACTATTCTAAGCTTGGTAATGAAGTTTGCATTATTCACTTTAATGACAAGTTCAGGGCATTAAAATGATATCTTCTACAAAACAAAAATTATACCCTCAAACCACACTACAAACTAGAGCTGACCCTTTTTGCACTGTTAAACTGACAAAACGTCCAGGAGATATCAGTAGCCTGAGTTATTCTACCATGCTGCCTCATGTGGGACCTCCAGATTTCTAAAGTTGTGTGAACAGTTTGTTAGCCACGTACTCACTCAAGTTTAACTGGTCGCTCTTCAATCTGGATTCCCATATGTTTTTGAAAACTGGCGGTCCATAAAAGCTGCTCCTAAAGAAAGCAGTCGTTTGGATGCTGCAGCACTGAGTCTGCTGAGACGCCCATTTCTAATCTGATGCCACGCCATCTCGTAATCTTGGCATTTTGGGGCAAGTCTTGAAAAAGGGTGGTATGTTTTACCACAGTCACTTGTTAATTCCCTCATTATAATAAGACCAAGTTCATTTTTGAATGTTTCAGGTTTTAGACTCTCATCAAGCACTGAGAACTTGCTGGTTGTCAGGTGACAAAAATGACATCACTGAACTGTTTGACCGGGCAAAAGCCTCAGATTAGAGGATTGGGTGGGCATCACTGGCTACATCTCGGACTCTGAGGGACTCAAGGGAACCGGCTCCTGCTGGTGGCCAGAAGCAGTCTTCCTGAGGATTGAGAACAGGTTCTACTCTGTGCAATGTTCAATTAGTAAAACTGTTTGTTTTATATGACTGAAATGCTTTTCTTTTGCACTTTTCTTTTTTAATGTCTGAACTATTTGACGGAGCCTGAAAAATGGAACTTTAATTAAAGATTTGGTGATTTCTTGTCTTTGTGATTTTAATGCATTTTTTCCTTGTGAAGCAGCTTTGATTGCTTTGGACGAATTTGTTGCCTAACACGACAAATAAACCTGCTTGCCTGTGTGTGTGTGTTGGGTGTGTGTGGTTGTGTGCGTGTGTGTGTGTGGTGTGTGTGTGGTGTGTGCGTGTGTAGTGTTGTGTGCGTGTCTGGCGTGTGTTGTGTGTGCGTGTCTTTGCGTGTGTGTGTGTGCCGGTGTCTGCGTGTGTTGTGTTGTGCGGTGTGTGTGTGTGTTGCGTGTCTGCGTGTGTGGTCAACATTCTCAGTGGAGTGTGGTGCCGTGTCTGCGTTGGTTTGCATGTGTGTTGTGTGTGCGTGTGTGTGGTGCGTGCAGTGGCGTTGTATGTGTGTGTGTGCTGCTCTGCGTGTTGTTTGCATTGGTTGTGTGTGTGCGCGGTCTGCGTGCGTTTGCATCGTGGTCTTCCTGTCTGTGTGTGGTGTTTTGTGTGTGTGTGTCTTTGTGTGCTGTTCGCGTGTCCTAGACACTCTCCCGCTGGTTGCGTGTGTCTGAGTGCCGTCGTGTGTGTGCGTCTGTGGTGGGGTGTATGTGTCCTGTTGTGTGCGTGTGTTTCTGTGCTGTGTGTGTGCGTCTGGTGGTGTGTGTGCGTGTCTATGCATGGTGTTGCAGCGTGTGTGTGTGTCTGTGTGTGTGGTCTGTGTGTGGTGTGTGCTCGTGTGACTAATGTGTGTTAGTCCATCTAGAAGATGAAAGAATTGGAAAATGAAACTGCTCAGAGCATTTCTAATAATATTTTGTATATATTCTCACTCGTTGTTGTGTTCTGTTCTGTTCATGGTTCTTGTCGTGTTCCGTTCTGTCGTGTTCCGTTCTGTCGAGTTCTGTTCTGTCGTGTTCTGTCGAGTTCTGTTCTGTTGTGTTCTGTCGTGTTCCGTTCTGTCGTGTTCCGTTCTGTCGTGTTCCGTTCTGTCGAGTTCTGTTCTGTCGTGTTCTGTCGAGTTCTGTTCTGTTGTGTTCTGTCATGCTCGTGCCATGTTCTGTCATGTTCTGTTGTATTCTGTCCGTGTTCTGTCCGTGTTCTATCGTGTCCTGTCGTGTTCTGTCATGTTCTGTCGTGTTCCGTTCTGTCGTTTTCTGTTCTGTCGTGTTCTGTTCTGTCATGTTCTGTCACGCTCGTGTCATGTTCTGTCATGTTCTGTCGAGTTCTGTTCTGTCGTGTTCTGTCGAGTTCTGTTCTGTCGTGTTCTGTCATGCTCGTGTTCTGTCCGGTCGTGTTCTGTCATGCTCGTGCCATGTTCTGTCGTGTTCTGTTGTATTCTGTCCGTGTTCTGTCCGTGTTCTGTCCGTGTTCTATCGTGTCCTGTCGTGTTCTGTCAGGTTCTGTCATGTTCTGTCGTGTTCTGTCATGTTCTGTCGTGTTCTGTTCTGTCGTGTTCTGTAACGAGTATTTGTGATTTAGTTCTGCTCATTCTAGAGTTACTGAGCGACAGGGTTTGTACATCAGCCTACAGCGCCCTCTAGTGGTGAGGACCGTTCACCTGACAATATGAACCTCAGAACGCCTGCCATGGACACAAGACATGGATACTTTTGGAATGTACTTTTGTGGTAGAGTGACATTTGTATATTTAATGTTGTGCGCGTGTTTGTCCCACAGAGGGCGCCGTACCTCGGAGCCACTTGGAGTCGTACTTGACGGTCCGCAGCACAGGACGTCCTTCTCCCAAGCTTCTGTAGATCACCGCGTCCGAGGCCAAGGAGTCCGTCATGGTGCCCGAGTAAAAGTCTCCCCCTGGAAACGACAAGCACCAATGAATCTACGGAAACGCCAACGTGTTTGGAAAACGGTGTTTTGGTGTTTTGTCTGGACCGACCGGCAAAGAGTCCCACGGTGGACTGAGTGGACTCAAAGGGACATCGGGCTTGTCCCAGAACGTCCTCACCGTCCTGCACCAGAGAACGAATCTGAAACAGCAGAGAACCAGGTCTGAACCGGGTCTGGACCGGGTCTGGACTGGAACTGAACCACGTCTGGACCGGGTCTGGACTTGGTCTGAACCGGGTCTGCACCGGGTCTGAACCACGTCTGGACCGGGTCTGGACCGGGTCTGGACCGGGTCTGAACCAGGTCCGAACCGGGTCTGGACCGGGTCTGGACCAAGTGTGAACCAGGTCTGAACCGGGTCTGGACCGGTTCTGGACCGGGTCTGGACTTGGTCTGAACCGGGTCTAAAGGGGTGTGAAGGCTGCAGTACCGTGTAGCTCCTGCAGGTGGGGTTGAAGGCGTTGGTTCCGCAGGCGAACAGTGTCGAGTCGTCTTTAGGAACCAAGACTTTAATGTAGTTATAACATTCATCCTGCAACAGAGCAGAACGTGAACCAGATGCCCCTCCCCGTGCCCCAGATGCCCTCCAGCCCCTCCCCGTGAGCCCGTCCCAATGCCCCCCGTGCCCCAGTATGCCCCTACCCGTGAACCCAGAATGCCCCTCCCGTGCCCAGATAGCCCCTCCCCGTGCTCTCGATGGCCTCCCCGTGCCCAGATGGCAGCTCCCGTTTGTCCAGATGCCCTCACCCGTGCCCAGATTGTCCCTCCCCGTGCCCCAATGCACCTCCCCCGTGCCCCAGATGCACCTCCTTTCCCCAGGATGCCCTCTATCCCTGCCCCAGATGTCCCTCTCCGTGCCCCAGATGCCCCTCCCCGTGCCCCAGATGCTCCTCTCCGACGTGTCCGGCTGTCGAGCGCAGATAATGATTTTTGCCCTCCCCGTGCCCCAGAATGCCCCAGATGCGCTCCCCTTCCCCCAGTATTGCCCCCCTGTGCCCAAGCCTTACCCCGTGCCCAGATTGCCAGCTCTCCGTGCCCCAGCCAGATCACTACGGCCCCAGCCTGCCCTCCCCGTGGCCCCAGAAGTGCCCCTCCGCGTGCCCCAGAGATGCCTCCCCGTGCCCAGATGCCCCTCCCCTTGCCCAGATGCAGCTCCCGTGTCCCAGTATGCAGCTCCCCGTGCCCAGATGCAGCTTCCCCGTGCCCAGACCTCTCCCCGTGTCACCAGATGGCCCCTCCCCGTGCCAGAGTCCCCTCCCCGGTGCCTCAGATGCCCTCCCCGTGCCCAGAATGCCGTCCCGCGTGCCAGATGCCCTCCCCGTGCTCCTGATGGCCTCCCCGTAGCCCGCACATGCGAGCTCCCCGTGCCCGAGATGGCAACGCTCCCGTCGTCCCAGATGCACGCTCCCCGTGTCCCAGATGCAGCCCCCGCTGTCCAAAGGCGAAAATGCCTCCCCGTGCCCCAGAATGCCCCTCCCCGTGCCAGATCACCTCCCGCGTGACCCCAAGATGCACTCCTTGTGCCCAGCATGCCTCTCCGTGCCCCAGATGCCCTCCGTGCCCCCAGAGTGCCCTCCCCGGTGCCCCAGATGCACCTCCCCGTGCCCCAGATGCCTCCCCGTGCCCCTGATCCCAGATCCGCTGCCCCGTGCCCCAGATGCCCCTCCTCCGTGCCCAGATGCAGCTCCCCGTTGCCTGCAGATTGCCCCTCCCCGTGCCCAGAGTGCAGCGTCCCCGTGGCCCAGATGGCCCTCCCCGTCCCAGATGCCGCTCCCCGGTGCCCCAGATGCCTCCCTGCCCAGATGCCCTCCCCTGTGCCTGCCAGATGCAGCTCCGTGCTCCAGATGCAGCTCCCCGTGTCCAGTGATACCCTCCCCGTGCCCGCAGATGCCCTCGTCGTGCCCCAAGTGCCCTCCCGTGCCCAGATCAGCTCCCGGTCCCGACTTCCTCCTCCCCGTGCCCCAGAGTGCAAGCCTCCTTGTTGACCCAGATGCCCTTCCCGTGCCCCAGATGCCCTCTCCGTCCCAGATGCCCTCCACCGGTGGCCCCAATGCCCCGTCCCCGTGCCCAGATGCAAGTTCCCGTGTCCAGATGCCTCCTCCCCGTGCCCCAGATGCCCTCCCCGTCCCCAGAACCCCTCCCCGTGGCCCCAGATCCCCTACCCCGTGCCCCACAAAGATGCCCTCCCGTGCCCCTAGATGCCCTCCCCTTTGCCCAGATGCTGCTCCCCGTGTCCCAAGATGCCTCCCGTGCCCCAGTATGCCCTCCCGTGCCCAGATGCGCTCCCCGTGTCCCAGATGCCTCCCCGTGCCCCCATTGTGAAAGCCGTAGAGTGAGATTGCGCCTCCCAGTCCCAGGATGCCCTCCCGTTGCCCAGATGCACCTCCTTGTGCCCAGATGCCCCTTCCGTGCCCCAGATGCCTCTTTCCGTGCTCCAGATGCACTCCGTGCCCCAGATGCCCCTTTCTCCCGTGCCCCAGATGCCTCCCGTGCCCCAGAGCCCTCCCCGTGCACCCCCAGATGCACTCCCCGTTCCCAGATGCCCCTCCCGTGCCCCAGTCCCTCCGTGCCCGAATGGCCGCCTCCCCGTGCCCAGATGCCTCCCCTGCCCAGATCCCCTCCCCGTGCTAGAATTGTGCCCCTCCCCGTGTCCAGATGCTCCCTCCCCGTCCTCAGATGCCCTCCCGTGCCCAGTGCTCTCCCGCCCAGAATGCTAGCTCCCGTGCTCCAGATGCCCTCCCCGTGCCTCAGATGCCTCCCCGTTGCTCCAGATGACCTCTCCTGCCAGATGGCCCTCCGCGATGCACCAGTGGCCGCTCCCACTCCTTGTGCCCCAGATGCCCCTCCCTGCCCCAGATGGCCTCCGTCGCCCTCAGATGCCCTCTTCCGTCCCAATGGCCCCTCCTTGGTGCCCCAGATGCCCCTTCCCGTGCCCCAGATGGACCCCATGTGACCCAGAGTGGCCTCCCCGTGCCCCGGATGCCCTCCCGTGCCCGCAGATGCCCCTCCCCGTGCCCCAGATGCCCTCCCCGTGCCTCAGATGGCCCCCCCGTGCCCAGATGCCCTCCCGTGCCCTCAGAATGCCCCTCCCCGTGCCCCATATGCCCTCCCGTGCCCCAGATGGATGCCCCTCCCCGTGCCCCAGATGCCCTCTCTTACGCCGTTCTTCCCTCGCACAGTGCACTTTGCCACGTCTTTAGATTTCCACGTCAGACTCTGGAACAAACACGACGCGTTCAGTTTCTCGAGCCAGAAAACGGTTTTGAGCCGAAGCAAAAGAAAACCTTTCTCACCGTTTGAGGCGCAAAGTTTTCCGCCGCCGTCGACAGGTTTACAGCAAAGACATGATCTCTGAGAAGAACACGAGATGCTGAGGTTAGAACACAGGTTCGGTCCAAACGTTTCTCTCATTCTGACAGGAAGTGGAGCCGACTCCCTCTGTGATGTCATCAGTGTGCGACGCAGACAGTTGACACTTTTCTGACAGTTTAAACCGTCGTTGGACCAAAAAAAGGTGTTTTTTGGCATTATTGTGTGTCAGATCACGGTTGTGTCTTGTTTACAGTCTGGTTGCTAGGTAACAGCAGTGGAATGATATTTGTGCTCATGTCCAACCAGGAAGTACAATTATAAACGTTACACAACGGGCAGAAGAGTCAAATCTGAAATATAAATGTGTTACCACGGAAACGAGCAGTGGTCCTGGCAATCTTCTGGCCACAGCAGGACAAGGGCTTGTACAAGTACTTGTAGTATAAGTATTTGAAGTATTGGAGGTATTTGTACCTGGCGGCGATGTAGAGCATGTGTTGAACTCGGATCATCCTCTGAAAGTCCAGGCCGAGTCTGCGAGTGTCATTGTCCAGAAGAGAACCCTGAAAACACGGGAACGACAAGGACTCTGCAACAGAGAAGAGTCCTGGTTCAGACCTGGTTCAGACCTGGTTCAGACCTGGTTTAGACCTGTTTTAGTCCTGGTTCAGACCTGGTTTCATCCTGTTTAGTCCTGGTTTAGACCTATTTTAGCCCTGGTTTAGTCCTGGTTTAGTCCTGAGTTAGACCTTGTTTAGCCCTGTTTTAGTCCTGGGTTAGACCTGGTTTAGTCCTGGTTTAGGCCTGGTTCAGACCTGGTTTCGTCCTGGTTCAGACCTGGTTTAGACCTGGTTTAGACCTGGTTTCGACCTGGTTTCGTCCTGTTTAGACCTGGTTTAGACCTGGTTTAGTCCTGTTTAGACCTGGGTTAGACCTGGTTTAGTCCTGGTTCAGACCAGGTTTAGAGCTGGTTTAGTCCTGGTTTAGTCCTGGTTTAGACTCACGTTCCCAGGAGACGATGCTGATTGGCTCCAGGTCTGTGGGGATCGACGACGTCACTGTGGTCGCCATGGAGACGCACAGGAAGTACAGGAGCGAGGGCCAATCACAGCGCGCCATGGTGAGGGGGCGGGGCCTGAAAATGTCAGCAAATCATGGCCGAGGGAATCTGACGAAAGAGTCTGAGCTCGAACTCTTTAGTTTGTGATTAAAATAAACACAATTCACCAAGAAATGTATAAGAACAATCAACGGAGAGACCACGCCCCCTACACCAGACCACGCCCCCAACATCAAACCACGCCCCTGATGCGATGCAACACTGACTGCGTCTACACATCGCCCAGCCAAACTCTAGACATTTTACAAACTCACTGTGATGGAAACTCCGCCCCACCGAGTCATGTGACCAACAGGAAGTGAACAGAAGTGATGCGGTGGGGGAGGACCCCCTCAGATCAGCTGAAAAATACACAGAAACACAGAATGTGACGTTAGTAAACTTCACGGCAGGAAGTGGTGGTGTATGATCGTGGTGCTGCACTTCCCCGCCCATCCTCTGGGATGCGCCTGAAGCAGTTCTGGGGGGAAACATTATGGCCATGGCCTCGGCAAAAAAGAAACACAGGGGGAAAAAGCTAAAGGAGCTGCAAGAAAAAGTAAAAGTGCAGGAGGAAAATTCTGCCAAGAAGAAGAGTCCTCAAATGAGACAGGAAATGAAAGGATGAATGATCTGACCTGAAACGGGTCAATTCAAACATCATTCGAAATCCTTCTATAAAAAACGTTTTCTAAAATCTCAGGAGATAAAGAAGATGATATAAACTCCTTCCTCGACGCCCTCAATTTGCCCGTTATGTCAGAAGAACTAAGGAACCAATTTGGAGCTGAAATAACTTTCAAATTCATGGTGCAATTAAAAGACTAAAGAACAGTAAATCTCCAGGAGCGACGGGACCACCTCAGAGTGGTCTCAAGCTCTAAACACACACTTAAACTGGGCCTTAAAAAAGCTCAGATCCTCCGAGTGTGAAAGAAGCCATCATCTCCTTAAGACCTAAAGAGGGGAAGGACCGACTGGACTGTGCCTCACATAGACCCATCTCAGTCCTGAATGTGGACTATCGTTTCTACACCTCAATTCTGTCCAAAAGAACGGACCAAATCCAAATTCCTCCCAAAATGTGATCCACAAAGATCAGACCCGGATTTATGACCCAACGACAAAAAGCAACAAGAAACATCAGGACCATCTTTGGACCAAAACAGAACTGACTGAGACTCAAGGTCTGATTACAAAAGGTCTAAAGGGTTTTTCAGATTTGTGAAAGAAGAATCACCATCAAAAGTTTTGAGATGTTGAAAGAATCCTTTACTGGAGAACAGGACTATTTAGAGGTTTTTACAAAGAAGGAGTTATTTTAACCAAAGACATGAAACAAAGTCCTGACCATTGAAACCCACTCTGAAGTTTTATCAAGGATTATGAACCAGGACTTTCAAGGGGGAATAAGATCCCTAAATTATATCAGTGCATTTCTAATCTGGACAAAATACTCAATATATTAAAAACAAATGGAAAGGTCAGCTCTTGTTCTGACAGATGAAGAGTGGAAAGTGTTCATCCCAGTGGGAGGAGCTCAAAGCACATGTCTTGGAGGGAATTCTGTTGTAAACAATGTGTTCTCGCTTCTCATAACTCCAGGTCAAAGTGCTCATTATTCACAATAGACTAGACCTCCCTGATGTGATGACCTCAGTATTACCTCTGAGTAAAAGAGTGACCTCTGTGTTGGACCTCTGTGTGTGATGTCTGTGTGTGGACCTCCTTACACACACCAAAACTACAAGATTCTGAAACTCTTGTGTATCAGTGCGCTGACTTCCACCTGCAGGGGGCGCACTGACTTCGCTGACGGATCGGCAGGCAGTGCGTGCGGCTGAAGAAAGAATGTCTCAGACACTCGGACTATTCAGCACACAGGGAGCGCCACAGGCTGTGACTTTCCCCTCTCTCTTGCTCCCTGTACACAAAACTGTGCACCTCCAGCCACGACGACTCCACCCTCATTCACGGGGCTCATCTCGCGACCGGGATGAGTCGTCTACAGGAGGAGGGTGGACCGGCTAGGTGTCCTTGGTGCAGCCCGGTAACAACCTGCAGTTCACGCCCAGAAGACGGTGGAGATGATCGTGGACTTCAGAAAGCCACAGCCCCCCAGCCCCCCTTCATCATGGACAGACTCCCACGATCAACCACCGTCTGGACTCCTTCTGGTTTCCTCTGCACCACCATCACCGCAGGAACCTCCAGTGGGAGCCCTCCCATCAGCTCCCTCATCAAGAAGGCCAGCAGAGGAGTGTTACTTCCTGCGGCAGCTATAGGAAAGCCAAGCTTGCCAGCGCAGCATGATGGTTGCAGTTCTACACGGGGCACATCGGTAGCGGCCCTCTGCTGGGAAGCCACAGCCTGGACAAACGGAGACTACAGCGCCCTCTGCTGGAGCCACAGCCAGGGACAAACGGGAGACTACAGCGCCCTCTGCTGTGAGCCACAGCCAGGGACAAACAGACACTACAGCGCCCTCTGCTGGAGCCACAGCCAGGGACAAAC
Source organism: Chaenogobius annularis (assembly GCA_015082035.1). Taxonomy (NCBI): domain Eukaryota; kingdom Metazoa; phylum Chordata; class Actinopteri; order Gobiiformes; family Gobiidae; genus Chaenogobius; species Chaenogobius annularis. Next base: position 336,783 of record BJKM01000353.1, on the reverse strand, counting down.
GGAGACTACAGCGCCCTCTGCTGGAGCCACAGCCAGGGACAACGGAGACTACAGTGCCCTCTGCTGGAAGAGTGATCTGACTGCAGGACTTCCTCCCACTGTAAACTACAATTCACTCACTCACTGTCACTTTCTGCACTCACAAACTGTAAATATTAACAGCTAAATTCTTTCGCTTGTTCATAGTGATATTTCACACTCATAGTGAGGGGAGATTCTGAGCAGGAGAAAAGATGGTTTTAAAGAGGAGTTAAGGAAGGCCATTCTTTGTTAAAAAAGAGAATCCTTCCTTAAATCGTAATTGGAGGTTTTAAGATTCAAAACTCTTCCAGTTGTTTATTAATGGATCTGCCTTGAAACCATGGAACAGCCCCGCGCATCCGGGGCATTCGGATGCTAAATAGGCACTCAAGGTGGAGGCCAGGGAACAATAGAACAATAGCCCATTTCCCAGTTTCAATGGGCCATTAGCAGGAAGGTCCCGCCCATGTGTTTGGCGGGGCTCTCACAGAGTAGGATATAAAAACAAGAGTTCTCAGACTTGTTTCTCTGATTGAGAATGACTCTTGGATGAGAGTTGAAACGTTTTGTTTTTTCTAAAACAGAGTCCAGATGAAACAACTGAATCTTTTTCTACAATGGAACCCTGCTGGACGAATGAGGGATTACACCGACACCTTATACTATAGTACATTTAAATAGTTTTCTTAGTGATTAATGTTCATCGTCGTCTGTCGCCAAAACAAGTTTCTATGTTTGTGAATTTTGTTCATTAACAATGAAAGGTTTATTGGCAATAAACCTTTTCTGATTCTGATAACTCTGAAGTCACATTGTGTCACATTTAAACCTGCTCTGTCCATTTGTCACAGCGAAACGTCCCAAACATGCTCAGAAAATGTCTGATTTCAGGGAAGGTTTAAACGGAGGTTTTAGCGCTCTTTAAACATAAGATGTTTTGGGTTCGGTCAGGATTATTCCGTCTGCATGAAATGAACGAGTAAAAAGCCAGACAAAAGAGGCCCATCTGAAGGCGCTTGACGTCGTGTTCCTGTCGCAGTGAGACACAGATCAGCCTTAAACTGATAATCCCCAAACGTAATCCTGAACCGCTAATGCTCAAGGAAACCCACCAATCAGACGCTTACCTCCAGCGCGACAGACCAATCAGGAAGTGCCGTTCTGGAGCTGAAAAACACAAACAGATCGTGATTCGAAACAGGGTTAAAGCCCCACTGCGGAACATTTCATCCCATGAGCACAGAGAAGAGCTATCCAAATAGACTAGTGGCCGCTCCGCGGTACTGCAGCCTCACGGACATTCAAAGAGTTCATCTTCTAAAATCCTCATCACATTTTTGTCGTCATGGCGACCAGTGAACGGTCATCTGGTGTCGGCGTGCGGGCAGAGCATCATGGCAAAGGCCCAGAGCTCGCTCCACAACCAGGAAGTAATGCGGAAGAAAGAGGGTTTTTTGCCGACATGCGCCAATGAGCCCACGCCACGGCCCAGACTGTGAGCGCCATGACGCTCTGGGCCCAGACTGTGAGCGCCATGACACTCTGGGCCCAGACTGGAGCGCCATGACGCTGTGGGCCCAGACTGTGAGCGCCATGACGCTCTGCGGCCCAGACTGTTGGAGCGCCTGACATCTGGGCCCACGACATCGATGGAGCGCCATGACGCTGTGGCCCAGACTGTGAGCGCCATGACGCTTCCTCGTCGTGGGACAAACAATTGACCGTTGGAAATGACTGAATCTCTCACTGTTGAACTTTTGAAATGTGTAATAGAGACTGTAAACAAGAAACCACTTTTTACTTGAAACTTTGAAAGGTGCTTTTTCTGGAGATTTCTCAGACAAACAAAGTGGAACACGCTTCGGTCTCGAACGCACACGAGTCAGAAAAGTTCCACTTCAAACTTGAACCCGATCCTCCGAAGACAAATGACAAAACACTACATAAAGCACACAAAGCACACAAACTTACACACTTTACAACAAACACACAGAGAGTGAATATAAGTTTGTAGTAATCCCTCATTCATTCAAAAGTATCCATTATCAAAATAATACCCACAATGCAACATGGCATTTGTGTGGCAGAACAGAGTGTTAGCGTTAGCCTGAGTGTTAGCGTTAGCCTGAGTGTTAGCGTTAGCCTGAGTGTTAGCGTTAGCCTGAGTGTTAGTGTTAGCCTAAGCGTTAGCCTGAGTGTTAGCATTAGCCTAAGTCTTAGCCTGAGTATTAGTGTTAGCATTAGCCTGAGCATTGAGTGTTAGCCTGAGTATTAGTGTTAGCATTAGCCTGAGCATTAGTGTTAGCCTGAGCGTTAGCCTGTTAGCATTAGCCTGAGTGTTAGCGTTAGCCTGAGTGTTAGCGTTAGCCTGAGCGTTAGCCTGAGCGTTAGCCTGAGCGTTAGCATTAGCATTAGCCTGAGTGTTAGCGTTAGCCTGAGTGTTAGCATTAGCCTGAGTTTTAGCGTTGGCCTAAGTGTTAGCGTTAGCCTGAGTGTTAGCAAGTTCCATACAAATAAGAAACCCTAAAAAGATGTCAATTTCACAACCAAGTCCTGTTGTCCTGGAAGACGATTTACAAACGACTGTTGATGGAACAACATCCTGCAGAAGAACTCGAGCAGAAGAACAAGCTCACTGAGGCCACTCTGGGTTGATAACGACATATTTTTTGTCACAATTGTTGACTGCTGATGGACTCGCATCAATGATCATGATTTCTGTTTGAAATGCTCCTTTCCCAAATGATAAGGCCCCGGGGCCGTGTGCCGGGGCCCATGTGACACGAGGCCCGTGTGACACGAGGCCCGTGTGACACGAGGCCCGTAGTGTGACACGACCTTATACTGGTAGAATCTGAAGCTCGCACTGCACAATGACGGACAGATTTAACCAGGGGCATTAATCATTCGATTGCACTTTAACCTGAGCTATGAAGTTGTAATTAACTGATTTTCAAAGAATATGAAACAAAATAATGACCAAGCCTTTATTATAAATCTTTTTCTTTTCCTGGCCAAATGTTCAATCCGTGTGTGAATGAAGTGTGAATTTACCAAAACCGTTTCAAATTGTGTATTAAGTCTTTCACTGCAGAAACCAAAAGCATTAAACACAGCGAGCTGGCTTTGACCATTGTATTTTTCTTATTTCTTCTTATTATTACTATTTTCTTTTATTCATATTTTTGTCTTTTTCGTTTTGTTTGCTGTATTGCAGTTTATTATTCCCTGGCATTTTTATTCTTAAAATATTTGGCAATTTGGCATGTTTCTGCAAAATATCCTACTGCCAATACAAATATTTTAAAAAGCCTGAGCGTTAGCGTCAGCCTGAGCGTTGCCTGAGCGTTAGCGTCAGCCTGCACGTTAGCGTCAGCCTGAGCGTTGCCTGAGCGTTAGCGTCTGCCTGAGCGTTGCCTGAGCGTTAGCGTCAGCCTGAGCATTAGCGTCAGCCTGAGCGTTGCCTGAGCGTTAGCGTCAGCCTGCACGTAGCGTCAGCCTGCACGTTAGCGTCAGCCTGCACGTTAGCGTCTGCCTGAGTGTTGCCTGAGCGTCATAGCGTTCAGGCCTGCACGTTAGCGTCTGCCTGAGCGTTGCCTGAGTGTTAGCGTCAGCCTGCACGTTAGCGTCTGCCTGAGCGTTGCCTGAGCATTAGCGTCAGCCTGCATGTTAGCGTCAGCCTGACCGTTGCCTGAGCGTTAGCGTCAGCTTGAGCGTTGCCTGAGCGTTAGCGTCAGCCTGAGCGTTAGCGTCAGTTTGAGCGTTAGCCTGAGCATTGCCTGAGCGTTAGCGTCAGTTTGAGCGTTGCCTGAGCGTTAGCGTCAGCCTGAGCGTTAGCGTCATCTTGAGCGTTAGCGTCAGCCTGAGCGTTAGCGTCAGCTTGAGCGTTAGCCTGAGCGTTGCCTGAGCGTTAGCGTCAGCCTGAGAGTTAGCGTTAGCCTGAGCGTTAGCGTCATCCTGAGAGTTAGCCTGTTAGCGTAGCGGTGCTCTCTGCTCTGAATAATCTGCTCACTTTAATCCTCATAATCTGCTTTTGATCCGGGCCTAATCCAGGACCACGGCCACAGGATCATATGTTCTACATCCAACACACAACAGGACTGCTCTGTTCATGAGGGAGGGCATCTGACACAGATATGAACACATGAATACATTGGGGATAATAAAGTTGGAACAGGGCTCCGCATGTCGTGACGCTAAATGTACAGTTTCGAGCTAACGCTAAAAAGAAGGTGTGTTTAACCTTGAACTTTTGAACGTTTGAATTCGTTTTTCATTTTCCTGTTCATGAGTTTGATTCTCTCGTTGGTTAAATCAAACTAAATAAACTGTATTTCATTGATTCACGTTTTTGAGCTCGTTTCACGTCGAGTGTCATCGTTTGGTGGAGATGAAATAAACACACACACTTGACCTTTGACCCCAGGGCAGAGGTCACCATGGAGACGACCCCAAGCTCTGACCCTGGTTTACAACAAGCAGCAGGAAGTTGTGGATTTACAGATTTAAAATGAGACCAAACACAAAGTGTCCAGAAGAAGACCAGAGGATTCACTGGTCCTGGTTCTAATCCCAGTTTAAGACCCTGGTCTAAACCCGCTGCACACTTACATGGACTCAAAGCAACAGCAGACTCCTCCAGATGCCAGATCTAAACCCAGTCTAAACCTGCCCTAAACCCGGTCTAAACCCGGTCTAAATCTGCTCTAAACCCAGTCTAAACCTACTCTAAACCCGGTCTAAACCCGGTCTAAATCTGCTCTAAACCCAGTCTAAATCTGCTCTAAACCCGGTCTAAACCCGGTCCAAACCCGGTCTAAATCTGCTCTAAACCCAGTCTAAACCCGGTCTAAACCTGCTCTAAACCTGGTCTAAACCCGGTCTAAACCCGGTCTAAACCTGGTCTAAACCCGGTCTAAACCTGGTCTAAACCCAGTCTAAACCTGCCCTAAACCCGGTCTAAACCTGACCCGCATCTAAACCTGCTCTAAACACCGCGTCTAAACCTGCTCTAAACTCGTCTAAAAGCCTGCTTCTAACTGTGTCTAACCTGCTGCTAAATCTGGTTCTAAACCCGGTCTAAAACCGTCACAACCCGGTCTAAAACCCGGTCTAAAGCTGGTCGCTAAAACTGGTCTAAACCCAGTCCAGACTTAGCTAAGATCTCGGACTGAATCTCCCTCATCTTAACATTCGAATGTGAGCCAGATTCGGACTTAGAATAAGGGGTTTAGGATGCTTGACCTGGTTTGACACCGAAGTTTAGCAAGCGAGATTTTAGCCAACCCAAATTGTTGGATCTAATTTTGACTTTGTAACGCTGTTAAGTCTTGTCTAAGTTAGTGTTAAGTAAATTAAACCCTGCTAGCGCTTAGCCATTGGTTAAGTCCAAGGTAATAATGTAACGCTTGTCCAAGTTCATTTCTAAAACATTCCTTTAAATATATGATTCCTCTCCTGGTTTAACCTGAGTTTAACCTGGTTCAGAACGCTGGTATTAGACCAGTAGAGACGGGATTCGAAAAAGTCACACTTGTAATAGATGTAAAGAACCATGAGAAGCGTGGGATCAATAGACCTTGGTGAATAAATTTTCAAGAAGGAACGTACTAAACAATCTGAACACACAGAAGCCCTGGTTATTTCCGTTTACAGTCCTCGTTGCAGACCCGGGTTGTATGCACGGCATCCGGCCAGACGCAAGATTCCCCTTGTGGAGTGCCTGTAGTTCCTTGAGTTTCAGCCGGGTTTCCTGGTTAGACTGGCTCTATAGGTACAATGGACTTTGTAGGTATCCAGTATGCGTTAGTACTGCCTTTCAGACCCGGGGTCTTTTAGAACCCTGGTGCGTGCAGAGTTCTCTTGCCTGTGTTTTCTAGAGTCCTGCGTGGTTTATGTTCCTAGCCTGGCGAGATTCTCAGTTAGTTACACGCTTTTAGTCCTGGCTTAGAGCCGGTGTAGTCCTGTTTGATTCTGTTGTAGGATCGATGCATTTAAGTCCCTCTGCGTTGTTAGTCCCTAGAGTTGTCCTAGTCTTGGTTTCAGGACTCTTAGTCCTGGTTTCTATCATACCGTGATCCACGGTCTGGGGGTCTTCTAGACCTGTGAGCATTCCGGGGTTTATCTCTAGGATCACGACTCGTGGTGTCGATTTGGATCCTACGGGTTCTAGTACCATTCGGCTTTGGTTTTTCAGAGATCCGTGGGTTCAGACCTGGTCTTGTCAGACCTGGTACTGTTCTAAAGTACCTGTTTAGACCTGTTCAGACCTGTTCAGACCGGTTCAGACCTGGTTCGACCTGGTTAGACCTGGTTCAGAACCTCATTGGTTTAGACCTGGTTCAGACCCTTGTTGAGGCCTGGTTCCCTGGTTCAGACCTGGGTCAGACCTTTAGACTGTTCAGACCTGTTTAGACCTGGTTCAGACCTGGTTTAGACCTGGTTCAGACCTGGATAGTTCCTGGGTTAACCGGCTTAACCTGTTTAGACCATGGTTTGTCTAGTTTGGATGTATAATACCTGGTTTTGTCCTGGTTTGGAGACCGGGTTTTCCTGGGTTTAGACCGGTTTAGACCTGATTCATCCGTATACCTGGTTTGTCCTGAGTTACCTGGTTAGTCCGGCGGTTAGATCCTGGATTCAGTCCTGGAATCTTAGTCCTGGATTATAGTCCTGGCTTTAGAACCTGGTACTCTAGGACCGGGTACCCTTTAAGACCCCGGTTTAGTAGTACCTGTTAGACCCGGTTCAGACCCGGTTTAGTCCTGGTTCTAGACTTGGTTCAGAACCCGGTTGTAGTCCAGATTAGTCCCTGGCATTTGAGACCTGGTTTAGATCCTGGTTCAACCTGGTTCAACCCGGTTTACACCGGTTTAGTCCTGTTTGAACCCGGTTCAGACCCGGTTTAACCTGGTTAGAACCTGGCTCAGACCCGGTTTAGGACCTGGTTTAGTCCTGGTTTAGACCTTGGTTCAGACCCGGTTTAGACCCGGTTTAGTCTTTGTTTAGTCCCGGTTTAGGACCGGTTCAGACCCGGTTTGCAGGTGCGCGTGCACAGGCCTGACAGGCGCGTGCGTCTGCGTCACTCAAACATATGTCTCATGTAAATGTATGGCACACGCGATGCGCAGTCGGCGCACAGAATGCACTCACCTTTTCACGGTCGCGCGCGTACACAAAATCCACAAAATCCACATTTTGATCCAAAGTCAAAGATAAAGCGGAAGATCCAGAAGAAACCGGGGCTTTGGAGCGGCTCCCGGAGCAGCAGCGGCCGGACACAGCACGCGCTCTGAGCCGCGCTTCAGGAGACACAAAGGGCCCGGGAGGGTCCGGAGCTCCGAGCGCAGTGGACAGCCAATCAGAGAGGAGGAGAGGGGAAGAGAAGCCAATCAGAGTAGAGAGGAGAGATAGTGGACCAATCGAATAGAGCAGAGGAGACAGCCCCGCCCCGGACACGCGCCTCGGTCTTGTTTGATCAGAAATATGAATTTAAAAAACATCAATAATTCACATGTAAACAAACGCGTCCGCTTCAGAAGAGATTTGAACATCTGAGAGAGAAACCTTGAGTTCAAGTCCTGCTTCAGACCTGCACCAGGTTGAGTCCAGGTTTAGTCCTGGTTTAGTCCTGGTTTAGTCCTGGTTTAGTCCTGGTTTAGACCTGGTTTAGTCCTGGTTTAGACCTGGTTTAGTCCTGGTTTAGTCCTGGTTTGTCCTGGTTAATGGCGAGTTTTAGAGCACTGATTATAGTCCTGTTTAGACACCTGGTTTAGTCCTGGGTTAGTTCCATGGTTAATTAGACACTAGTTTGATGACGCTGTTTTACACCTGTATTTAAGCACCTAGTTAGTATCTAAGACCTGAGTATTGACCGTGGTTCCTCAGCGTGGAAAACTATAATTCTCAGACGCTGGAGCTTCTACTAACCACATCCTAGGGTTTTAGATCCTTAGTTTAGAAAACCAGGTTCATGACAGTACCAAAGGTTTCCTATACGTTCCCTGATTGGAATCTGAGTCCTGGTAGTCCTGGTATAAACCCTTACACCCTCTGGTTGTATACGGTAAACCTTGGTTCTAAAGATCAAGGGACTTGATAGTCAACCACTGGGGTTTTCAGACTGGTTGTTCTCTAAAAACCTAGACAGCATGGTTTAACGTTAAAGTAACGATACTAGTTATAGACCTGGTTTGTTAACCTGGTTATAGTCTCCTGGTTTTTTAGACCGGCGTAAAGTCTGGTTTATATAGTAGGAAGCCTAAGTCTTGATAATAGACCCGGTTTAATCCTGGTTTAGTCGGGCATCTCTGGTCCTTAGATCCTAGTTTTGGACCTGGTTTATCCCGTTTTAAAATACTCTAGGGTTTAAGCCCAGTTTTAGCACCTGCGTGGAGATTAGTCCTGGTGTCTAGACCATAGTTTTTAAAACACGACAAAATAAGAGGCAGTTCCTCATAGGTAACACAAGTCCAAGGGCTTAGTAGTCCTCGTTAACCTAGTTTAAACGAGACCTAGTGCTATTAGGAGACCCTGGGTTGCTAAGTACACTGGTTTAGATACCTCATGGTTGGTTCTAATAGACCAGTGTTACCTAGACCTAGGTTTAGGACAAGTCTGGAGGTATTAACTCAGACCTAGTTGAGACAGAGTAACCAATCCGGTTTCAAGGTCCGTGGTTTCTGAGACTCTGGCACTTTTAGTCGGTCTAAACGCCTTGTTTAATGGCATGCGTAGACTTCATAGAGCGACAATAAGAGTTTAGACCTAGGTTGAGTCTGAGATTTAACCTGTTTAGGACCAGCCCACGTTAGTCCTGGTTTAGACCTAAGTTTAGAACCAGTGTACCTGTTGTAGTCCTGGTGTTTTCTGGTTTAGAACCTGTTAGATGTTTAGTCCGTAGACTGTTATAGACTTTTAACCCATGGTTGTAGCCTGTTTTAGCCTTATCCTTAGCATGTTAGGACCTGTAGTCTGGTTTAGAACCTAGTTAACCCAGTTTTATCCGAGTTATTGAGGACCTAGTGAATTGACTCTGGGTATCTGAGATCCGGTTTTATGTAAATTCCTGGTTCTAGACCAGGTTTACATTACAACCCTAGTCCTGATATACAGTTATCTGCATGTGAGACCACTGTAGCCGTTAGTCCCATGTTAGTCCTTAGACTGTTCCTAGCCTGTTAGTCCTGGTCTAGTGCCTGCGTTTACTGTAACCTGGTTTAGTCCTGTTTAGACCTGGTTTTAGTCCTGGTTTAGACATAGTTTAGACCTGGTTTAGTCCTGTTTAAACCTAGTTTAGACCAGGTTTAGTCCTGGTTTAGTCCTGGTTTAGACCTAGTGTAGACCTGGTTTAGTCCTGGTTTAGAACTGGTTAAGTCCTGGTTTAGACCAGGTTTAGTCCTGATTTAGACCTGGTTTAGTCCTGATTTAGACCAGGTTTAGTCCTGATTTAGACCTGGTTTAGTCCTGGTTTAGACCAGGTTTAGTCCTGGTTTAGACCTGGTTTAGTCCTGGTTTAGTCCTGGTCTAGTCCTGGTTTAGACCTAGTGTAGACCTGAGTCCTGGTTTAGTCCTGGTTTAGTCCTGGTTTAGACCTAGTTTAGACCTGGTTTAGTCCTGGTTTAGACCTGGTTTAGACCTATTTAGACCTGGTTTAGTCCTGGTTTGACCTGGTTTAGTCCTGGTTTAGTTTACCTTTTAGACCTGGTTTAGTCCTGGTTTAGACCTGGTTTTAGTCCTGATTTTAGACCTGGTTAGTCCTGGTTTAGACCAGGTTAGTCCTGGTCCTAGTTTTAGACCTGGTTTTAGTCCTGGTTTAGACCAGGGTTTAGTTCCTTTTAGTTTAGACCTAGTTTAGACTGGTTTATTCCTTGGTTTAGTACCTGGTTTAGTCCCTGGTTTCTAGACCTAGTTTAGACTTGGTTTAGTCCTGGTTTAGACTAGTTTAGACCTGGTGGTTAGTCCTGGTTTAGACCTAGTTTTAGACCCTTAGTTTAGGACCTGGTTTAGTCCTGGTTTAGTCCTGGCTTTCGACCTGGTTTAGTCCTTGTTTAGAAACCCTGGTTTTGAACATTTCCCTCTGAACTTTAGAACTCTGTACTTGGGCCTTTCAGAACTCCTGCCAGATGGGGACACAAGACATGGATCCCTTTGGAATGTACTTTTTCCTGACAGAAACATCTCCAACCATCGAGGACTGGACTGGGACGTAGTGGACATGGAACATCAGGCAAATGGCAGACAAACGTTTTGGACCAAATGTTTTGTGGGTCGCTTGTGTTAGTAAATACAAACATACAAATATGTGTTGATGTAAATAAAAGCATGAAGTCCATGTTGTTCTGTCGAAGCTCATTAGCCTCATTTGCATACATTTATCCCATTTAATACGCGAGTCTATCATTTTCATAAAAATCGACTGAGCAGAAAAATCGAGCAAGAACAGAAAATTTAAAAAAATAGTCGGTACAGAACACATATTGATAGAGACAATAGACATTGACTAAACCATTAAGGAAATACAGAAAAACCACGTACAAACCCAGATACAATGGTACTGAAACCCAGGTAACCAGGCTAAACCCAGTCTAAACGCCTAAGCCAGACTAAACCCGGTCTAAACCCAGTCTTAAACCCAGTCGAACCAGGACTAAAACCCGGACTAAACCCTCTAAACCCAGTCTGAACCAGGACTTAAACCCGGTCTAAAACCCAGTCTGAACCAGGACTAAACCAGGTCTAAACCAGTCTAAACCAGACTAAACCAGGACTAAACAGGACTAAAAACCAGGACTTTAAACCAGGACTAAACCCGGTCTAAACCCAGGGAATAAACCAGGCACTAAACCCGGTCTAGACTAGCCAGGACCTAAACCCGGGACTAAACGCTGGTCTGAACCAGGACTATAACCAGGACTAAAACCAGACTAAACAGACTAAAACCCGGTCTAAGGCCAGGTCTAAAAACCAGTACTAAACCAGGACTAAACCATGTCTAAACCAGTACTAAAAACGCAGGACTAAACCCGTCTAAACCAGGACTTAAACCAGGATTATAGACCCTGGGTCTTAGCCAGGACTAAACGCCGGACTAAAACCCGGTCTTGCAAACCGGGACTAAAACCAGGACTAAACCAGGAGATTCTGTGTGTTCATTTTATGTTAAATCCACATGCTGATATTATTCAGATAATCCTCGATCCTCTTCTCCTTCCTCCTCTTCATCCTTCCCTCCTTCATCGTCTCTGGTCTCCTTTACTTCATCATTCCTCCCCTCCTCCTTCATCCTCTCCTTCCTTTTCTCCTTTCTCGTCTAACTTCCCTCCTTCCTCACTCCCTTGTCTCCTTCCTTCCTCTTGCTCATCCTCTCCTTTGGTCTTTCCTTCCCTCCTTCCTGGTTCCTTCCTCCTCCTTCCTGCTCCTTCCTTCCCTCTGGTTCCCCCTCGTCTCCTTTCCTTCCCTCCTTCGTTCCCCTTCCTCTCCTGGTCTCCTTCCTTCCTCCTTCCTTGGTCCCTCCTTCTCCTTCCTGCTCTCTTCTCCTTGGTCTTTAACCTCTCCTTCTCTTCTTGTCCTCCTTCCCTCCTATCCTGGCTCTCCTTTCCTGGTCTCTCCTTCTTCCTTCCGTCTCCTTCCTCCCTCTCCTGGTCTCTTTTCCTCCTCCTTTTTTTCCCCACTCCTTGGGTTTCCTTCTTCTTCTCCTTCTGTCTCCTTCCACATTATCCTTCCCTCCTGGAGTCTCATTCTCTGGGTGCTGTATTACCCTGTGTCTCCGATTTTTTATTCCCGTTCCTCCTTCACTGTGCTCCTATCTTCCTTCCCTCCTTCATTCCGGTTCAAACGTAGACTTATGTCCATTCCTGTATTATTTTTATCGAAGCACTCAGGATAATCTCCTGACTTGTCTACCTAGTCCGCATGGCTGCGTCTTACCTTGCGCTTGTACGGTGGCGATCCTGCAATGCCTGCACGCCTCACTCTCCTGGTCTCATCTTCCTGCCTCTCCTATCTTCTTCCGTCTCCATGAGTATCTCCTTCCTGGAGGGGACGAATGACTAGCAACCCCGTCGCTATCTTATTACGAGATCCTAGAAGATCTCCACTGATCTCCATCTCCTGTCCAGGTCTTCTTCTTCCCAGGATCCTTCCTGGTCCCCTCTTCATTCTCCTCTTCTCCTTCACCTCATCTTTCTGCTGCTCCTCTCTTCCTGTCACCTTCCTCCTTCCTGGTCTCCTATCCTTTCGCCTTCCTTCCTGCGTCCTCCTTCCTTCCCTCCTTCCGGTCTCCTTCCTTCCCTGTCACTTCCTTACGTCAATCCTTCCTTCCCTCCTGTCCTCATCCGTATCCTTCGCGAATTCCTCCCTATTCGGTTCCTCCCTCTCCTGATCTCCTTCCTTCACCTCCTTCCTGGTCTGCATTCCTCCTCCTTCCTGGTCTCCTTCTCTGTCCCTCCTCTTCTTCCTTCCTTGTCTCCCTTCCCTCCTTTCCTGGTCATTCTTCCCTTCCTGTACTCCTCCAGTCCCTTCCCTCTCATTGCCCCTTTGTCTCCTTCTTCGTCCTTTCCTGGTCTCCGTTCCTCCCTCCTTCTGGGTCTCCTTGCCTTCCCTCCCTTCCTGTCTCCTCCTTCCCTCCTTCCTGGTCTCCTTCCTTCCCTCCTTCCTGGTCTCCTTCCTTCCCTCTGCTTCCTGGTCTCCTTCCTTCCCTCCTTCCTCACTTCTTCTAGCCTCTCACTCCTCTGGTCTCCGTTCCTTCCCTCCTTCCTGGTCTCCTTCCTTCCCTCCTTCCTGGTCTCTCCTTCTCTTCTCCTTCCTTCCCTCCTTCATTGTCTCCTTCATTGTCCTCCTTCCTTTGTTACTATTTAAACTCTTTGAATGTTGCCCTGACTTTAACAGTTGGAGTTATATTAAACATAAAAGGGGAAAAGAGGGACATTGTGTCTTGGAAAGACCCCGTGGAGGACGAAAAGGTCACATGTTTGGAAAAGTTTTCTGTTGGGGAAAATGTGTCATGTGTTCCGTCATAACACCATCATTATTCACAGGGAAATGAAAACTGTGGCACCAGGAGGCCTAACCGCCCCCACCCCCGGGCCCCGCCCCCGGTGTAGTACCTGTACATTTGTGGAGGAGTTGTAACTCTTTAAGCTGAGCTTTTGACATGGATTCTGAGCCGGTTTACGGAGGATTTACAGAATTAGGTCACGACATTTAGAGCGAGAACAAAACAACGAGGTTTTTATTTGTACAGAAATTTGATTCGATAAAACTGTGGAAACAGAAATGTGTTCAACTGAAACTGAACAATTCCAACTAAAACTGCCCTGAGTTTGTGTTTGTACAATTTAAACATTTCTGCTCACGCTTCATAAACATTATAAACACTTTTAACACTGTTTACACCTTTACACTGTTTACACCGTTTTACACGCTTTACGCTTTTTACACCGTTTACGCTTTTTACATTTACACGTTTAATTTACGCTTTTTACACCGTTTCCATTTACGTTTACACTTTTTACACCGTTTACTTTACGGTTTTTACACCGTTTAACGGTTTTTACACCGTTTACGCTTTTTACACCGTTTACACATTTTACACCGTTTACGGTTTTTACACCGTTTACGGTTTTTACACCGTTTACGCATTTTTACACCGTTTACGACATTTTTACACCGTTTACGGTTTTTACACCATTTACACTTTTTACACCGTTTACGCATTTTACACCGTTTACGCATTTTACACCGTTTACGCTTTTTACACCGTTTACACTTTTTACACACGTTTACGCTTTTTTACACCGTTTACACTTTTTACACCGTTTACGCTTTTACACCGTTTAACGCTCTTTAACACCGTTTACGCTTTACTTACTTTTTACACTTTTACACGTTTACATTTACACGTTTACACTGTTTACATTTTCTACACTGTTTACCAACTTTTACACTTTTTTACACTTTACACTGATGTGATATTTCAGGCCTTTTTAAAAAAAAATTAATATTTAATATACATTTATTATATGACACAAGGGCGGGCATCTGAACACACACAGGGAGGTGATAAACTGAGTACTAAACTGGACTAACCTGGACTAAACCAGGACTAAACTCTAGGACTAAAACCTCACAGAACTTAGGACTAACCTGGGACTAAACCTGGACGTAAACCGGTCTAAACTAGGAACTAAACCTGAACTAAACCTGGACTAAACCAGGTCTAAACAGACGGAGGTGGTCTAAACCAGGTCTAAACCAGGACTAAGACTAGTCCTGGTTTAGACCCTGGGCCACACTGGGTCTGTGTTATATTGTTGTGTAACAGTGAATAGTTTAATCAGTTTAAACAAGTTTCCGGACAAGGATTCCAACACGACACATTTTATATATTTAGGTTGTCTAAATGGAGCCGGAGACCAACTTAGACCTGGTTCAGACCTGTTCAACGTTCAGACCTGGTTCAGACGTCTAGCTGTTCAGACCTGGTCAAATATATGTCCATTCCCACAGTTTGAGATTTTTGTTTTTATCTCATATTTTGCTATTTACAAGTGTAGTAGATTGGGACCTGTTACCTGGTTCAGACCTGGTTCAAGGCCATGGTTCAGGCTGTTGCATCTTATAATAATGTGTGATTTTGGAGTCACCGGTCCAAGAGCGCTCCAAGAGGTCACCTGCCATACCTGCCTGTCAAACATATATAATAAGAAAAATAAATATAATAATAATAAATAAAATAATAAAAATAAAGATAATTAAGTCGTTCCAGCCTGATCTTTTTTGTGTTTTTTGTCTTCTCCGTAGGCTCCTGGGGCTCCGTAGGCTCCCCTGCGGGGGCTCCGTAGGCTCCGGGGCTCCGTAGGCTCCCTGCGGGGCTCCGTAGGCTCTCCTGGGGCTCCGTAGGTTCCCCTGCGGGCTCGGTAGCTCCTCTGCGGGGCTCCGTAGGCTCCTGGGCTCCGTAGGTTCCCTGGGGCTGCGGGCTCTGGGGGCTCCGTAGCTCCTGGGGCTCCGTAGGCTCCCCTGCGGTCTCCGTAGGCTCCTGGGGCTCCGTAGGCTCCCTCGGCTCCTGGGCTCCGTAGGTCCCCTGCGGGGCTCCGTAGGCTCTGGGGCTCCGAGGCTCCCCTGCGGGGCTCCGTAGGCTCCTGAGGCTCGGTAGGCTCCCTGTGGGGCTCGGTAGTGTTCTCGTGGATGATTCCAGAACCTCTGAGACTTTGCGCTCCATGAAGTAGGTCAGAAGTAAACTCTTTAAACAGAGTCACTTTTTCTCTCTCCGTGGTGTGTTAAATTATTGGACTTTAAAACGTGATGTTGTCGCGGCGACAGACGTAAACACACGGAGCAGCAGAAGGACGCTCAGAGGTCGATGCTGCTGCTGCCATGGCAACCGTCTCCAGGAAACAGTCTCCTCTTCCTCATCATCATCCTCGGCTCACGTGAACAGAACCAGTTACAGTCCAGGTTAGTCCCAGTGAAACTTCTACATTTTTCAAATGTCGATTATAATTCCAGTCCTTCATCTTTGGTTGGTTTGTGTCGGCCAAAAGTATCTTGTGTCCATGGCAGGAGTTTTCGAGGCCCAAATTCATAGTTCTAAAATTCAGAGGGATGGATTATAAGGATTATAAAATTCATAATCCTTGATAAACATCTCAGAGGGTTTCAATGGTCATGACTTGTTTTCATGTCTTGTTAAAATAACTCCTTCTTTGTAAAAACCTATAAAAGTCCTGTTTCTCCAGGTCAAAGGATTCTCTTCAACATCTCAAACCTTTAGACCTTTTGTAATCCAGACCTTGAGTCTCAGGTCAGTTCTGTTTGGTCCAAAACCTTGGTCTGAAGCCGACCAGTTTAAGACCTGAACCTCTTTGTTTAGTTGTATGTTGTGATCAGCTCCTTCCATGTCGTAACACAGATTTGGACCCAGGGATTCAAATGCTGATTGAATTTGGTCTTGTTTGTATTATACTATTATTTAAGTTTCCGATATAATAATTTAGACAATAGTAGTAAAGATAGTCCTATCTTTGTTTGGTTAAAGAGGCATTTTCTTCAACTATTTCCTCTTGAAGTCAGATCATTCATTTCTCCTCTTTTGTAATTTCCCGTAGCGTTTTCGGACTTCCCTTTTGGCATGCTAAATTCTTGTGTACGTAAGTAAGTAGTACGTTTCCTCCAGAGGAAGTCCTCATGTTGGTGGTGGTCCTTAAACAAAAGGGTCTTCAGCAGGCTGGACCACAGAGCTGGAGAAGGAGCATGATCTCTGAGGTCTGTTGGGCCTGAATCTGCCTCAGAGACTTTAGAGCTCGTTACTGAGAACTATAAAGTAATCTATTCCTAAATAGATTGTGTGCAGATTAAAAGGGTGCACTGGCGCGCCCTAGGGTTCATGTCCCTCCACATGTCACTCAGTCCTATAGTCTTCAATAAGAGACGGAACTTCTTGTTCATTGTTCCTCCAGCGCCTCTAGAGGTCGACACGTGTAAGGTAAGTCGAACATGAAGATTCCAATCGCCACCACAGATTAGGGTTCCCTCAGAGTGGTTCACAATCAGGCCCATGACATCAGTATAGAAGGTGATATCGCCCCCT
Organism: Chaenogobius annularis; assembly: GCA_015082035.1. Taxonomy (NCBI): domain Eukaryota; kingdom Metazoa; phylum Chordata; class Actinopteri; order Gobiiformes; family Gobiidae; genus Chaenogobius; species Chaenogobius annularis. The sequence continues at coordinate 320,174 of BJKM01000353.1, read as the reverse complement.
GGTGGAGCATACACATTCAGTAGAATAAAAACCTTTTTGTTAATATTCCCTTTAACCAGTACATATCTGCCCTCTAACACTTAAATACTGCCCTCTTGTGTTTGTATGATGAATAGTACAATATTCTACAACGACATGTTGTTTTTGACGTTCTATATCGCTCAAATGTGTTTCGAGTGAACATATAATGTCTAGTTTTTCTGTTCTGATTTTTGTTAATATTTTCAATGGTTTGGTTGGTTTCAATATGATGTTAACTTTGATGTCGTTGTGTGATTGTGTTGCTTTTACTCATTTACTAATGCGAAACTCTCGGGTCAAAACACACAAACACAAGAGTTACAATTTGAACAAAAGCTCCGCCCACTGTATTTATTCATCCACTCGAATCGATGATAGGGTCCTGAATGTTTCCATCGAGGCCTGGGATGAAGGTCAGCTCCTCCAAACCTGAGGCCATGGTCCTCGACCGGAGAAAGGTGTGGTGCCCCCTCCTGGTGGAGGAGAGTCCGGGTCTCAAGTGTCAAGTATCTCAGGTGTTGTTCAGAGTGAGTGAAGGATGGAGCGTGAGAGTGACAGTTGGATCGATGCGTCTGCGCTGATGCGTCTGCGCTGACGCGTCTGCGCTGATGTGTCTGCGCTGTATCGGACTGTTGTGATGAAGAAGAGCCCAAAGCTTTGGATTGACCTCAGTCTACGTTCTGACCTTTGGTCATGAGCTCATGTGAGTTCATGTCCCATCGGGATGAGACCCCGGGGAAAACCCAGGACACTCTGGGGGGACTATGTCTCTGTGTGGGAACACCTCAGGAGAAGTGTCTGGGGTGAGGGAAGTCCAGTTCCAGTGATGACAGAGATAAGAACCATAACCAGGTCAAACATCTGCAGTAGAACACAGGTCTTTCATGTTCTGGTTCATCTTCATTGTCGATCTGAGTCTGGTTCAGTCAGAATCCTTAGGTGAACTCTCGTGTCAGGTCAGAGGTCAGGGTCAGAGGTCAGGGTCAGAGGTCATCTCTGGTTCTGTCTCTTCTCTGTCGCACAAAAGCCTCTGAAAGTGGAGCCAAAACCAAACGTGTCGATACGATGTATTTGTAATCATTATTATTCTTCATAATAATTCAACTGAAAAAGGTTTCTTTTGGGGAGAAATATTGAGAATTTTGGATTCTGACTTGGACCTTTCAGCTGTCCAGTGTGAGTGAAACCCTTTTGTTTCTGTTGCTATGGTTACGCCTCAAACAACAAAGAACATTTCATGTTTTTTTCCAAATGATGAAATTTCACTTTTCTCAAACTTTCCGAATGTTTTTTCAAAGCAGATGAAAGCGTTTCAGAGACGCAGAAGTTCAGATGTTTCAGAATGTGGCTTTAATCATCATCTTTTACACTCAAACTCAGAACATAAATGTGGTGGACACAGAGACACGAGGAGACGTTCTTCTTCACAGAACGTTCCTGATGTTCTTTCAGGAGGACACATTTCTCCTCCTTCATCATCTTCATCATCTTCATCATCTCAGACGTTCTTTCTCTCGTTCTCAGGACAGGGACAGTAAACAGGAAGTGTTTGTTCCCACACAAACCCTGCACTTCCTGTGAGAAAAAGACGACCTCTGACCCCTGAAGACCATCAGAGGTCAGAGGTCACGCGTCCCAGAATGCTTTGGAAACAGAGGTTTTATCTCTGGGAAAAGTCTGTGTTTAGAGCTGCAGCCATGTGACCATCTGACCTCTGACCTCTTATAACAAACACAGTGACTTATTCTTCTTATTCATTCATAAATGTTCTCTGAAGCTTCAGTCGCAGATTAAGTCTCAGGAGAAACACTGGTGCAGCTCTTTGTCCAGAGGAACCGTTCCGTCTCTTCGAGTTCATTTGAGAACTTTAAGTGAGAACGTCTGAGCTCAGACTGAACAGAACCTTTGAGCACCAACTTCTACACCAGCCCACTTTTAGAACATATAAAGTGTTCATGGGTTTATTTACATGTGCAAACGATGATCTCACGCACTTACACTCAGAACCACAGACCTGAAGACCAGGAGACCGACCTGAAGACCTGAAGACCAGGAGACCTGAAGACCTGAAGACCTGAAGACCTGAAGGACCTGAAGACCTGAAGACCAGGAGACCTGAAGACCAGGAGACCTGAAGACCTGAAGACCAGGAGACCTGAAGACCAGGAGACCTGAAGACCTGAAGACCTGAAGACCAGGAGACCTGAAGACCTGAAGACCAGGAGACCTGAAGACCTGAGACCAGAGACTCAAGACCTGAAGACCTGAAGACCAGGAGACCTGAGACCTGAAGACCTGAAGACCTGAGGACCAGGAGACCTGAAGACCTGAAGACCTGAAGAGCCTGAAGCAACTGAAGACAGTGATCACAGCCCCCTCCACAGGACCCCCCCCTCACAGACTCCCCCCTCACAGACCCCCCCTCAACGACCCCCCTCACAGACCCCCCCTCACAGACTGCCCCCTCACAGACTCCCCCTCACAGACCCCCTCACAGACCCCCCTCACAACCCCCTCACAGACTCCCCCCTACAGACACTCCCCCCCTCACAGACTCCCCCCCTCACAGACCCCCTCACAGACCCCCTCACAGACCCCCCCTCAAGACCCCCCTCCAGACCCCCTCACAGACCCCCCCTCACAGACCCCCCCTCACAGACCCCCCTCACAGGATCCCCCCTCACAGACTCCCCCCCTCACAGACTCCCCCCTCACAGACTCCCCCCTCACCCCCACAGACCCCCCCTCACAGACCCCCTCACAGACCCCCCTCACAGACCCCCTCACAAGCCCCCCCTCACAGACCCCCTCTCACGACCCCCCTCACAGGACCCCCTCACAAGACTCCCCCCCCACAGACCCCCCTCACAGACCCCCCCTCATGTTTGTTTCAGATCATTTCAAAAATATAAAAAAATGTTTTCTTCCATTATTCATTGTCACACAATAAACGAGTACAATTATTCAACACTTTCTCTAACACGAGTTCATACTTTAAAAGAGTATTGTTTGTGAGGCGCGGTCTACGGAGGAGGCGGGTCTTACGGAGGAGGCGGGTCTTACGGAGAGCGGTCTTACGGAGGGCGGGTCTTATGGAGGAGGCGGGGGGAGAATGACTCCCCCACCTCTGTGACAGACGTGATCTCTAGCCTCGTGTGGAAGGACGTGACTCTCTAGCGCCTTTTGTGGAGACGTGACTCTCTAGCGCCTCGTGGACAGGACTGTGACTCTCTAGCGCCTCGGTTGACAGACGTGATCTCTAGCGCCTTTCGTGACAGGACGTGACTCTCTAGCGCCTCTTTGGACAGACATGACTCTAGCTGTCTGTTGTGGACAGGACATGACTCTCTAGCGCCTCGTGTGGACAGGACCACTGACTCTCTGATGCCGTGTGTGGACAGACGTGACTCTCTAGGCCTCTCGTGGACAGGACGTGACTCTCTACGCCTCTCGTGGACAGGACGTGACACTCTACGCCTCTCGTGGACAGACGTGACTCTCTAGCGCCTCTCGTGGACAGGACGTGACTCTCTGATGCCGTGTGTGACAGGAGGACTCTCTAGCGCTCTCGTGGACAGGACGTGACTCTCTAGCGCCTCTCGTGGACAGGACGTGACTTCTCTGATGCCGTGTGTGACAGGCGTGACTCTCTAGCGCTCTCGTGGACAGGACGTGACTCTCTGATCCGTTGTGGACAGGACGTGACTCTCTAGGCCTCTCGTGGACAGGACGTGACTCTCTGATGCCGGTGTGGACAGACGTGAACTCTCTAGCGCCTCTCGTGGACAGGACGTGACTCTCTGATGCCGTGTGTGGACAGGACGTGACTCTCTAGCGCCTCTCGTGGACAGGACGTGACTCTCTGATGCCGTGTGTGGACAGGACGTGGCGGCGCAGGTTGGACTTGTCGCTGTAGCGCTTGCCGCACTCGCCGCAGCAGAAGGTTTCGCCGGCGTGGATCTTGTGGTGGTTGTTCAGACTGTCTTTGCGATTGAATGTTTTTCCGCAGACTGAGCAGCTGAACGGTCTCTCGCCGGTGTGCACGCGCAGGTGAGTCTCCAGGTTAAAGCTGGACTGGAAGCGGAGGCAGCACAGCGGACACTCGTGGATCCGCCTCTTACGGCCTTTAGCGCCGCCTGGTGGAGACAGAGGACCAGCGCAGTCTGCAGGGTCTGAGTCCACGTCCAGGGACACCTCTGGAACAACAACAAAAGACTTTGAACTCAACTGGAGCCATTTGTTTCTGTATCAAGAGCCCAAATGTGGTGTTTCCAGGTCAGAATGCGTCTGACATGATTCCATAAAGAGAGGTTCAAACACGGCGTCGAGGCTTTGCACACAAGGGAAAGACATGAGGCAAAACTGTTCCTGTGCACGCTCGCTTTAGCCACGCCCCTCACGCACACGCACACACACACACACACACACACACACACACACACTGGAATGACTAAAGGTCTTTTGGTGACTCGCTGAGATCGGCGTATGATGTGTATGAGTTATGTTTAGGCAAAGCTCTTGGTTCCGTGTTCAATCAATCACACAGATGAAACATGAAGAAGCCCCTTCCAAAGATAAGAGTTGGAATGAGTTTAGGACTTGACCCTTGTGACCCTTTGTGACCCTTGTGACCTGCATAAGTATTATTTTACATTTCCGCTGCTGTCCTTTTCAGAACTATCAACACTTATACAACCCCCACACTTTCAAGCCATGAATATAGTGATGCAGGGCTGTGATTGGTCCCCCCTGAAGTTCACTTTGTACTTGGATCCTTTGGCCAAATATATTAGACAATCGGAAACAATGATGGCGTCTCAACTGATGGGACGGAACATCAAATGACCTGCTGCAGATGATTTCCATACTCAATGTGACGCACGTCCTTCATGACACTGGTCCAATGTCTGGATACTAATTAAATGTACAAAAAAACTGAAATTCTCTCTCACTGGCGCCCCCCTCTGTCCTTTAGAAAGACTTACCCATTTAAATGTTTAAATATTTCGGTTTGGTCCTCCATAAAGAACTATCAATCTCAAGATTTGTGTGACGAGGAAATAAACTAATCTGATTTAAAACTCTACAATTCTCAAAAGAAAAGGGGGCGGGGCTTGCCTTGTCTCCAATCAGAGCGTTGCTGGTGCGACCCAGAACATGAAGCTCAATGGAAACATACTGAGAGTAATGTTGTGCCGGGGGTTCCTGTGCAGGCCTTACTGGCACATGACAGACGCTTGGGTCATGAGGAGGAAGTGAAGAATCCCTGGGTCAAATCTGTGCTTACGACATGGAAGGAGCTGATCACAACATACAACTCAACAAAGAGGTTCAGGTCTTAAACTGGTCGGCTTCAGACCAAGGTTTTGGACCAAACAGAACTGACCTGAGACTCAAGGTCTGGATTACAAAAGGTCTAAAGGTTTGAGATGTTGAAAGAATCCTTTGACTTGGAGAAACAGGACTTTTATAGGTTTTTACAAATAAGGACTTATTTTATACAAGACATGAAACAAAGTCATGACCATTGAAACCCTCTGAGATGTTTATCAAGGATTATGAAGCAGAACTTTCAAGAGGAATAAGATCTAAATTATATCAGTGCATTTCTAATCTGGACAAATACTCAATATAATTGAGTATTTTTTTAATAAATACTAAATTATAACAAAATCAAATGTGAAAGAGAAGGTCATCTGGTTTTGACAGATGAAGATGTGGGAGAGTGTGAGTTCATCCCAGTTTTCTTTCAGAACTCCAGGTCAATTCCCTGCTCATGTATTCACAGGGAAATGCAACTGTTGAGAAACAGCGCCACCAGGAGGAAAACCACTGTCAACATGTTTTGGGAATGTCCTGATGGTTCAAGTCAATTCAATTGCAGATATTTATACTTGAATTGTTTTTTTTTTTTACGGCAACACGTTGAGTCTGGTCCAGGGCTTGAAGGAACTCGTTTGAGACCTTCAGAGCGACTGTTCCGTTCTAAATCCAGACTGAACCTCACACACAACAGACTTTTCAAAGAGTTCAGTTTTGGAACAAATGGAGTTCAGCAGGTTCTGATGGTGTGTGGAGGAAATGTGTAACTGCACCTGTCCAAGCGCTGTGTGAGAGCGCCTCTGCTGGTCTAGGGAGAGGAAAGACTCCACTTGCCTCAAGTCTGGAACACAAACACACCTCAGAGTTAGGAGTTCTGGAAATGTTTCATACAAATGTTTGATACGCTTTTTCTATCAGTCCTGTTTCCAAACTGCAATAATGCAGTCATAATGCAGGTCATAATGCCAGGTCATTAATGTCTAGGTCATAATGCAGGTCATAATGGCAAGGTCTGAATAGCGTCTAACGTGATCCAAAACTTCATAAGGCAGGTCATAATGCAAGCGTCATTAATGCCCGTCTAACATGATCCAAAACTCATAATGCAGGTCGATAATGCGTCTAACATGATCCAAAACTCATAATTCAGGTCATAATGCGTCTAACATGATCCAAAACTCATAATGCAGGTCATAATGCGAAGGTATAATGCGTCTAACTATGATCTAAAACTTCATATCAGGTCATAATGCGTTCTAACATGATCCAAAAATCATAATTCAGGTCATAATGCGTTACATGATCCAAAACTTCATAATGCAGGTCATAATGCAGTCAAATCGTCTAATGATCCAAAACTCATAATGCAGGTCATAATTGCAGGTCATTAATGCGTCTAAGCATGATCAAAACTCATAATGCAGGTCATAATGCGTCTACATGATCCAAAACTCATAATTCAGGTCATAATGCGTCTAACATGATCCAAAACTCAATAATGCAGGTCATAATGCGTCTAACGTGAATCCAAAAACTCATAATTGCAGGTCATAATGCAGGTCATAATGCGTCTAACTGATCCAAAACTCATAATGCAGGTCATAATGCGTTCTAACATGATCCAAAACTCATAATTCAGTCATAATGGCGTCTAACATGATCCAAAACTCATAATGCGGTCATGAATGCGTCTAACATGATCCAAAATCTCATAATTCAGGTCATAATGCGTCTGACGTGATCTAAATATCGATAATGCAAGGTCATAATCGCGTCTAACACGATCCAAAATCTCAATAATGCAGGGTCATAATGCAGGTCTAAATATGCGCGTTCTAACGTGATATCAAAGCTCATAATGCAAGGTCCATAATGCCTCATAATGCGTCTAAAAACGTATCCAAAGCTCATAATGCAGGTCATAATGCAGGTCATAATGCAGGTCATAATGCAGGTCATAATGCGTCTAACGTGATCCAAAGCTCATAATGCAGGTCATAATGCAGGTCATAATGCGTCTGACGTGATCCAAAACTCATAATTCAGGTCATAATGCGTCTAACGTGATCCAAAACTCATAATTCAGGTCATAATGCGTCTGACGTGATCCAAAACTCATAATGCAGGTCATAATGCGTCTAACATGATCCAAAACTCATAATGCAGGTCATAATGCGTCTGACGTGATCCAAAGCTCATAATGCAGGTCATAATGCGTCTAACATGATCCAAAGCCAGTCTGACTGAATCTTTTTCTACAAGACTTGGACCATTAATATTAGGTTTGTATAACATCAAAATGCTTGAATTTGTCCAATTTTACTGTAAAAAGTACAACTTTTTTGTTGTTTGGACCAATTTAGCAGGAAGCCGGAGGGCCAACAACAATTGGTTTGAGGGCCGCATTTGGTCCCGGGGCCGTAGTTTGGACATGCCTGTCTTAACGTGTTCCTGGTTTGAAATAAACAGGGACTTTGTGTTGTCTTAAAATTCTTTGCAGTTTTTCTGACAGTCCCGAGACATAAGGGACAGAGACATAAGGGATAGAGACATGAGGGACAGTCATGAGGGACAGAGACATAAGGGACAGAGTCATGAGGGACAGAGACATGAGGGACAGAGACATAAGGGACATAGGCATAAGGGACAGAGGCATAAGGGACAGAGACATAAGGGACAGAGGCATGAGGGACAGAGGCATGAGGGACAGAGACATAAAGGACAGAGACATAAGGGGCAGAGACATAAGGGGCAGAGACATAAGGGACAGAGACATGAGGAACAGAGACATGAGGGACAGAGTCATGAGGGAAATAGTCATGAGGGACAGAGACATGAGGGACAGAGACATAAGGGACAGTCATGAGGGACAGAGACATAAGGGACAGACATGAGGGACAGAGTCATGAGGGACAGAGTCATGAGGGAGGAGTCATGAGGGACAGAGACCATAAAGGACAGAGACCTGAGGGACAGAGACTGAGGGACAGAGACATAAAGGAGAGAGACATAAGGGACAGAGACATGAGGGACAGAGACATAAGGGACAGTCAATGAGGGACAGAGACATGAGGGACAGAGTCCATGAGGGACAGAGACATGGAGGGACAGAGACATAAGGGACAGTCATGAGGGACAGAGTCATGAGACAGGACATAGGGACGAGACATAAGGGACAGAGACATAAAGACAGAGACATAAGGGACAGAGACAATGAGGGACAGAGACATAAGGGGACAGTCATGGGAGCAGAGACATGAGGGACAGAGTCATGAGGGACAGAGACATGAGGGACAGAAGAGACATATATGGACAGAAGAGACATAACGGACAGAGACATAAAGGACAGAGACATAAGCATAAGGGACAGAGACATAAGGGACAGAGACATGAGGGACAGTCATGAGGGACAGAGACGTGAGGGAAAAGGACAGAGATATGAGGGACAGAGAAATAAGGGACAAGTCATGAGGACAGGAGACATGAGGGAACGAGTCCATGAGGGACAGAGGACATGAGGGACGAGAGGACATAATGGACAGAAGAGACATAAGGACAGAGACATGAGGGACAGAGACAAAGGAAATAAACAAAGGATAGAGACATAAGGGACAGAGACGTGAGGGACAGAGACATGAGGGACAGAGACATAAGGAAAATAAACAAAGGATAGAGACATAAGGGACAGAGTCATGAGGGACAGAGTCATGAGGGACAGAGACATAATGGACAGAAGAGACATAATGGACAGAAGAGACATAGAGGGACAGAAGAGACATAAGGGACAGAGTCATGAGGGACAGAGACAAAGGAAATAAACAAAGGATAGAGACATAAGGGACAGAGACATGAGGGATAGAGTCATGAGGGACAGAGTCATGAGGGACAGAGACATAAGGGACAGAGGGCATGAGGGACAGAGGCATGAGGGACAGAGACATGAGGGACAGAGAGCACGAGGGACAGATACATAAGGGACATAGACATAAGGGACAGAGGCATGAAGGGACAGAGACATAAGGGACAGAGACATGAGGACAGAGACATGAGGGAACAGAGACATGAGGGATAGAGACATGAGGGACAGAGGACATAAAGGACAGAGACATAAGGGACGAGACATGAGGGACAGAGGACATGAGGGACAGAGACATGAGGGACAGAGACATAAGGGACAGTAGTCATGAGGGACAGTCAGAGAGGACAGAGCTCATGAGAGGGACAGAGAGTCATGAGGGACAGAGACATGAGGGACAGAGACATGAGGGACAGAGACATAAGGGACAGAGACATGAGGGATAGAGACAGTGAGGGGACAGAGCCATAAGGGACATAGTCATGAGGGACAGAGACATAACAGGAAAGAGACATAAAGGACAGAGACATAAGGGGACAGAGACATGAGGGACAGAGACATGAGGGACAGAGACATAAGGGACATAGTCATGAGGGCAGAGGTCATGAGGGACAGAGTCATGAGGGACAGAGACATAAAAGGACAGAAACATACAGGGGCAGAGACATAAGGGACAGATACATAAGGGACAGAGACATGAGGGACAGAGTCATGGGGGAAAGAGTCATGAGGGACAGAGACATGAGGGACAGAGACAAAGGAGAAGAGACATAAGGGACAGAGAATAAGGGGAAGAGCAGAGAATGAGGGACATAGAGACATAAGGGACAGAGACATGAGGGACAGAGTCATGAGGGACAGAGTCATGAGGGACAAGAGACATAATGGACAGAAGAGACATAAAGGACAGAGTCATGAGGGACAGAGACAAAGGAAATAAACAAAGGATAGAGACATAAGGGACAGAGACATGAGGGATAGAGTCATGAGGGACAGAGTCATGAGGGACAGAGTCATGAGGGACAGAGACATAAGAGACATAAGGGACAGAGACCTGAGGGACAGACATAAGGGATAGAGACACCCCTTCTTCTTGGTTCTGTTTCCCTTTTGTCCCTTTTGTCCTGCTTTTTGGTTCTCTTCACTTTGTTCAGAGCCCAAGTCGGGTCTCTACAGGCTGAGAGAGCATTCTCGACGTGTTTTTCCTCTTTCTTCTTGCCCTCTGAGCTGGTGGGCACCTCTTGTGCTCTGTGTGTAGTGTCCTGATCACCTCCAGGTGGCGCTGTAGTGGGACTCAAGAAAGGCCAAGCGGTTCTCCTTAGCATCTTCCTTGATTGTTCCACGTCAGAGGAGAAAACGGAAACTCCAGACAGAAGTTCATAGGAAACCCACACACACGGATCAGGACCTGCTCTTTGGCTCTAACCACCCACTACAGCGCCACCTGGAGGTGATCAGAACAATCTCAGGGCTGTTAGTTAGTAGCACAGAAGGCAAAGAAATGAGGCAAAACTGTTCCTGTGCACGCTAGCTTTAGCCACGCCCCTCACACACACACTGGGAACGATTAAACGTGTTTTTGAGACTCGCTCAGGTCGACCTGAAGTGTCATTCAGGAGGATTTGGGTCAGATTTGTGAAGGTTCTGTTTGGTCAAGTCTCGGCATCTACCTGAGAGCTGCTCCTCCATCTTCACCTCCTCACAAACACGAGCCGTGACGTCCAGCGCCTCCTGCTCCTGTTTGAGGTGAGGAGGGTCCTCAGGGTGCTGTTTGAGGTGAGGGGCCTCAGGGTCCTCAGGGTGCTGTTTGAAGGGAAGAGGGGCCTCAGGGTGCTGTTTGAAGGGAAGAGGGGCCTCAGGGTGCTGTTTGAAGGGAGGAGGGGCCTCAGGGTGCTGTTTGAAGAGAGGAGCCGCCTCAGGGTGTTTGAAGGGAGGAGGGGCCTCTGGTGTGCTTGTTTGAGGTGAGGAGGGGCCTCAGGGTGCTGTTTCAGTTGGGGGAGCTCCCGCAGATTGCTCTTCTGCTGCCCTCCAGAGGCGCGTCGCAGCCTGCAGGGCACAAAGTGACAAAACTTCACAAAACTGGAATTATCTTCAGACGCGACGGATTCTGACCAATGAAAGTGAAGCATGATGACCAAATAAAGGCAGCAGGAAGACCTTTTAAAACAAAAGACCACCTCTAGAAGCCCCGCCCCCCACAGGCCCCTCCATCCTCAGGTCCTTCATCGAACACAAACTGTAATCTAAAGGATATAAAACACCGCGCCCTGTCGTCGTGTTCCATCTCGTTTTATTCAACTGTTATAGATTTGGATCATTGTGACAACAACAATGACGATCTAAAAGACCTAAAAGAGCCTGATCCAAAACCAGAAAGAGTCTACGGCAACCCACATGGACAAAGACATCGCCATGTTCATCAACGCCACGCCTCACTCCTACGCCGCTCCTCACTCCTCACGCCGCGCCACACGCCACGCCTCACTCCTCACGCCGCTCCTCACTCCTCACGCCCGCCATCAGCGCCACGCCTCACTCCCTCACGCCGCCTCCTCACCCTCACGCCCGCCCTCACGCCACGCCTCACTCCTCACGCCGCCCTCACGCCTCACGCCTCACCTCACGCTCGCCTCACCGCTCCTTCACGCCGTCTCACGCCTCACCTCACGCTCACCCTCACCTCACGCTCACGCCCTACCCGCGCCTCACCGCTCACGCGCCTCACGCCGCTCCTCACCGCCTCACGCCGCGCCTCACGCCCGCTGCCTCACGCCGCTCCTTCACCCCGCCCTCACCTCACGCCGGCCCACCCCGCGCCTCACCCGTCCTCACGCCTCGCCGCTCTCACGCCGCTCTCCGCCTCACCTCACCCCGCCTCACGCCACTCCTCACGCCGCGCTCACGCCACTCCTCACCCGCCTCACGCCTCCCGCTCTCACCGCCGCGCCTCACGCCGCTCACCCGCGCCTCACGCCGCTCCTCACGCCGCTCCTCACGCCGCGCCTCACGCCGCTCCTCACGCCGCTCCTCACGCGCTCCTCACGCCGCTCACGCCCTCACCCCGCGCCCACGCCGCTCCTCACCCGCTCCTCACGCCGCTCCTCACGCACGCTCCTCACGCCGCGCCTCACGCCGCTCCTCACGCCGCTCCTCACGCCGCGCCTCACGCCGCTCTCACGCCGTCCTCACGCCGCTCCTCACCCCGCGCCTCACGCCGCGCCTCACGCCGCTCCTCACGCCGCTCCTCACGCCTCACGCCGCTCCTCACGCGCGCCTCACGCCGCTCCTCACGCCTCACGCCTCTCCTCACGGCCTCACGCGCGCCTCACGCCGCTCCTCACGCCTCACGCCGCTCCTCACGCCTCACGCCGCGCCTCACGCCGTCCTCACGCCGCGCCTCACGCCGCTCCTCACCCGCGCCTCACGCCGCTCCTCACGCCGCTCCTCACGCCGCGCCTCACGCCGCTCCTCACGCCGCTCCTCACGCCGCTCCTCACGCGCGCCCGCACCGCCTCACGCCGCCTCACGCCGCTCCTCACGCCGCTCCTCACGCCGCCCTCACGCCGCGCTCCTCAGCGCCTCACGCCGCCTCACGCGCGCCTCACGCCGCTCCTCCGCCGTCCCCTCACGCCGCTCCCACCGCTCACGCCCAGCCTCACGCGCTCCACGCCTCCTCGCTCACCGTCCGCCGTCCTCACGCCGCTCACGCTCACGCCGCCCTCGCCTCAGCCGCCGCCCTCCCTCACACGCCGCGCCTCACGCGCCACGCCGCTCTCACCGTCCTCACCCGCCGCCCTCACGCCGCGCCTCACGCCGCGCCTCACCCGCGCCTCACCCGCCCTCACGCGCTCCTCACGCCGCTCCTCACGCGGCCTCACGCCGCCCTCACGCCGCGCCTCACGCCGCGCCTCACGCCGCGCCTCACGCCGCTCTCACGCCGCTCCTCACGCCGCGCCTCACGCCGCCCCTCACGCCGCGCCTCACGCCGCGCCTCACGCCGCTCCTCACGCCGCTCCTCACCCCGCGCTCACGCCGCTCCTCACGCCGCTCCTTCACGCCGCTCCTCACGCCGCGCGCTCACGCCGCCCTCACGCCGCGCCTCACGCCGCGCCTCACGCCGCCTCACCGCTCCTCACGCCGCGCCTCACCCGCTCCTCACCCGCGCCTCACGCCGCTCCTCACCCCGGCCTCACGCCGTCCTCACGCCGCTCCTCACGCCGTCCTCACGCCGCTCCTCACGCCGCGCCTCACGCGCTCTCACGCCGCGCCTCACGCGCTCCTCACGCCGCTCCTCACCGCGCCCTCACGCCGCTCCTCACGCCGCTCCTCACGCCGCGCCTCACGCCGCTCCTCACCCCGCGCTCACGCCGCTCCTCACGCCGCGCCTCACGCGCTCCTCACGCCGCTCCTCACGCCGCTCCTCACGCCGCTCCTCACGCCGCCTCACTCCCACGCCGCTCCTCACGCCGCTCCTCACGCCGCTTCACCCGGCGCCTCACCCGCGGCCTCACGTGTTACATGTGTCGCTCTGATAAAGTAACTGCACATTTAAAAGTGCGTCTGTCAGACTTCATCATGTTCCACAAGGTTGTGTTTTAGGACCAAAAGTGTTTATTAATGATGTTTGGAAAAGGGTCACAGAGAATGGCAGTTTTTGTTCTGGGGAAAAGCTTGAAAAACTTTAAACCTTGAAAAAACAAAAAAAACAACGCACACGTTGAAATAGTATTTGATGGAGTTCGATTCCAAAGGTCTCATAATGGAAAGCACATATTAAACACATACTAAAGTAACTCAGGCGTGTCCGAGGTCACGTCCTGTTCAGTAGCTTCGGGGCAGAGATCTGGGGAAAGAACCACAGCACTAAAACCACTGGGACCTGCAGATGGAAATAAGCCTCACACGAGCTTTAAGTGACCTTAATGTGAAAGTATTACTGGACGGTTTGTGTCCTGCAGCATCATGTGACGCTGAACTTCATCTCACTCAAAAACGTGTTTCTTTTCTCTGCAACGTTCAAAAAGCATGATCATAAACGTGTGGAGTCACCTCTGGTTTCTACATCCCCGAAACGCCTTGAATGAACAAACAGGAACAAAAGTGTCACTAAATCACTTTTACAGAACAAAATAAAGACGAAGAGTTCCGGAGAACAAACGTCACGATCTCATTCTGATTAGACTTGGAGCCCAAAAAGCTTCAGGGGCCTCATTTGAACACGTGCAAGAGTATTATTGATGACAATCATGTTTACTCTGTCGTTAACTATGATCAAATACAACTATGATTATCCTTAGAGTCGCCACTGACCCTGAGTGTAGAGCGCCCCCTGTCGTCTCTGCTGCTCGTACTTAAACACGAGCTCCTCTTCGTATTCTGCTATGGTTCTCTCCAGAAGCTCAAAGATCTCCTCCGCAGCCGCAGCCAGTCGCTGCTTCACCGACTCTCTCAGCTGCACCGGGACTCGACACATGTTCCACCGGGGACAGGCCTGGGACAGACCGGGTTTAGTCCTGGATTAGTCCCGGTTATAGTCCTAGTTTAGTCTTCAAATCGCTGTTTCGGTCCTGTATAATACAGTTTAATCCCGGTTTAGTCCCCGTATAGTCCTGTTTTAGTCCGGTATAATCCAGCCTCAGTCCCGGCGCTCCTCAGCCGGACTCTCGAGCCTCAGAGCCGGCTAAAGTCGCTCCACGCCGCGGTAGAAGCTCCGGGCCGCAGATCTAGACCGCCAGAACCGCCGCGGAGCTTCTAAACTCAGGGACTTTGCGGGTTTGGGCCGGTTTTCTCCGGGTTTGGTCCGAAAATTGCAGAATTTGTTCAGAAAAGACGCGTTTGTTCAGTTTGTTCCGAGCCAGCGCTGGGCGGAAGTGTGGGCGGAAGTGCGAGGCGCCATGTTGGATGTTATGGTTCATCGCTAACGCTGAGCGCCCCCTGCTGGACGGAGCGGGAAGCGCCGTGAAGGAAAGACTCTTTCATGACTTTTGAAATGAACGTTTCTATGATTAATCAATGTGGTCCTTTTATGCCAACTATATGAATGTAAAAACTGAGGATAACTGTCAAACCGGGCGGAGCCTGTCCTGGCTCCGCCCCGGGGCCCACAGATTGAGAATGACTCTTGGATGAGACTCGATCTTTCAGATAAAACTGAATCTTTCTCTACAGTGGGACTCACTGACCATGTGGAATCGGAATGAAATGAACGGAATGTGGGCGTGCCCCAAGGGTCCGTCTTAGGCCTGTTGCTTTTCATGTAAAAAGCCCTTGTATTCATGTGTTCATGTGTTCATGTGGCAGCAGAGCCCAGGCTTCAGAGCTGCTAAACAGACGTCGACATCTAAGTGTCTCCATGACAACCGTTTAACTGTTTCAATGTGTTTCTCTGTGGTTGTTTTAGATCCTAAGCTTGGACCATGTGACCCTAACCCAAGAGGCTCGTTTCAGTTCAATGAAAGAAACGGGGATGAGAGAGGGGAGGACATGCAGGAAATGTCGGAGTCAGAAATGGAAGTCATGACACTGCACTTGGAGCCTGGCATGTGTGCTGTGCCTTAACCACTCCACCACCGAGCAGCACTAAATGACAAGGTTTCGCTCTAAATAAAATCCTGTTTTGTGTTGTGAAAGTGCCATATTTAGGATCCGAGTCGGGTTCTTCGCTCTCCAATTCACCCGTCGTTTTGCGGACATGATTTCAGAACATTTACTTTCTTTTATAACGTCAAATTCTCCGATAAAAACGCCACAACATTTGGATTTGGAACATTTATTCAACATTTGGTGTTGAACTGTAAAAGAGTCGAACGGAGAGAACAAACACAGAAGATGACGACTTTCGAACTTCAGACGGACTTTGATGGACCAGAACCTGCCCACCCGAACGCCTCACTGACCCTGATGCCCTCCCAGGTGTCGCCGCAGCTGTTCCCTCTTGTAGAACCACCTCCCGCAGACTGAGCAGCTGCAGGGTTTCTCGCGGCCGTGCGCTCTCCTCACGTGCTTCTTGCAGCTGCTCTGGCGTCGGAACGCTCGCGGGCAGAAGCGGCAGCGGAACACCCGTCGCTCCTGCGTTTCCCGCGGCGACGGCGGGCTCTTCCTGTGGAACGCTCTGTGTTGGCGCTTGTCCGTCTTGTTCCAGAAGCTGCGCGGGCACAGTCGGCAGTGGAAGAGCCGCTCCCAGTCCACCACTTGGAGGCGTTTGCTGTGGTTGCCGGGGGAGATGTGCTTGGACTGGATGTGCTTCTCCCGCCGCACTTTCCCCCTGAAGCGCCGCTCGCAGAAGGGGCACGGCAGCTGGTTTTTGTGGGAGAATAAATGCCTCCTGAAGTCCGGTCGAGAGAAGAACGTTCTCCTGCAGTGACGACATCGGAACTCGTTGGTATAAACCTCTGTTTCCGAACGCGCCGCCTCCTCTGGACTCGCACTGCCGCTCTGCTCCTCTTCTTGTCCCGTCTCTTTCACGTTCTTCTCCTCCTCCTCCTCCTCCTCCTCCTCCTCTGTGCTCCGCTCTTCTCGCTTTCCGGTGTTAAATTGGCGGCAGTGCTTCCGGTAAAGTGCGAGACAGTCTCGGCAGGAGCAGGTTCTGTCCAGCGCGAGGACCTTCTCCTTCGGCCTGTGCTCCTGCAGGATGTGGAGGCGACGAGGGCCGAACTGTCCGAAGGCTTTCCCGCAGAAGGAGCAGCTGTAGTCGTGCCCGTGTCTGAGGGGGGACTCGACCCGCTCGCCGTACAAACAGCCGGACTCGGTGTCGGTCGGTCTTGGCCGGTTCTTCTCGTTCCTCTCTGAGCTGCTGCCATTGTTCTCGGCAGACGGTCTCTCCACGTCAGAACTTTCAGGCTCCTCTGGTTCTTCGGTGGGTTCAGACTTATTCACATTCTGCACCCGATTCTCGTCTGAATTCACGGCCTTTTGAACTCTTCGGCACGGTTCTGTTTCCATCTCGTCTTCAGTGCGCTTTCGTTCAGAGGCTTCTTCTCTTCCATCTTTCTCCTCGAGATCTGCCTCCGTCACTGCGTCTGAATCTAAAACCTCAAACTGAAACTCTGCCTCACTTTTCTCCTCTTCCTCCTCCTCTTCTTCTTCTTCAGGTCGTGTGGTTTGGCTCTTTTCTTTTGCATTTTGCGTTTCGTTGACGTGTTTGTTCAACCAGCCACACATGGAACAGCTGAAAGGTCTCAGCGTGTCTCCTCTGGGGCGGAGTCTGAGTTGAAGGGCGGAGTTGGTGGTGGAGGGCGGAGTCGGTGGTGGATCTACTGAAGCGTCCGTCTCCATCTTTACCTCGGAGCGAACGTCCAGAATCCTCAGAACCTTCTGATCTTCAGCAGCGTTTGGACCTGAAACACAAAGAAGTCAAAGGGGGAGGACCTGAGGGGGGGGAGGGGAGGACCTGAGGGGGAGGACCTGGGGGAGGACCTGAGGGGGAGGACCTGAGGGAGGGGGAGGACCTGAGGGGAGGAGGGGGAGGAACCTGAGGGGGAGGAGGGGAGGACCTGAGGGGGGGAGGGGAGGACCTGAGGGGGGGAGGGGGAGGACCTGAGGGGGGGAGGGGGAGGACCTGAGGGGGGAGGGGGAGGAGGGGGGACTGAGGGGGAGGACCTGAGGGGGGGGGGAGGACTGAGGGGGGAGGAGGGGGAGGACTGAGGGGAGGGGGGAGGACCTGGGGGAGGACCTGAGGGAGGGAGGACCTGAGGGGGAGGACCTGAGGGGAGGGAGGGGGAGGACATGAGGGGGGAGGAGCCTGAGGGGGGCA
Organism: Chaenogobius annularis; assembly: GCA_015082035.1. Taxonomy (NCBI): domain Eukaryota; kingdom Metazoa; phylum Chordata; class Actinopteri; order Gobiiformes; family Gobiidae; genus Chaenogobius; species Chaenogobius annularis. Next base: position 302,223 of record BJKM01000353.1, on the reverse strand, counting down.
GGGGAGGACTGAGGGGGGAGGGGGGGACCTGAGGGGAGGGGAGGGGGAGGACCTGAGGGGGGAGGGGGGACCTGAGGGGGAGACCTGAGGGAGGGGGAGGGGGAGGACCTGAGGGGGGAGGGGGAGGACCTGAAGGGGAGGAGGGGGAGGACCTGAGGGGAGGGGGAGGGACCTGAGGGGAGGAGGGGGAGGACAGTGAGGGGGAGGACCCTGAAGGGGGGGAGGGACCTGAGGGAGGACCTGAGGGGGGGGAGGGGAGGACCTGAGGGGGGGAGGGACCTGAGGAGGGGGGAGGACCTGAGGGAGGACCTGAGGGGGGGAGGATATATTTTTAACAAACGTTTACAAACCTGAGCCCGGGCTCTGTCCCCGGCTCTGTCCCGGGCTCTGTCCGGGCTCTGTCCCCGGCTCTTCCCCGGCTCTGTCCCGGGCTCTGTCCCCGGCTCTGTCCCGCTCTGTCCCGGCTCTGGCCGTCCCGCTCCTGTCCCCTTGCTCTGTCCCCGGCTCTGTCCCCGGCTCTGTCCCCTGGCAGTGTTCAGCAGTTGTCCAGCAGTGTCCTCTGCCTCTCGCTCTCCTCTTCGTATTCTGCTATGGTTCTCTCCAGAAGCTCAAAGATCTCCTCCCGCAGCCGCAGCCAGCTGCTTCACCGACTCTCTCAGCTGCACCGGGACTCGACACATGTTCCACCGGGGACAGGCCTGGGACAGACCGGGTTTAGTCCTGGATTAGTCCTGGTTTAGTCCTGGTTTGGTTTATTCCTGGTTTTCCTGGTTAGACCTGGTTTAGTCCTGGTTTAGTCCTGGTTTAGTTCCTGGGTCCTGGTTTAGACCTGGTTTAGACCTGGTTTAGTCCTGGTTTTAGTCCTAGTTTAGTCCTAGTTTAGTCCTGGTTTACCTGGTTTAGTCCTGGTTTAGACCTGGTTTAGTCCCGGTTTAGTCCCGGTTTAGACCCGGTTTAGTCCCGGTTTAGTCCTGGTTCAGACTCGGTTTAGTCCCGGTTTAGTCCCGGTTTAGTCCCGGTTTAGACCTGGTTTAGTCCCGGTTTAGTCCTGGTTTAGCCCTGGTTTAGTCCTGGTTTAGTCCTGGTTAAGACCTGGTTTAGACCTGGTTTAGACCTGGTTTAGTCCTGGTTTAGTCCCGGTTTAGTCCTGGTGCGGCCGTAAATACACAATTACAAACTTCTCTGAACTTGAGGAAACCCACGTGGCGCCGGGTTCAACAGCGCCACCTGCTGGACAGGAGTGAGAAAACCACAGATGAAGTTGTTTCAAACTCGGGGCCAGACAAAGTTCTGAGCTGGTCTCAGACCTAAGCAGGGATGGGTCACAGGGGGCGCTAGTGCACACTACTGTTGTGTCTTTGTGCAAGACACTTTGCCTCCAGTGTCCGTGTGTGCGCGCGCGTGTGTGTTTGTGGTACAATCTGTGTTTAAAAGTAGTTTTTCTCATCATCTTAAAATAAAATCTGGGAATTTTGAAATCAAGATGACGTTCAACACGTTTGTTTAGAGCGATCCAAGTTCACAACTGAACATCACTGTTTAAAGGTGCACTATGTCACTTTCTTAGAGCCTGCTTGGTCCCATGGAGATACTTTTGCTTTGCCTGGAATGTTCCACAGTGTGACATTAAACATATGTATCTTGAAAGTGTTTTTATTTCTCAAAATAAAATACTTAAAAAACTTCACTCAGAGCGGTCTTGCTTCTCCACAGATCCGAACAGTAACTAGGCGTCTCCATGGAGATACAAAACAACTTCAATAAACACTCCAAAAATGTGTGTGGACAGTGTGTGGATAAAAGAACCGTGACAAAAGTATTTAGATCGTCTTTATTATAAATAGTATTATTTAGTGTGAAATAATGTTGAGCAGATCAGGCCTGAGAACATGTCGACATCGTCAGCGGGTCGTTAGTGTTGTTGGTGTCGTTAGCGTGACCCCTGGCGTGTCGTCAGCATGTCGTAAGCTCGTCGTCAGCGTGTCCCCTGGCGTATCGGTAGCGTGAGGTTAGCGTGTCATTAGCATGTCGTCAGCATGTTAGCGTGTCGTTAGCCTGTCATTAGCGTGTCCCCTAGCGTGTTGGTAGCGTGTGGTCAGCGTGTCATTAGCGTGTCGTTAGTGTGTCCCCGAGCGTGTCGTCAGCGTGTCGTTAGCGTGTCCCCTAGCGTGTTGGTAGCGTGTCCCCTAGCGTGTCGTCAGCGTGTCGTTAGCATGTCATTAGCTTGTCGTTAGCGTGTCATCAGCGTGTCGTTAGCTTGTCGTCAGCTTGTCGTTAGCTTGTCGTTAGCGTGTTGGGAGCCTGATCCCTAGCGTGTCCGTCAGCGTGTTGTCAGCGGTCGTTAGCTTGTCTGTTAGCACGTTGGGTTAGCGTGTCGTCAGCGTGTTGTCAGCTGTGTCGTTATCTTTCGTTACGTTGTCTCAGCGTGTCGTAGTAGCTTGTCAGTTAGGCGTGTCAGTAGCGTGTTGTCAAACGTGGTCCGTCAGCGTGTCGTTAGCTTGTCGTTAGCGAGCGTGTCGTTAGTGTTCGTTCAGCGTGTCGTCAGCGTGTCCGGGTTAGTCCGTGTCGTCAGCGTGTGGTCAGCCTTGGTCAGCGTGCTCGTCAGCGTGTTTTCAGCGTGTTGTTAGCGTGTCGTCAGCGTGTCGTTAGCGTGTAGTCAGCTTGTCCGTTTAGCGTGTGGTCGCGTGATTGTGGTAGAGTAGGGTCAGGTGTCGTGTTAGCGTTCGTCAGCGTTCCTATGTCAGCGTGTGTCAGCGTGTCAGTCACGTGTCGTTAGCGCACGTGTGTGTCGTTAGCGTTCGTCAGCCGTTGTCGTTTAGCGGTGTCAGCGTCTTCAGCGTGCGTCAGCGTGTCGTCAGCGTGTCGTTAGCTTGTCGTTAGCGTGTCGTCAGCGTGTCGTCAGCGTGTCGTTAGGTGTGTCGTGTGTCGTCAGCGTGTCGTTAGCGTGTAGTCAGCGTGTCGTTAGCGTGTAGTCAGCTTGTAGCGTTAGCTTGTCGTTAGCTTGTCGTTAGCGTGTCGTCAGCGTGTCGTTAGCGTGCAGACTCCACTCAGCGCAGACAAACTCAACACTTTCCAGAAAGACTTTATTGAATGTGAGTTGGAGCTACAACAGAACACAGTCTGAGTCTTTCTCTCTCCTGCGGCCGCTCTGTGAACTCTGACCTCGAGCCTGAAACACAAACACAAGTGTCAGCATCACAAAACACTGAAGAAGAATAAAAACACCACCAGAGGCAGAAGTGCCCCTCAGAAAAAGGAAAAACAAGAACTGAACAGCAACAGGAGATGGAACAACCAAGTTCAAGTAACGGCCGCACAATAAGACATTTGTGCCGTTCTGTAACAGGGTTTATTTGTTTTTGGCATCAGACTTGGTGTCGGTGCAGAGTCTGGGGAGGTTGTGAATCCAGCTCTTTGTGAGGTTTGGTACCAGGAGCAGGCGGGGGACGTTCAGGGGGCCCTTCATTAGGAATGGACTTCCCTCAGGTTTTGGGTTCAGTGCATGTTCTTGGCATTATTTTTTCATTTCTTCATCTGTCACATGTTTCTGGGCTTCTCGTGTTTGTGTGTCGTTTTCAACCAGAGAGTTTTATAGCATTGGTAAACTGACAAGAGCAAAATCAATACAACCAACCCCATGGCATCAGAAGTGTTCCGAGTAGAATCCTTTAATGTTAACGGTATACTGAACCCAATCAAGGTTTTGAACGTAAAGACAAAGAGGGCAGATAAGTACTGCTTAAAGGAACAATTACTGGAAAGGTTTTTATTCTATTTAATGTGTATGCTCCACCAGGGGGCGATATCACCTTCTATACTGATGTCATGGACCTGACTGTAAACCACTCTGAGGGAACCCTAATCTGTGGCGGCGATTGGAATCTTCACATTCAGCCTACATTAGACGTGTCGACCTCCAGAGGCGCTGGAGGAACAATGAAGTTCTGTAAATGAAGAATATAAGACTGATTGACATCGGGTGGGATATGAACCCTAGGGCGCGCCAGTGTACACATTTTTCTAATCAACATACAATCTACTCCCAAATAGACTACTTTCTGTGTGATAAAGGCACAACAGACCTAAGTGATCATGCTCCTTCTACATCTCTGTAGACTTGGAGGAAAGACAAAAAAACACACTTTGGAGGTCCAAGTCCAGCCTGCTTAAGACCCTTTGTTTAAGGACAACATGTCCAACAACATGAAGACTTCTCTGGAGGAAACGTCCCCGCCCATCCTCTGGGACGCTTCCAAAGCAGTTCTGAGAGGAAACGTTATGGCCATAGCCTCCGGAAAAAAAACCAAACAAGACCAAATTCATTCATCATTTGAAACATTCTATAAAAAAAATTATTTTCGAAAATCTTAAAAGATAAAATAGATTAAATAAATACTTTTTGGTGTCCAAAAAAGTATTTATTTATTTTGCTTTTCTGTCATAAAAAGGAGCTGAAATAACAGTGTTGGAAATAAAGGAAAGACCGACTTGACTGTGCCTCATATAGACCCATTTTCTTTCTGCACTCACAACTGTAAATTTAACTGTAAATTCTTGTGTACATAGTAAGCCTATTGTTATTTTATACTACAATAATTTAACATTGTTTCCTAATGCATGCCCTTTTGATTTCATAGATGTTTTTATTATTGCTCAGTGTTTTATGTTGCACCTTAAGGCCAAAACAAGCTCCTGTGTTTGTGAATTCTGTTCATTGACAATGGAAATAAACCTTTTTTGATTCTGATTCAGATTTCTATTCTGAATGTGGACTATGGTTTATACTGCAGCAGTAGCAGTAGCAGTAGTAGCAGCATTAGCATTAGCAGCATTAGCAGCAGCAGTAGCAGCATTAGCATTAGCAGCATTAGCATTAGCATTAGCATTAGCATTAAAATTAGCAGCATTAGCATTAGCATTAGCAGTAGTACCGGCTGTGTGGTGCTCGGGGCTGCACTCGGCTGCTGCTGTTGCTGTTGTTGATATTCTTCTTGTTGAAGTTGTCGCGCGAGTTCTGCGTCGCTGAGAGAAACGGGGTCTCCTCCGCTCTGCTGCAGGGACACGGCCACCAGGAAGTCCTGAAGTACACACAGTAGTCTGGTTATAGTCCCGGTCTTACCTGGTCTATCTGGGCGGCTGTAGTCTGGTTATAGTCCCGGTCTTACCTGGTCTATCTGGGCGGCTGTAGTCTGGTTATAGTCCCGGTCTTACCCTGGTGCTATCCTGGCGGCTGTAGTCTGGTTAATTAAGTCCCGGTTTACCTGGTCCTATATGGGCGGCTAGGCTGGTAGTCTGGTTAAGTCCCACCGCTGCTCCTTACCTCTGGTCTTATGCGTCCGTATAGTCGCTTTATCCGGCATACTCTGCGTCCGCTATCTGGCCGGCTGTAGTCTGGTTTATAGTCCCGTCTTACCTGGCTCTATCTGGCGGCTGTAGTCTGGTTATAGTCCCGGTCCTTACCTTGAGTGTCTATTCTGGCGGTCTTCTTGCTAAGTCTTTATAAGTCCTGGCCTTCGTGGCTACACCGCGTGCTGAATCGGAGTCGCAGAAGTCTTCCGTCTCCTCTTCCAACGTTGTCTGCAGTGAGCTTCCCAATCAGACCGCTCCTCCGACTGGAAGCCACTCGATCTGTGACCAGCAGTTAGCCGACGGTCGCCTTCGCGTCAGATGACGGTGCGAGTGAGGTGTAGTGAGCGAGTGTGTATAGTCGCGTCGCCTATGGGAAGTACACGGAGTACTAGTGATTCAGAGCAGTACATCGGTCGCCAGGGGTTTCTACAGGCAAGAGCAGGCACAGGGTCCGCCGTAGTACCCTGATGGCGCACCATCTATCCACCAGATAAAAGTTACCAATTCTACTACTGTGGAGAGTACACGCCCCTGTAACCCTCTATTTTCAGAGCAGAGCTCTAAAACACTAAGAAAAGCAACACTTAAACGTGCCTTTAATTCAATCTATTTGTGTGACTGAAAGTGCTGAAATGGGGCAATTAAGGTTTGGATTAGGATCAAGTTCAAGGTTCAGATTCAGTCCGTTTTGAGTCCGTTTTGTAGTCCCGTTTTGAGTCGTCGATCTGGTCCGTGTCTGGTCCGTTGGTCGGTGGTCCCGTGTCCATGAGACCCGTCGGTCCGTTCGCGTATGGCCGACTTGGCTTTGGTCCGTCGGGTCGTGGGGTCGCCTTGGTGTGGGAGTCTGTGGGTCCTTTGGTCAAGTTGGGTCCTGTGGTCCGTGTGGGTCCGTGTGGTCGTCCCGTGGGTCTGCTGCGGTGCCTTGTTAGAGTCCTCGTCCGTTTTTGCGGCGAATTTTGGTCCTCCCGTGTGTCCCCTCGTCGTGGTTCCCGTGTGCGGTCCCGTGTGAGTCCTGTGTTGGTCCCGTTTTCGTGGTCCCGTTTGGGTCCCGTTGTGTCCCGTGTAGGGTCCCGTGTCGGGTCCCGTGTGGGTCCCGTGTGGGTCCGTGTGAGTCCCGTGTGGGTTCCCGTTTTGGGTCCCGTTTGGGTCCCGTTTGGGTCCCGTGTGGGGTCCGCGTGTGGGTCCGTGTGGGTCCCGTGTGGTCCCGTGTGGGTCCCGTTTTGGTCCCGTTTTGGGTCCCGTGGTCCGTGTGGTCCCTGTGGGTCCCGTGTGTGGCCCGTGTGGGTCCCGATGTGTTAGTCCCCGTGTGGGTTCCCGTTTTGGAGCGTGGCGCGCTGTGTTTGTGTCTGTGTCCCCCGGCTGACCCGTCCCGTGGCTCCCCCGTGTGCGGTCCAGTGTGGGTCCCGTCGTGCATCAGTCTCTGGTGGGGTCCCGTTTTGGTTCCCCTTTGGGTCCCCGGCATGCGTATCTCTCACTGTCCCGGGCTATCACGTGCAGTCCCCCGTGTCGAGGTCCGTGTGGGTCCCGTGTGGGTCCCGTGTGGGTCCCATCTGTACCTGGTTCTTGGTGATGGTGCTGAAGTGGTTGTTCCTGAAGAACACTGACACTTCTCCTTCTCGGACTCTGGACGTGAGCTCACAAAGACCGTGGTACGAGAGCTGAGACGCCGTGGACTCCAGGAACTGCTCTGCCACCAGACCTGAGGGTCAGAGGTCAGAGGTCAGACACACCAGTGCGACTCCCTAAATGGTGGGCATTTCGCTCCATGTCCCAAAGCCCTGACCTTAACCAGACAAATGTGAAAACTAAGCATTCGAGTCGTTAGCCCCTACAGCAGACCACGCCCCTACAGCAGACCACGCCCCTGCAGCAGACCACGCCCTCTGATATGACTTTCCGTCTGTAGTGATGATCGTCCTCAGCCCTGACTCACCGCAGACGGCGCTCGTGTCAGTTTGTGCGTCTCATGAGCTAAAGAGAATCTGAAGAGTTCAAACGCTTCAGGTCGTGTTCCTCAGATTGAAATCATATTTGTGAAGTTGTAGAAAAAGCTTCAGTCGTTTCATCTGGACTGTTTTAGAAACAAAACGTTTCGACTCTCGTCCAAGAGTCATTCTCAATCTGTGAAACGAGTCTGAGAACTACCATCGAAACCAACCTGGATGGGCCTATTGTTCACTGACTTTGGCTGCCTCTTCCTTGAGAACCTGATTAGCATCCGAATGCCTCGGGCGTCTCCATGGTTTCAGCAGACCATTATAAACAATTTGAAGGTTGAATCTTAAACCTCCATTACCATTTAAGGAAGGATTCTCTTTTTTAACAAAGATTGCCTCCTTGGCTCCTCCTTAGCTCCTCCTTAGCTCCTCCTTAGCTCCTCCTTAGCTCCTCCTTAACTTCTCCTTAACTTCTCCTTAACTTCTCCTTAACTCCTCCTTAACTCCTCCTTAACTCCTCCTTAACTTCTCCTTAACTCCTCCTTAACTTCTCCTTAACTCCTCCTTAACTCCTCCTTAACTCCTCCTTAACTCCTCCTTAACTCCTCCTTAACTTCTCCTTAACTTCTCCTTAACTTCTCCTTAACTTCTCCTTAACTTCTCCTTAACTTCTCCTTAGCTCCTCCTTCAAACAACTCTTCTCCTGCTCAGAACCTTCTCCTCACTGTCTTCAATAGAGATGTTTGTGGCTTTGAGATGAAGATGCACGGCGCTCTGGGGTCCTGAACTCGAGTGTCTTCTGTGCTGATAAAGCCTCTTGTGCAGTGGCTGTTTAGTCTCACTATGTGGCGCTCTTTCTTCACTGTATTGACCTCCTTTTCAGGCATTGCTCCGTGTTTAGTACCGTTACGTGGATGACACTTTTGTGACAATTAAGAAACAAGAGCTGAAGCCTTCTCAGAGCACATCAATGCTTGGCCTTTCTTGATTGTTCCACGTCAGAGGAGAAGACGGGAAGCTCCAGATAGAAGTATGAAGGAAACCCACACACACGGCTAACCACCCACTACAGCGCCACCTGGAGGTGATCAGGACACTACACACAGAGCACAAGAGGTGCCCACCAGCTCAGAGGGCAAGAGGAAAGAGGAAACACACGTCCAGAATGCTCTCTCAGCCTGTGGAGACCCGACTTGGGCTCTGAACAAAGTGAAGAGAACCAATAAGCAGGACAAAAGGGACAAAAGGGAAACAGAACCAAGAAGAAGTTTTCTTCTATCCTTATGTCTCTTCTTGCCCTCATGTCTCTGTCCCTTCATGACTCTGTCCCTCATTTGATCCCTCCTGCCCCTCCCTTATGTCTCTATCCCTTATGTCTCTGTCCCTTATGACTCTGTCCTCTTATGACTGTCCCTTATGACTCTGTCCCTGTATGACTCTGTCCCTTATGACTCTGTCCCTTATGGACTCCTGTCCCTTATGACTAGTTCCTTATGACTACTGTCCCTTATGACTCTGTCCCTCATGTCTCTGTCCTTATGTCTCTGTCCCTCATGTCTCTGTCCCTCATTCTCCCTCATGTCTCTTGTCCCTCATGTCTCTGTCCCTCATGTCTCTCTGTCCTCATGTCTCTGTCCCTCAGTCTCTGTCCCTTATGTCTCTGTCCCTCATGTCTCTGTCCCTCATGTCTCTGTCCCTCATGTCTCTGTCCCTCATGTCTCTGTCCCTCATTCTTGTCCCTTATGTCTCGGGACTGTCGGAAAAACTGCAAAGGATTTTTAGACAACACGAAGTCCCTGTTTATTTCAAACCAGGAACACGTTAAGACACAAACTGGTCCAGCCTAAGGACAAGATGATGTAGTGTATTCTGTCCAACGCAGGTGAAGAAAGTGGTAAAGAGCGCCCACATAGTGAGACTAAACAGCCACTGCACAAGAGGCTTTATCAGCACAGAAGACACTCAAGTTCAGGACCACAGAGCGCCGTGCATCTTCATCTTAAAGCCACAAACCACTCTATTGAAGACAGTGAGGAGAAGGTTCTGAGCAGGAGAAGAGATGTTTGAAGGAGGAGTTAAGGAGGAGTTAAGGAGGAGTTAAGGAGGAGTTAAGGAGGAGTTAAGGAGGAGTTAAGGAGGAGTTAAGGAGGAGTGAAGGAGGAGTTAAGGAGAAGTTAAGGAGAAGTTAAGGAGAAGTTAAGGAGAGAGAAGGAGGAGTTAAAGAGGAGTTAAGGAGGAGTTAAGGAGGACATCTTTGTTAAAAAAGAGAATCCTTCCTTAAATGGTAATGGAGGTTTAAGATTCAACCTTCCAGTTGTTTAGAATGGTCTGCTGAAACCATGGAGACGCCCGAGGCATTCTGATGCTAATCAGGCACTCAATGAGGAGGGAACCGGTCAGTGAAAAATAGGATGTAGATGGCCCATCCCAGTTAGTTTCGATGACCCATTATCAGGGGGTCCCGCCCTGTGGGATATAAACCTTCTCAGACGTGTTTCACAGATTGAGAATGACTCTTGGACGAGAGTCGAAATGTTTTGTTTCCAGATGAAACGACTGAATCTTCTTCTACAATGGAACCCTGCTGGACGAATGAGGGATTACACGCCATGTTAGTGACATGAGTAGAATGTTGTGACCTTCTGAGACTTTGCTGCTTTCCGCTGAGTGTTTACAGTCGATAATCTTCTCCACGAGCTGATTATACGTGAGTTTCCCCACGGTCGCCACCGTCTCCGGACTCTGAGGAGAGAGACCGGGTTTAGATCTGGTTTAGATCTGGTTTAGACCTGGTTTGAACCTGGTTTGGACCAGGTTTAGACCAGGTTTGGACCAGGTTTAGACCAGGTTTAGACCAGGTTTGGACCGGGTTCAGACCGGGTTCAGACCGGGTTCAGACATGGTTTGGACCTGGTTCGGACCTGGTTTGGACCAAAGTTCTTATTCTGATCCAGTCCTGGTCCAGTTCCGGTCCTGGTCAGGTTCCGGCCCTGGTCCAGTTCTAGCTCTGGTCCAGGTCCAGGTCCAGGTCCAGGTCCAGTACCTGTGGGTCGAGCAGCCAGCCGTGGTACAGAGGAATGTCCAGGAGGTCGAACACGATGCATTCAGGCGTGTACTCGAAGTCCGAGACGCCAGTGAAGCGAACGTTCACGTCTAAACCTGTGCAGAGTTTGGGCAGAACGGCCATCGCGTCGCTCATGTTCTGCAACGAGAAACGAGAGAGGTCAGGACATGAGCTGCAGAGGTGAAGAGGTCAGGACATGAGCTGCAGAGGTGAAGAGGTCAGGACATGAGCTGAAGAGGTGAAGAGGTCAGGACATGAGCTGAAGAGGTGAAGAGGTCAGGACATGAGCAGAGGTGAAGAGGTGAGCTGCAGAGGTCAGGACATGAGCTGCAGAGGTTCAGGACATGAAAGCTGCAGAGGTCAGACATGAGCTGCGGACAGGTCTGAGGTCAGGACATGAAGCTGGAGAACACGTACCTGCTGGAAGTTCAGCTCCACTCCTTTACTCTTCTCTCGGGGCGTGACCGACAGAACGCACTCACCTGAGCACAGACAGATTCATGATTGGACGACGGTGTAAACTCGGGTCTGAGGGTGGGCTGTGATTGGCTGAGGCTTACCCAGGTGAGTCATCAGGTCTTCGGTGGTCACAACCTCAGTCTGAGCCGGCAACTTGGCCTGAAACAAAGGAGAAGGTCAGAGGAACCCTTTCAGCAGGTCTTTCATAACTTTACTTTAGCATTCAGAAGAACAAGATTATATAAAGCTGGTCACGAACCAGGAATTGTGATCTGTTTGAGGGTCAGAGGGTCTGAAGAACAGCGGGTCAGAGGTAAGGGTCAGAGGGCAGAGGATTTACCTTCCAGCGCAGGAACAGTGTGTTCATGATGGCCAGCAGGGGGCAGGGTCCATTCTGGCTCTGAGTGATGATCGGAGTCCGTTTCTCTTTCCACGTGATCCACTTCACCAAATACACTTCCTGTGGAGGCGGGGCTGAGGTGGGAGGGGCTTGAGGGCGAGACAGGCGTGGCTGCGGAGGTGGAAGGGACTAAGTCTGCAGGGGGTGGGGCTATGGCTGCAAGGGGCGTGGATACAAACTGCAGGGGGCGGGGTAATAGAGGGGGGTGTGGTAAGCGGCACAGGAGGAGAGGGTTTCTGTTGATGTGGGAGGGGTTTCAGCAGATGTGGGTGTAGCTTCAACAGATGTGGGCATGTCTGATGTTAAAGTAGGCGTGGCTATCAAAGAGGAGGGTGGGGCTACAGCTGCACTTCCTGTGAAAATCTGAAACGACAGGTTCAGGTAAAACGTCAGTTTCACTATGAATTCGATCAATGTATTATGTGTCCATGAGTGTCAGCACTGCTGCCATGGCAACAACGGCCTGGGCCAGAGGTGCACAACACGCCACAAGTGCTGATGGCAAAAAGAAAACATACAAAATGCTTTGCAAAACTGCCAATCCCAGTGCTGAACCAGGACTAACTCAAAACAGCTCTAAAGAAGAATTAAACAAGGGCTAAACCAAGAACCCAAACCAAGGTCCCAAACGCGCCAATACCAAACCAGGCCCAAACCAGGTCCAAAACCAGGCCCAAACCAGGTCTAAACCAGGTCCCAAAAACCAGGCCCAAACCAGGTCCAAAACCAGGTAAACCAGGTCTAAACCAGGTCTAAACCAGGTCTAAACCAGGTCTAAACCAGGTCTAAACCAGGAGGTCTAAACCTGAACCAGCTGAACCAAACCAGGTCCAAACCAGGTCTAAACCAGGTCTAAACCAGGTCTAAAACCAAGCCCAAACCAGGTCCAAACCAGGTCTAAACCAGGTCTAAACCAGGTCTAAACCACCAGGGTCTAAACCAGGTCTAAACCAACAGGTCCAAACCAGGTCCAAACCAGGTCTAAACCAGGTCCAAAACCAGGTCTATAAACCAGGTCTAAACCAGGTCTAAACCAGGTCTAACCAGGTAAACCAGGTCTAAACCAGGTCAAACCAGGTCCAAACCAGGTCTAAACCAGGTCTAAACCAGGTCAAACCAGGTCTAAACCAGGTCTAAACCAGGTCTAAAACCAGGTCCAAACCAGGTCAAACAAGGCAAACCAGGTTCCAAACCAGGTCTAAACCAGGTCTAAACCAGGTCTAAACCAGGTCTAAACCAGGTCTTAAACCAGGTCTAAACCAGGTCCAAACCAGGTCTAAACCTAAACCAGGTCTAAACCAGGTCTAAACCAGGTCCAACCAGGTCTAAACCAGGTCTAAACCAGGTCCAAACCAGGTCTAAACCAGGTCTAAAACCAGGTCCAAACCAGTCAAATCCAGGTCCAAACCAGGTCTAACCAGGTCAAACAGTCCAAACAGGTCTAAACCAGGTCTAAACCCCAAACCAGGTCAAACCAGGTTACCGTCCTACAGTCTAACATCTACAGTCTACCCTAACCAGCCACAGGGTCACCGCAACCAGGTACTAAACCAGTCTAAACCAGTCTAAACCAGGTTAAACCTCAACCAGGTCTAACGTGCTAAACCAGGTCTACGGCCAACCACTAACAGGCTAAAAACCAGTTAAACCAGTCTATGCTAACCAGGTCTAAAACCAGCTCAAAACCAGTCAACCAGGTCTCAAACCACGTCTAAACAGGTCTAAACCAGGTCTGAACCAGGTCTAAACCAGGTCTAAACCAGGCAACAGGTTAAAGTCTAACACTCCAGGTTACAGCTAAACCAGGTCTTAAACCAGTTACGTAAAGTCTAAACCAAGCCCAACCAGGTCTAAACGGTCTAACCAGGTCTAACGTTAAACCAGCAACCGTCTAAACACCAAACCAGGTCTAAACCAGGTGTGTAAAACCAGGTTCTACCACCCAAACCAGGTCTCATACCAACCAGGTCTAAACCAGGTCTAACCAAAACCAGGTCTAAACCAGTCTAAACCAGTCTAAACCAAGCCAAACCAGGTCTAAAGCCCTAAACCAGGTCTAAAACCAGGTCTACCAAACCAGGTCTAAACCAGTAAACCGGTCTAAACCAGGTTCTAAACCAGAAACCAGGTCTGAACCAGTCTAAACCAAGCCCAAACCAGACGTCTAAACCAGGTCTACGCTAACCAGGTCAAACCAGGTCTAAACCAGTCTAAACCAGGTCTAAACCAGGTCATAAACCAGGCCACCAGTCAAACTACAGGTCTGACCAGTCTGAACCAAGTCTAAACCGTCTAACAGGTCTAAACCAAGCCCAACCAGTCTAAACCAGGTCAAACCAGGTAACCATCTAAACCCCAGAAACCACGCAACCGCTACAGCCACCAGGTCTAAACCAAGCCACTCAAACCAGGCAACCAGCAACCAGGTCTAAACCAGGTCTAAACCAGGTCTAAACCGTCTAAAAACCAATCTGAGCTACCAAGCCCAAACCAGGTCACCAGTTTAAACAGGAACAGGTCTTAAACGCCACGTCAAAACCAGGTCTAAACAGGTCAAACCAGGTCTAAACCAAGCCCCAAACCAGGTCTCAAACCAGGTCTAAACCAGGTCTAACCAGGTCTAAACCGTCTAAACAGGTCTAAACCAGGTCTAAGCCAAACCAGACCCAAACCAGGTCACGCTACACCCCTTAAAACAGTCAAACAGGTCTAAGCCAAACCAGGTCTTAAAGTCACCAGGTCTAAAACCAGGTCTACAGCCCAACCAGGTCACAGTCTAACCAGTCTAAACCAGGTTAACAGTCTAACCAGTTACCAAGCCACAGTCAAGAACCAGTGGCTAAGTCTGAAAACCAGGGCAACCAGGCTAACAGGCAACCATGACAGTCGACAGTACGTCTAACCAGGTCTAAAACCAGGTCTAAACCAGGTTTAACCAGGTCTAAACATTAAGTCAAACATCTAAACAGCAAACAGCTAACCAGGTACTGAACCAGGAGGTCTAAACCAGGTCTAAACCAGGTCTAAACCAGGTCTAAACCAGGTCTAAACCAGGTCTTAAACCAGGTCTCAAACCAAGCGCAAACCAGGTTCAAACCAGAACTGAACCAGGTCTGAACCAGGTTTAGACCATGACTCTAAACCAGGTCTAAACCAGGTCTAAAACACAAACCAGGTCTAAACCAAGCCCAAACCAGGTCTAAACAGGACTAAAACCAGGTCTCAAAACCAGGGTCAAACCAGGTCTAAACCAGGTCCGAACCAGGTCAAAACCAGGGTCTTAAACCAAGCCCAAACCAGGTCTAACCAGGTCCGAACCAGACTAAACCAGGACTAAACCAGGTCTAAACCAGGACTGAACCAGGTCTAAACCAGGTCTGAACCAAGCCCAAACCAGGTCTAAACCAGCCCAAACCAGGTCTAAAACCAGGTCTAAACCAGGTCTAAACCCAAGCCCAAAACCCAGGTTTCTAAACCAAGCCCAAACCAGTCTCAAAACCAGGTCAAAACCAGGTCTAAACAGGACTAAAGCGGGTCCAAACCAGGTCCAAACCAGGTCTAAACCATGTTAAACCAGGTCTAAACCAAGCCCAACAAACAGGTCTAAAACCAGGTCTAAAACCAAAGCCAAACCAGTCTAAACCAGGGTTCTAAACCCAGGTCCAAACACAAGCCCAAACCAGCGTCCCAACACAGTCTAAACCCAGGTCTTAAAACCAGGTCTAATCCAAGCCCAAAACCAGTGTCTAAACCAGGTCTAAACCAGGTCTAAAACCAGTGCTAACCTAGAAAATGAAAAATAGTCCACAAGATTTAAAAACAAATACAAAAACAAAGATATTTGGAAGATGGTCGTGAGTTGGATTAAATTGCTTAGAGGGGCTGATTTGGCCCACGGGGCACTTATATTGAATAGCCCAGGATTAGACCTTCTGAACGGGAAAAAGTCTTGTGGTTAAACAAGAACAATTCTGCATTCACAAGTTCCATAGATCAATGGGAGGTCTCAACCATCTGTAGAACCGGTTTGGCTGTTGTTTGTTTGTTCATTTTCAGTTCAGTGTGCTGTTTAACATGCACTAGCAGCTTGTGAGATGTCCAGTAGAGGGCGCTCCAAGCCTTTAACATGATAGAGGTGCTTCGTGTGACATCTACAGTACCTGGCGTAAAACACATACTTTGAAGACGCTACAACTACGAGTATGGTGCAGCGTACCAGTTACCCAGGTACTTGGAACCCACGCCATACTGGATGATGGATCTGAATAAGCTGCCCTCTTCAACTGGGTCTTCATGGTGGCGAGACAGAAGAGCTCCAGGGATGGTCTGCACCATCCATGGAGCTACTGATTCCTTCACAGAGACTCCTTCCGCTTCCTGGGCACCACCATCACCCACGGACCTCAAGTGGGAGCCCTCCATCAGCTCCCTCATCAAGAAGGCCCAGCAGAGGATGTACTTCCTGCGCAGCTGAGGAAAGGGCCAAGCTCCAGAGGCAGAGGATGATGCAGTTCTACACGGCCATCAGAGCGCCCTCTGCTGGGAGCCACAACCAGGGACAAACAGGAAGACTACAGCGCCCTCTGCTGAGAAGGTGATCGGCTGCAGACTTCCATCTCTGCAGGACCTGTACGTCTCCAGGGCTCTGGGACGAGCAGGTCGGATCACAGCTGACCCCTCTCACCCTGGACATGGACTATTTGAACCACTCCCCTCTGGTAGGAGGCCACTCCCCTCAGGCAGGAGGCCACTCCCCTCTGGCAGGAGGCCACTCCCCTCTGGCAGGAGGCCACTCCCCTCCCCTGTAAATGTAACTGTAATCTTGTGTACATAGTAAGTCTATTTTTATTTTATACTATAGTAATAAATTGTTAAATATATATAATAAATTAAAAAGTCTCTTAACGCCCTTTGGATTGAATATATGTTGTTTTATTGTTGCTCAGTGTTTTGTGTTGCACCTTTAACGCCGAGACAAGTTCCAATGTTTGTGAAATTTGTTCAGTGACAATGGCAATAAACTCTTTTCTGATTCTGATTTCAGAGCCAGGCAAGTGCTACAAGAGACACCAAGCTTCCACTGCCAGAGAGCTGAACCTCGCCCGCCACACTTCACCCATCCAAGCTCTGCAGGAGAAATATCGCCACTGCCCACTATCAAGGATGCCCAGCCGCTGCTGCTGATTGGGTCGGATTATTCCAGTCCAGTGGAACCGGTATGTCTCCCCCTGGAGGACCTGCAGCAGTGCACACCAGGCTCGGATGGACTCTCCAAGGTCCTACAAGCCTCTAACACCATCAGTTGTCCCCACAACAGTGCCTTTGTGGCTCTGGATATTTTGCCGTACGGAAGCGAGCGGTTGAGGGCCAGGTCAAGGCAGGATGCAGAGGCAGTTTGCGTGCTGGAGAAGAAGACCACAAGAGTAATGGTAGATAGAGAGAACAGGTATACCACTCCGTTGCTGTGGAAACAGCATATCCCACCACTTCATGCCTCAAAGGAGGTGGAGCTGCAATCTATTCCAGAGATCCACAAACTCATTGAAGCTGGACATGTCAAACCCATTCCCCTCGCCAAGGCTGAGGAAAGCAATGGTCCATTCCCCACCACATGGTGCAGCATAATCACAGACATCCAATCGTCTTTAACTGCTTCTTCACATTCAACGGACAGAGCCTGAACGACAACCTCCTTCCTGGTCCTACACTTGGAGCCAGCCTTTTGGAAGTCCTGCTCAGGTTCAGAGAGCACCCAGAGCACTCAGCAGCGATGTGAAAGGAAAGTTTCTCCAGGTCCGCCTTCTGGAAGAGGTCAAACTATTTCTGTGCTTCCTGTGGCGAGATGCTAAAGTGGACATGGACCCGACCATCTATGAGTGGCAGGTGCTCTCATTTGGCACGACATGCAGCCCATGCTGTGTCCAAAGGTACACTGACCCAGAAGATGCACGTCACCATCCTGACATGTGGCCAGAGAACCTGTTGGTCTTGTTTGTTTGCTGTCATTTCAATTCAGTTGCTGTTTACATGCACTTGTAGCTTGCGGAATGTCCAGTAGAAGGCGCTCCGGCCTTTGCATGATAGAGTGCTTTGTGACTTCCATTCCTTTCCACTTTGATCTCATGTGCTTTGAAGATAACAACATCTTCAAAGCACATGAGATCATATTTTTTGTGGAGTAGCGTGGGACACATGCTTTGAAGACATACAGCGACAGTAGGTGGCAGTACATGCACCTTTCGGTTGTCAACCGCCATTAAAAGTAACACAACAACAACAACAACAACGGCGAGTTGATTCAAACAGCGATTTGAGAGATTTGATCAATCAGAAGAATCCGAGAAGGAGAGAAAGTGACCTGAGTGTGTACCTGTGAGGTCCAATAAAGCTCCTGACCCGTCGCCGTGTCTCCTCATTCTCTTCACTCACCTGAACATATCAATGCTGTCCTGACCGACACCCTGCGGTGATGGCAAACCAGTATCCAAACATCTAAAACATCACATTATTACAGTCCTCATTACCGGAGGGTTAGCGTTAGCCTCAGGGTTAGCGTTAAACTCAGGGATAGCGTTAAACTCAGGGTTAGCGTTAAACTCAGGGTTAGCGTTAAACTCAGGGTTAGCGTTAAACTCAGGGATAGCGTTAAACTCAGGGTTAGTTAAACTCGTTAAACTCAGGGTTAGCGTTAAACTCAGGGTTAGCGTTAAACTCAGGGTTAGCGTTAAACTCAGGGTTAGCGTGGGCCTCAGAGTTCGCGTGGGCCTCAGTCGCGTGGCTCGGGTTCGCGTGGGCCTCAGGGTTCGCGTGGGCCTCAGGGTTCGCGTGGGCCTCAGGGTTCGCGTGGGCCTCAGGGTTTCGCGTGGGCCTCAGGGTTTGCGTGGGCCTGGGTGGGCCTCAGGGTTCGCGTGGGCCTCAGGGTTCGCGTGGGCCTCAGGTTCGCGTGGGCCTCAGAGTTCGCGTGGGCCTCAGAGTTCGCGTGGACCTCAGTTCGCGTGGACCTCAGGGTTCGCGTGGACCTCAGGGTTCGCGTGACCTCAGGGTTTCGCGTGGGCCTCAGGGTTCGCGTGGGCCTCAGGGTTCGCGTGGCTCAGGGTTCGCGTGGGCCTCAGGGTTCGCGTGGGCCTCAGGGTTCGCGTGGCCTCAGGGTTCGCGTGGGCCTCAGGGTTCGCGTGGGCTCAGAGTTAGCGTGGGCCTCAGAGTTAGCGTGGGCCTCAGAGTTAGCGTGGGCCTCAAGCGTTAGCATGGCCTCAGGGTTAGCATGGGCCTCAGGGTTAGCATTGGCTCAGGGTTAGCATGGGCCTCAGG
Source organism: Chaenogobius annularis (assembly GCA_015082035.1). NCBI lineage: Eukaryota > Metazoa > Chordata > Actinopteri > Gobiiformes > Gobiidae > Chaenogobius > Chaenogobius annularis. The sequence goes on along the minus strand of BJKM01000353.1, from coordinate 283,706 downwards.
GTTAGCATGGGCCTCAGACTCTGACCTGTTTTTTGGCTCGTCCGTCTCGTTGGCTCTTAGCGTCGGCTCTGGCGTAAACCGCCCACTGTGGTGATGTCGTCTGTGATTATGTCGTTTGTGGTGATGTCAGGGTTAGCATTGGCCCCAGGGTTAGCATTGGCCCCAGAGTTAGCATTGGCCTCAGAGTTAGCATTGGCCTCAGAGTTAGCATTGGCCTCAGAGTTAGCATTGGCCTCAGAGTTAGCATTGGCCTCAGAGTTAGCATTGGCCTCAGGGTTAGCATTGGCCTCAGGGTTAGCATTGGCCTCAGGGTTAGCATTGGCCTCAGGGTTAGCATTGGCCTCAGACTCTGACCTGTTTTTGGCTCGTCCGTCTCGTTGGCTCTTAGCGTCGGCTCTGGCGTAAACCCGCCCACTGTGGTGATGTCGTCTGTGATGATGTCGGTTGTGGTGATGTCGTCCGTGATGTCGTCATCGGTGAGGCTGGGGAAGGAGGCGGAGTCAGAGGAGTGCAGTTCGTCTGAAGGCGTCATGGCGGAGCTCTCCTCCACACACAGCTGCACCTCTGGTTCAACACAGCACAAGACCCTTGGGAGTTATTTTTGATGCTTAACTCTACCCCAACACTCGCACTTCAGATGCCCGTTCACAACAAGCCCACACTTCACTCTCACTTCAGTGCTGACAAAACAGGACTTAAAAACACTCACCTGACTCCGCCCTCTCTGCTGCAGACTCCTCCCCTTTCACCCGGACAGGAAGTGACGCGTCCACATCGCCATGAAGATGGTCCACCGACATCTGAGGGCTCGCCATGACTGGACGGCCGCAGATAGCCCCGCCCCCTGCTGCTGTGGTTTTCTGGTGTGTTTAGTTGAGAAAGACGAGGAAAAGATAAGAACTTTAAACCGGAGCAGACGCAGAGAAAGGAAATCTGAAACCACAAAAGGGACACAAAATACAAATGTTTTAAGGATGAAACGATGCCACAACTGAAGTAAACAGGTGTGTCTCCTGCCTCTTACACATTTAAAAAACGTTCCTACGTTCACAACTGAACCCGAGTTGTCGGTAGATTATTCGGTTAATTGTGATTATTCAGGTCATACTGTAATAATCTCTAATATTTTAAAAGCTAAATTTTATTCAATTTGTGTTTCAAAAAAGTACTGCTAAATGTAAAGTACTTTTAATGTGAGTAATAACTTGACTTAAGCATTCCGAGAGTTTGATTTATAAAGCTGCTCACAGACTAAAGGAACCATAATGTGTTAAAATAAATATAAAATAATGAGTCAATAATCGTGAATGTATATAATATATACAATAGAACATATAATATATATATATAATATATATAGCCCTTTAACTCCAGCCCTTTACCCCCAGTCCGTTAACTCCAGCCCTATACCTCCACCCTTTAACTCCAGCCCTTTAGCTTAAGCCCTTTAACTCCACCCTTTACCTTCAGCCCTTTAACTCCACCCTTTAACTCCAGCCCTTTACCTTCAGCCCTTTAACTCCATCCTTTAACTCCAGACCTTTACCTCCAGCCCTGTAACTCCAGCCCCTTAACTCCAGCCCCTTAACTCCAGCCCCTTAACTCCAGCCCCTTAACTCGCAGCCCTTAACTCCAACCTTTAACTCCAGCCCTTTACCTTCAGCCCTTTACCTTCAGCCCTTTAGCTCCAACCCTATTCCTCCACCCTTTAACTCCACCCTTTACCTTCAGTCCTTGAACTACAACCCTTGACTCTCAGACCTTTAACTCCACCCTTTTGTAACTCCAGCCTTTAACTCCAGCCCTGAACTCCAAGCCCTGTAACTCCAGCCCCTTAACTTCCAGCCCCTTAACTCCAGCCCTAACTCCAGCCCTTTACCTTCAACCTTTAACTCTAGCCCTTAGCTCCACCCTTTAGCTCCACCTCTTTATCTTCAGCCCTTATCTTCACCCCTAAGCTCCAGCCCCATCCCTTAACTCCAGCCCGTATGAGTCAGCCCCTTAACTCCAGCCGCCTTAACTCAGCCACTTAAACCTAGCCCTTAATTCCACCGGCCCCTTAACTCACCCCTTAACTCCACCCTTTAACTCCAGCCCCCTTAACTGCAGCCTCTTACTTCCAGCCCTTTAACTCCAGCCCTTAATCTTCCAGGACTCTTAACTCCAGCCCTTAACTCCAGCCCCTTAAACTCCAGGCTCTTAACTCAGCCCCTAACTCCCAGCCCTTTAACTCCAGCCTCTTAACTCAAGCTCTTAACTCCACACCTTTAACTCACCTTGAACTCCAGCTCCGTAACTGCTCCAGCCTTTACTCACCCTTTGACTCCAGCCATAATCCACCCCTTACTCCAGCCCTTAACTCCAGCCCCTTGTAATGCACGCCTTTAACCTCCACCCTTTAACTCCAGCCCATTTAAATCCAGCCCTTAACTCCCAAGCCCTCTTAACTCCAGCCCCTTGTAACTCCAGGCCCTTAACTACCCAGCCCCTTATCCAGCGTCTTAACCACCTTTAACTCCAGCCCCTTAACTCCAGCCCCTTAACTCCACTCCGCCCCTTTTCCAGCCCCTTAACTCCAGCCCCTTAACTCCAGCCCCTTAACTCCAGCCCCTTTAACTCCAGCCCTTTTAACTCCAGCTCCTTTAACTCCACCCTTACTCCAGCCTTCTTAACTCGCCCCTTAATCTCCTAGCCGCTTAACTCCAGCCCCTTAACAGCCTCTTACTCAGGCCCTGTAGACTCAGCCCTTAACTGCCAGCCCATATAACTGCCAGGCCGCCTTTAATCATGCCCCTTAAACTGCATTGCCCTTAACTGCAGCCCTTACCTCCAACCCCTTTAACATGCCCTTAACTCCAGCCCCTTACTTCAGCTCTTAACTCCAGCTCTTTAGACTCCAGCTCTTAACTCAGCCTCTTAACTCAGCCCCTTAACTTCCACCCAATTCCAGCCCCTTAACTCCAGCCCTTTCACTCCAGCCTTTAAAATTCCAGCCCCTTAACTCCAGCCCTTTAACTCCACCCTTTAACTCCACCCTTTACTCCACCCTTTAACTCCACCCTTTAACTCCCCTTTAACTCCACCCTTTAACTCCAGCCCATTAACTCCAGCCCATTAACTCCAGCCCCTTAACTCCACCCTTTAACTCCACCCTTTAGGATCTCTTTGTCAGTTTTCTGAATAATTGAGCCTAAACAAGACGCGTATTGTCCGCTGTTTGGCTGTTGTCAGAGCTCGGCTCTAAGCAGCTTTTGCACACCGTTAGCATTAGCTTTAGCCCTTTAAACCCGACACAAACAGCGGCACGTTAACGCCAAAGTAACAGACAAAAGGCTCACTCCTCCCGGTCAGACTGAGCCGCAAAGCCAGGTCGGACCCCCGCGGCTTACCGGCAGAGACTCCGTGAAGCTCCGGGACGCTCCGTGATCCGTGCGCGGCTCCGGGCTGTTTACATTCCGCTGTCACAAAAAGCGCTGCGTCACGTCCGGAGGCGGGCACACGGGGGGACAAAATTACATAAAAAAATATAACTTAAATTAAAACAAGGGGGGAAATAACAAAAATACACATTCAAATTCAATTTGATAAAAATAAATAATCACAATGAAAACAATTATTATTGAGACGAAGACAATTTATATATTATGATCAAACCACGGGGTTTAGAATCCCATTGGCAATAATGATGTAGGATTAGAAAAACAATGTTTAAATGCACACCAAAATCTGATTAATATCTGATTTATTTTACAAACATTGTTCATTAAGTCACATCACATATTCATCAAGTTACATCACACTATCAAAGCACATTCTAATATTTTGTTGTTGTTGAATATTGCTCTCATAAAGTTTAGAGCAGTTTTCTGAAATATAACGTGTAATTATCTGGAAAACCAGCAGGGGTCGGTACTGCGCCTCCAAGGCCGTTAGCTCTGACGCTAACTCACGCTAAAAACATCTCTGACTAACTTTGACGCACCCATAACTCATTATCAGTGAGAAATAGTTTTCTAGAAAGTGTTTTATGTGTTTGAATAAAAAAAAAACTCACAGGAAGGTGGATTTTACGAATTTATTTGACTCTAGCGAACAGGAAGTGACACCGGAAGCAAATGCGAGTTGATCAAAATGGCGGTGTTTACGATATTAAGAGAAGACGTATGTTAAATCTGGATATCGTGTTTGAGTTTACAAGTGACCGAGGCTGGACTAAGTTTAACGTAAGACCCAACCCTAAACCAGGACTATCCCAGGTCTAAACCAGCTCTAATCCAGGACTAAACCCGGTCTGTCCCAGGCCTGTCCCCGGTGGAACATGTGTCGAGTCCCGGTGCAGCTGAGAGAGTCGGTGAAGCAGCGACTGGCTGCGGCTGCGGAGGAGATCTTTGAGCTTCTGGAGAGAACCATAGCAGAATACGAAGAGGAGAGCGAGAGGCAGAGGACACTGCTGGAACAACTGCTGCAGAGCCGACAGAGCCGGACAGAGCCCGGGACAGAGCCGGGGACAGAGCCCGGGACAGAGCCGGGACAGAGCCGGGGACAGAGCCGGGGACAGAGCCCGGCGAGAGAACATTTGAGAGCTAAAAAACATTTGTGTGTCACAAAGTGCTGTTAAAATCCAGTAAATGCAGTAAAATGTTTAAAGCAGCTCTGATATCAGGGTGTGATACCGACTTCGTGTACAAAGCCTACGTGTGCGTGTGTGTGTGTGTGATTGTGTGTGAGTGGACATCGTATGAGTGTGTGTGTGTGTGTGCGTAAATAAATGATTTTAAAATGTTTTAATCCTAAATAAAACATCAGGTTCTATTATTATTATTATTAGGCCCGAGCGCCACACGCGGGCGAGAGAGAGGCCTATAGGATTTCAGAAATGTACCAAATTTAAATGATCTGCCATTTGCGCACACAAAGTCCGATTTGCATCAAATTCTCATCAGTTGTTGAACCCTTTGGCCTAAACCTACTTGAAGTGAAACAAATTCATTTGGCGCTATAGCCCCCCCTATAGAGGGAAATTAATTTTTATATGCGGAGCAAAAATATTTAGCTTTTGGATATGAAATTTGGCACGGAATTCCATTTCGGCGTCCTGATCAAAAAATCCATTCAGACCCATGTCATATTTGTTACGCCGTAGCCGTAGCGATGACAGAAACCTCCCATGTTCTTCCAATGGGAAAATCGCCAATCTCTGAAATTTTAACATATTTACTAACCTAAAATTTGGCGAGACTCACCTTCAGGAGTGGAACATCAAAAGTTATTCAACTTCTTCTTAAATTACAAAATGATGGTCTTTGTGCGGCGCAGCCACAAACTTTTCCCAAAATATTGACATTTCCGGTCCACAATAAAGCCCCCATTTGTAAAGCAAAGGGGAGAAAGCGCGATAGCGCCACAGATTGGGCAGTAGGTGTAATAAAAGCGTTGCGGGCGGCGTGGCGGTGGCGAGGGCCGATCATTGCCGCTTGCAGTTGTATTTATTATTATTATTATTATTATTATTATTAATAATAATGATTTTATTGTTATATATATATATCTTTCTAATGTAAAGTATCGTGTCGTTCAGAAGAAACATGTTTGAGACACGAGAGACAACAAAATACAACAAATGAAATGTTTCCGTATTTGTTTTCATTTGTCCCGTTTGTGCCGTTAAACGCCCGGCCGCTCGTTGTTCTCTCTCAAATCTGGCAACATCGGGGCCACGGCGCATGCGCATACTCTCCAGTGATGGCGGATTGTGGTATCGCGTAAAAAGTGTCACGGAAGACTTTTGGAGACATGTCGTGCTGCGTGAACTTCTGCAAGAACCGGAGCGACCGGCGCAATGCGGCGATGGGGACCGGTGTCCACAACCTCCGGTTCTTCCGCTTCCCGACGGAACCGAAGCTCCGCAGGCTGTGGATCAAAGCGGCGCGGCGCTGGGACCTGCTCAAGACCAACAACCCGGGGCCCAACCGGAGGATCTGCAACGCGCACTTCATCACCGGTGCGTCCCTCCCGTGTGTCCCGTGTGTCCCGTGTGTCCCGTGTGTCCCGTGTCTCCTCCGCGACTTCACACACACATAGTCCATTATGTTCCACCGTCATGTGAAATACGTTAAACGGGACAGAAAACAACAGTCAGAAGTTTATAATCCTTCACTTTGCTCATGATGAGAAGACACGAACACACTAGAATATGTTATATATAACAAATATGTTTACCATATAACATATGCTATAACATATATTCTTATATACCATAATATTTCATAATATCACATCATGTTTAGAAGTGTAAAAGTTGAAACTAAAGTCACTCGCGCTCTTTTGGCACTTTTTTATTTTGGTGAACTCCGCCATGTTTTTTGTTCACGTGACGTCATCACGTCGTGCGTCTCAAATTTAAAGCGGAAGTACCCGGAAGTAGCCGACCGTTTGAACGTCAGATTAGAAACTGCGCCTGCGCTGTAAATGTAAAAGGGCGGGAATATTTCATTTGTCTTTCCAAGATCTCCTCTGCTGCGATCTGATTGGACGGGAGTAGGACGTGCGCAGGCGATAGGCCAAGGCCGTGGTCTCTGGGCGGAAGTGCACAACACGCCACGGTAACGCGCAATCTCAATACATTTAGTTCATACTTCAATAGTTAGTTAGGACTGGACTAGAACCAGCCAGTTCTGAACTAGAACTAACCCAGAATCAAACGAGGACTAATCGAGTGCTCACCCAGAATTCAACCAGGAAGCAAGATTTTTATTTTAGTCTTTCAACGTTTGGAAGATGGGCCCTTTCCACCGCGGGGCCCTTTTGGGGCCTGTCCAGTTCCAGATCTTCGCTTCTCGTTCCGTTCGTTCTCTGAATTCGCAGAGTCTCAAATAGGATGAGAGTCAGTTCCAGGTGAGAGTCAGTTCCAGGTGAGAGTCAGTTCAGCAGGTCAGACCGTTACGTCCCGTGTAAACATGTGACCGAGAACCTCCGTGTTTTTAAAGTGTTTTTGCCTCCGAGCTTCAGTGCAGCAGGTTCAGACCGTTACGTCCCGTGTAAACATGTGACCGAGGAACCTCCGTGTTTTTAAAGTGTTTTTGCCTCCGAGCTAAAGGCTAACACACGTTAGCTTCAATATAAAACAAACTTGATCAAAGTTCACAGAATGTCGTTGTAAACAGGATAGTTCAGTTTGTGCTGTGATTGGAACATTATTGATCACATTTATTGTACGTTAGCATTAGCATTAGCACATCCTTTTATAAACACACAGATGTGTCTGGACATGTGACTGTAATTATCATCTGGAACTCTTTGACTTCATTATTCATTTATTTTCACGAGACTCGTCTAATGGAGCAGGAAGTGGTTTTTAAGGCAACTACATCAAGCAGGTCCTGTTGTAGGCCGAGTAGATGATGTACCTCCACCCAGTTCGCTCTCCTGTAAACACGCAGCGCCCCCTGGAGTGCACTCCTGTAAAGTGAATATAAAGTGATTTTACTGTTTGTTTTTACAGGAAACTTTTCTCTGGACCCGAGGCATCCGGACTACGTGCCCTCCATCTTCCCCTTCAACAAGAACCGCGAGTACTCCCGCATCACACAGAGTGTCATGAGGTGAGCCCGGGGCTCGAGGGGCCAGGGGGCCGGGGGGCCGGGGGGCCGGAGGCTGGGGGGCCCGGGGGCTCAGGGCCACACGCTTCACTTGTGTGTTTTTCTTGTGAAGGTTCAATCGCCTCGGGAAACGTCGGGAAGTTCCTGGGTATCCATTTTACCCTCTGTCTGCTCCCAAACCCAGTGACGCGACTGAGCACCTGCAGGGAGCTGGACGCCTGCAGAGGCATGAACACCTGCAGGGAGCGGAACAACACAACTATTCAAGTACGAAAGTAAATCAAAGTAAACGAATGTTGCCTCCAACAACATCCGTTTTGTCTTGATGTAAATCCACAGTGGAAATGGCGTGTGTTTGACCTTGTTGACGTGTTTGGGCTGCTCGACCGCGAGCCTCTTCAGAAGTGTCACTGGCGTTGGCGACGCGTCACTGGCGTTGGCGACGCGTCACCGGCGTTGGCGACGCGTCACCGGCGTTGGCGACGCGTCACCGCTGAGGCGTGGTCAGCCTGAACTGAGAAGCACCAGACAAAATACTAATATCAAGACCTGCCACGTCCGTCAGGCTGACCACGCCTCAGGAAGTGACATCAGCTCTGAAGATGTGAGTTTGTCCTCCGTTCTCCTCAAAATGACTTCTCTTTCTCACTTATTTCTAATAAATATTATATTCTATTTACCACATTTACTGTCAAATCAGCCCGGAAATGAGACTCTGCAGCGTTTACAGCCGGAGACATTCTGGACCCCCGAACGTCTTTTCTGCCTTGACCAAACGTCAGCGAAAACCACAACATTTCAGGCCTAAACTCATTTACTAAAATCCATCAAGATTCCATTTTTCAAGCTCTTTTTTCTTTTCTGTTTGTAAAGACCAAATAAAAGTGAATAGAACATTCAAGTTCGATCTGTTTGGGCAGAGACATCTGCAGCGTCCCATCGACTCAAACACTACGGATTATTTACTTTGTCTAATATTTTGGGCCAATGGTTCCAAGTAAACAAGAGTGGGGGCAAGCTCCCCTCTTTCCAGAGGCAGTGGGTCATGTGACCGTTCATTTAATGATTGGTTGTTGGAAGAGCCACAACATTTTTTATGATTAAATCATTTAAGGATTCTGATTCTGTGTTAAGCCTCCAACATTTTAGTTTCTTCTGCAAACCTTTACTTTTTTCTGCCTTTGTTTATTTTTGGCTGGGCCAATGGTAATAATTTTGCCCCTCATAACTGCGTTAGCTGCATCCCAGAGGATGGGTAGGAAAGCAACGCTGCAAATATGTCACCTTTCAGCAAAATGAGTCGTTTTGGCTCTGTCAGCACCGCGAGGGCCCACTTTATGTTCACTCCTCCCCTTCAATGAGCGCCCGCACTATACCGCGTGCTGTAGCGGGCTGACCCCCAGGAGCCTGTAGCGGGCTGACCCCCAGGAGCCTGTAGCGGGCTGACCCCCAAGAGCCTGTAGCGGGCTGACCATTGGTAGTACTGCTGTTTGCTTGCGCTATCACGAAGCTAAGTGGCTACAGCTCACTTCATGGGGGATCACTTCAAACCTTTTTACCTCATGTTTCAAGATGACCTCCAAACATTGCCATGGTGACAGGAATGCTGTCACGTACAACCCCCACGTGGAGATGTATGGCGTCTCAGAAGGAGAAACTTCACGCTTTGAACTTTTTCCATCAAGCGACTTCTTTTGGATTAAAATGAACTCATTTTCTCTCCAAAGACAAAAGCTATAAACTCTGAAAGAACCATGTGCGTTTTTTTGGAGTAACCAATCGTACCTCTGAAGATTGGACCAGAAACTTTGTTCTCACCAGATGAATTTGACTGTACAACAAAATGTTCTCGTGTTCTGCACGGTTCATATCACTGTTTCGGATGACTGCAGGGTAACTTGTGAACAGTGTTTGTAACTCTGCGCCTAAATGTTAATCGTGCTATAACAATAGACGGGGACCTTATTTGCCTGGCTTCTTCTCCCTGAGCACGCTGCTGACTCGGCGAATGTGTGCTGACAGCCAGGGTTGAACCAATAAAACTTGACCAATCGGCCAAAAACCATCGCCCAACAGGTGCAGTCAGCAGAGAGAAGAGAGATCAAACTGAGTTCAGGTCTTCAAGAAGGGAAGAAGACTCTAACACCGGGAGATTAAAGAGAAAACTGGGCTATCATCTCTGCTTCCCTAAGCGATGCTTAAGCTAACACCACGCTGAGAACCCACAGATATAACAAATTACAGAACAGGACCACGCCCGTGCCCGAAGTCTACGCCTAAGACACATCTTTTTTCCCCTCTTCCATATTAAACAAGAATTTCAAGCTGAAAACTCGCGCGATTTTTCCCCAGACGTGATCACTTTAAAGGTGGCATGCGCCATGTCAAACTCAGAGTCAAAGGACTTGGTTTAGTAGACAACTTTTCATAGTCTGAACACACATATGAACTTTGGGACCCAGGACCCAACGCTACGGCCTCTTCATTCCCAAACCACATTAAACAAGCCCTTTAAAAATAAGTATCTACTAATAAACAAAACAATAGTACAACTGGTTTCAAAAGACCAGTCTTTCATTTGAAGCCTGCCGTGTCTAAAAGTTAAAAAGAGACTGTGTCGGAGACTGGTGTCGAAGAACTTTAGTACGGAAGACGTGTAAGTCCGTGAGACGCTGGTGGTCAAGGGCCATCGGTTTCATAACATGGACAGGAGATGATTTCCACAACACAGGAGACTTGGGAAGCTAAACGCTCTAGTCACAGTCCTACTGTTCTATTTAGAGACCCTTGGGACCACCAGAGAGTCCAGCATTTTGAGAGCGAAGTGCTCTGATTGGATGATAAGGTCCTATAGCCTCTTTGAGGTCGGATGGGGCGTGGTCATTTATGGCTTTGTAAGTCAGGAGGAGGAGTTTAAATGTGATTCTAAACTGGACAGGAGCCAGTGAAGAGACTCGAGCACCGGCGTCATGTGCTCTCTTCTTTTTAGTTCCTGTTCGTAATCTTGCTGCTGCATTTTGAACCAGTTAAAGCTTTTTATGGAGCTTTTAGGACACGCTGCAGCAGGAGTTACAGGAGTCTAATCGAGATGTTTACAAACGCATGGAGATGTTTTCTTCAGCATCACTTTTAGGCCACATTTGTCTGATTTTGTCTTTATTACGCAGATGGAAATAGGCTGTTTTACAGGCTTGATTTATGTGGCTTTGAATGAGAGCTCTTGGTCCAATCAGACTCCAAGGTTTCTCTTCCAGTGGATGGCTGGAGGGCACAACTGAAGTGGTCCAGTGGGACCATCTGCTCAGATAAAGGGTCTCATAGATGATTAGGGCCTAGTACGATGACCTTGGGTTTTTTCAGGGTTTCAGAAGCAGATAATGAAGTGTCATCCAGGTTTTTAGATCCTTCACACAAAGCACCAAGTCTGTCTGGCTTGATCGGTCTGATCGGGGTTTCAATTGATAAATACAGCTGGGTGTCATCTGCAGAGCAGTGGTTTTCTGATCATGTGACCTCACGGCAGCAGATAAAGAGGAAACAGAACTGGACTCTCACCAACATCTCTAACATATCTTTTCTCTTTTCAGAGAAGATTTCTCTGGACTCGACACCACCAGAGTCTGTGCCTTCTGTGGGGATCCGGGAACCGAGCCCCTGATGAACGGGCCCCTGCAGGCCATACTCCCGCAGGTCATACTCCCCCAGGACGGTACTCTCGCAGACCAGACCCCTGCAGGCCGTGCTCTCACAGGCCAGACCCCTGCAGGCCGTGGTCTTCGCAGGCCGGACCCCTGCAGGTTGTGCTCTCACAGGCCGGACTTTCACAGACCGAACTTTTTGCAGGCCTAACTCTCGCAGGCCGGCTCTCGCAGGCCGGCCTCGCGGGACTCCTCGTGTCTCAGCCGCCGGCGCTCTCGCAGCGCGGGCTCTCGCATGCCGGGCTCTCGGCAGGCCGGCTCTCGCAGGCCGGGCTCTCGCAGGCGCCGGGCTCTCGCAGGCCGGGCTCTCGCAGGCCGGGCTCTCGCAGGCCGGGCTCTCGCAGGCTCTCCGGCCGGGCTCTCGCAGGGCCGGGCTCTCGCAGGCCGGGCTCTCGCAGGCCGGGCTCTCGCAGGTGGGGCCAGGGCCTGGACACCTGCAGGGAGCTGGGCTTGGCTCTGGAATTCTGCTGAACACTGGACAACTGCAATGGTCCTGTTCTGTCGCAGGGCTCCATCCTCACACTGAACACAGTACAAACACAAGGCCCCATACGCTATCAGGGAGCTGGACACCTGCAGGGATCCGTAGTGTTGCTGGACACCTGCAGGGGAAATGTAAAACTTCCAGAGACTTTACTCCCACGGGTCACCAGAGTCCTGCAGGGGGCGGCACACCAGCAAAGCACCGCACTCGACCTGGGAAGTGTTGTTCTGCCAGGCACTGCACTGCCCACAGGGAGCTGGGCGCCTGCAGGAGCTGGGCGCCTGCAGGGAGCTGGGCGCCTGCAGGAGCTGGGCGCCTGCAGGGAGCTGGACAGTGTAAGTTTACCAAAGTGTCATTAAGTATTCCATGAAAACTTGGAGCAGTGTGAACATTTTTCTGAACACATTACACACACACACAAACCTGTCTCTCTGAACTCTGCCACAGTCTCTCTGAACCCTTCCACAGAAGAAGAAATTTGAAAAACTAGAAATTCTGTCCATAAAAACAATGAACAGAACCGTGGACAAAGGGCAGCCCTGAGGAGTCCCACACGCACTGGGAACAGGTCTGACTTACTGCCGGCAATGAACACAGCTCCTGCTCCGGTCATACAGGGACCAGACAGCCCTGAGCAAAGGGCCCCGGGCCCCGTACTCCCGCAGCACCCCCAAAGGGCACCCCGGGGACACGGTCGAAAGCCTTCTCCAGATCCAACAAAGCACATGTGGACTGGTTGGGCAAACTCCCATGAACCCTCGAGCACCCGATGGAGAGAGTATAGAGCTGGTCCAGTGTTCCACGACCAGGACGAAAACCACTCTGCTCCTCCTGAATCCGAGGTTCGACTATCGGTCGGATTCTCCTCTCCAGTACCCTGGAATAGACCTTACCAGGGAGGCTGAGGAGTGTGATCCCTCCATCCCTGTAGTTGGAGCACACCCTCTGGTCCCCCTTCTTGAACAGAGGGACCACCACCCCGGTCTGCCAGTCCAGAGGGCACCGACCCCGACCGCCACGCGATGTTGCAGAGGCGTGTCAACCAAGACAGTCCAGCAACATCCAGAGACTTTAGGTACTCGGGGCGTATCTCATCCACCCCCGGAGCTCTGCCACCGAGGAGTTTGCCAACAACCTCAGTGACTTCGGCTTGGGTGATGGATGAGTCGCCTCCGAGTCCTCCGTCTCTACTTCCTCTTCAGAAGACGTGACAGTGGGATTTAGGAGGTCCTCAAAGTACTCCTTCCACCGCCCGACGACGTCCCCAGTCGAGGTCAGCAGGTCCCCACCCGCACCGTAAACGGTGTTGGTGGAACACTGCTTCCCCCCTCCTGAGGCGCCGGACGGTTTGCCAGAATTTCTTTGGGGCCGACCAATAGTCCTCCTCCAGGGCCCCCCCGAACTCCTCCCAGACCCGGGTTTTTGCCTCTGTGACAGCACGAGCTGCGGCCCGCCCGGCCCGCCGATACCCCTCAACGGCCTCAGGAGTCCCACAAGCCAAAGAGGCCTGATGGTCCTCCTTCTTCCACCTTCCATCCCTTACTTCCAGTGTCCACCACCGGGTTCGGGGGGGCCGCCCCGCCAGGCACCTGAGACCGTGCGACCACAGCGCTCCGAGCAGCCGCATTGACAATGGAGGTCGAGAACATGGTCCACTCGGACTAACTGTCCCCGGCCTCCCCCGGGATCTGGGAGAAGCTCTCCTGGAGGTGTGAGTTGAAGACCCTGCTGACACGACGTTCCCAACAGACCCTCACTATGTGCTTGGGCCTGCCCAGTCGGTCCGGCTTCCTCCGCAGTCAGTGGATCCAACTCACCACCAGGTGGTCAACGGTTGACAGCTCCGCCCCTCTCTTTACCCGGAGGTCAGATGACACGACAACAAAGTCGATCATTGATCTCCGGCCCGTGTCCTGGTGCCCCCACCAGCCCCCACCAGCCCGCCGCCTCTCCCCGCGGGCAACACCAGAGAAGCGTCCCGCCCCTCTCGAGGAGATGGGTCCAGAGCCCGAACTGTGCGTGAAGTTGAGGCCGACTACATCTAGTCCTGCTCCACCTCCTCCACGAGCTCGGGCTCTTTCCCCAGAGCCAGTTTCTGTGTCCGGAGATCTGGTCTTCGAGGCCCCCGCCGCCGGCCCCCCACCGCCGGCCCGCTCTCTCTGTAAGGGGCCGGTGCAGAGAACATGACAAATACATGAAAAAGACAAATAAAAACCAAAGGCTCGTCCAAAGTAAACGTCTCATTTGGTCCAGTTTGTGTCCTCTCTTTTGTGCTCGTTCTAAAAGTGTCAAACTTAAGACTCGTTAAGAAAAGACTAATTTACGCACTTCGTTACTTGTTTGACTCTGAACTTTGGTTTACATTTTTAAAATGCACTTTCTTTTAAATATGATTCAAATCTCCTGTTTGTTGTTCCCAGCGGCGTCAGGACCAAACGTGGCCCAGATGGTGATTCTCCTGGTCTACCCGCCTCCAGAGACCGTCCCCCCGGAAAGTACGGACCTCTGGTTTTAAAGTGAACTCGGCCCAGTAGAGCTGCTCATGGTCGTTCTGCCGCGCAAACCGGTACGGCTCCAACCGTACGGCTCCAACCGTACGGCTCCAACCGTACGGCTCCAACCGTACGGCTCCAACCGTACGGCTCCAACCGTACGGCTCCAACCGTACGGCTCCAACCGTACGGCTCGCGTGCCGTTCGTTTGAGTTCATTCATGAGCCACGTTTTCTTCTATTAATCGCAGCAGTTTACGGGTCGTCCCATATTTGAGAGCATTGTTCTTCTTTTATGCCTTGCAGTTGTTCATTTGGACCACCCGTACTCTCAGTCCCCGGAATATGCCTTTGACTCCAGCGAATCATCAGGCGAATCATCGGGCGAAGACGAGACGGAGGCGCCACCGACGAGCAAACCGGGCCTGGCTCCCGGATCTGGACCCAAACCGGGCCAGGCGCCCGGACCTGGACCCAAACCGGGCCAGGCGCCCGGATCTGGACCTAAACCGGGTCAGGCGCCCGGATCTGGACCCAAACCGGGTCAGGCGCCCGGATCTGGACCCAAACCGGGCCAGGCGCCCGGATCTGGACCCAAACCGGGTCAGGCGCCCGGATCTGGACCCAAACCGGGTCAGGACGCCAACGATTCTCAGGAGAAAACGGCAACAACTGATGCTGACTCTGAGACGAACAAACGGGCAGAGGTGAAGGTCAAGGCCATCCACTGCCCGGTCTGTGCCAACATGTATCTGACCATCGACAGCTTTTTGAGCCACGTCAAAAAACACGTGGACGCTCGATTTCGCTGCAAAGTCTGTGACAAAACGCTGAGCGGGAAGTGCGACTTGGAGACTCACATGAGGATCCACACTGGGGAGAAACCTTTCAGCTGTTCGCTCTGTGACAGGAGTTACAGAGTGAAGAAGTCGCTGACGGAGCACATGAAGGTGCACACCGAGCAGAGGTTTGAGTGCAGCGTCTGCGGGAAGAAGTTCAGAAAAGAGACGTCCCTGGAGACGCACCGGCTCCGACACCGGGAGAAACCAAAACCAGAGGAGAAACGCACGGAGGAGACCAAACGAGGTGAGTTTAGCAAAACAAACAACTGGCACAACATATAAAGTCTCCTCTGTTGGTACAAATACACAAACGTGGAACTATTTTAAATATAACTTTACATAAACACAGACATGGGGATCAGCAGGAATCCTGTTCTCAAATACAAGGTTATGCTAAAAAGAACAAGTCGTAAAGATGATGTACAGGGGCTCGAAAGCCTTCTCCAGATTTCCCCCCTGGAGCCCCCGATGGAGGGTCTAGAGCTGGTCCAGGGTTCCACAACCAAAACCACTCTGCTCCTCCTGAATCCGAGGTTCGACTATCGGTCAGATTCCCCTCTCCAGGAGAAGTAGACCTTACCGAGGAGGAGATGAGCCCGATGAGGGTGGTGTCGGCCGCAAACTTGATCAGTTTTACTGAGTCGTGGCTGGAGGTGCTGCAGTTTGTGTACAGGGAGAAGAGCAGAGGGGAAAGGACACAGCCCTGACACAAGCCTGTCAGGAAGTCTGTCATGAACTCTGGTGGGCGAGGGCCCAGAGCGCACAGGACGAGGGTCTGAAGGCAGAACCCGCAGACTGATGTCAGCCCCCCACCTCAGAGTTCAGGAGGTGAAAGGTCTAAGAACAGACGTATCTGTGAGAGTCCGTGTTCACAATGTCAAAGAATGTCCGTGAATTAGGATTAATATGATGTTGTCTTTGATCTTTTCAGATGCTGTTCTGAAGGTGCGTAGACCCCGGCAGTTCGCCAGACCCCGGCAGTTCCCCTGCTGCGTCTGTGGAAAGCCTTTGGCCACTCAGTTCCGGCTGGACGAGCACATGACGCTTCACACGGGCGAACGGCCGCACCAATGCGCCGTGTGTCAGAAACGATACCGCACCAAGACCATGCTCAACACGCACATGAAGAGGCACACCACGGTCAAACCTTTCAGCTGTTCACTGTGCGTCAAGACATTCTGGAAGAGCGGCTGCTTGAAGGCGCACACGGAGGCGCGGCACACGGGGAAAACCTTCCAGTGCGACGACTGCGGGCGAAAGTTTGCCACCAAGTCAAAGCTCCAATGCCACGCAAAGAGACACGCGCAGGACAGACCTTACAGGTGCTCAGTGTGCCTGCAGCTGTTCGAGTCCATGGAAAAGGCAGAGGAACATTTGGAGACTCACAGAAAGGACGGCGACGCGTCGGAAAGCGCTGAACGAAGCGACATGTTTGTCAAATACTTGGGAGCGACGTATCTCTGCACCGAGTGTGGGAAGTCCTTCTTCCAGAAGCAGAACCTGGAGGTCCACATGCGGGTCCACTCTCGAGACAGACCTTTCAGCTGTTCTCAGTGTGGGCTCAAATTCCCGTGTAAAATGAGTTTATCCATCCACATGATGCTGCACACGGGCGAGAAACCTTTCAGCTGCTCAGTCTGTAACAAGTCCTTCCGTGTGAAAGCGTCTCTGGACCAGCACCAGCTGAAGCACTCCGGAGTGAAGCCGTACGCCTGCCACGCCTGCGGCGCCAGGTTCTATCAGAGGTGCCTCCTGCAGCGCCACAGCCGAGTCCACAGCAAAGAGCGGCTGTTCTCCTGCTCCAGCTGCACCAAAACGTACAAGACCAAACAGCAGCTGAACGACCACATGAAGGCCACGCACGGCGCCGGGGACCACCGCTGCCCCTTCTGCAGCATGCAAGTGTTCATGAGCGAGGGCGGGATGCACAGGCACGTGGCCAAGGCGGGGCACGTGGGGGGCGGGGCCGGAGGGGAGCGGGGGGCGGAGCAGAGGGCGGGACAGAGGGAGCTGGAAGTGGGGCCGGAGCAGAGGGAGCGGGGGGCGGAGCAGAGGGCGGGACAGAGGGAGCGGGGGGCGGGACCGGAGCAGAGGGAGCGGGGGCGGGACCGGAGCAGAGCGGGGGGCGGGACCGGAGCAGAGGGAGCGGGGGGCGGGACCGGAGCAGAGGGAGCGGGGGGCGGGGCAGACGCACTGGAGTCGCAGAAAGCAGCAGAAGACATCATGAATGTGAACGAAGAGCCGCTGGACTTTTTGCCTGAGGGCGGGGTCTGAGGCGCGGGGGGGAGGAGTCTGAGGCGCAGGGGGGTGTGGTCTAGACCCTCGTTCATGTTCCATTTTTGTTGGTAAACGCTCTCTGGTAAATGACCACCAGAGGGTGCTGAAGGTCCGTTGGAGAACCGCGCGGGGAACGTCGTCTGGAACCTGGAGATCTGCAACAGGTTCTTTCTTTTGAGTTCTGAGTTCATGAACCGTTTTCTGGGAAATCATCTGTTATTTCTGATTCGTATAAAATCCCTCAAACTCTTTGAAATGTTCTTTGTTTTGTTTATATATATTTTTTAAATGAATAATTATTTTTCACTTTGTCCAGAAGCTTCGGACTTTTGTCTCAATTAAATCTCAACTTGAGCAAAACGTACTTCATTTTTCTGTCACTTTCCTCTCTCACATTTAACCTTTGACCTCACCAGACGTGTCCAGTCTCTCCTCCCATCGACTCCACTCATGCTCCTCCCACAGAGACACTACAAGGGGCTTGCAATGCGGTGGTCTTACGGACGACATGTCATGTCTGTGGGTGGGCCGCGGTGCTGGCCCATGTTTGTTTGACCCGTCTCAACTTTTCGTCCGTTAATTATGCAAATATTGAGTGTGCCTGCCCATGATTGGCCCTCGGCCCCTCTGGATCAAGATTGGAGCGACGTCGCTCCGGCTCCGCCAATCGTGGGCCCGACCCCTGGGAGGCGGGCCCGACCCCTGGGAGGCGGGCCTCCAGATCGCCTCTCGTCGTCTTTTTGGCGCACGTGTTTTTCCATTAAACATTAGTACAAACTTTATTCCTTTAGTTTGTAATGACTTTCTTTTATCTCTTTGTCTCTCGCGTGACCTTGACCTTTTTGACCTTGACCTTTTTGACCTTCATCTGTTAAATACCGTTACATTCTTTGGCACCTTGGTTACTTCATTCGTTGAGCCCCCGGGGAAGACCCAGGACACGCTGGAGGGGCCGTGTCTGTGTGGCCTGGGAACACCTCGGGACCCCCCGGAGCTGGAGGGTCCCTGCTGAGACCGCGGCCCCGGCAGGAGAAGATGGTCCATTGACCTTGTAATGACATGAAACAAACGAAAGACACAAACGGTCGAACAGCATTTATTTCCCTGTTTTTTGTTCTTTAAAGTTCAATGGAAAAAACATCTCGATCCCAAAACAGAAAGTGTCAATCATCCAAACGTTCAAACAAAGCAACAACATGGACAATAAAGCTCCAGACCAGGTCCTCCTGACCAGGATCCAGGCTCAGCTCCAAGGACCAGAGGACCAGTCTGAAGCCAGCAGGTGGCGCTGTCAGCAGAGGTTATATGTGTAAACAGTTCACACAATTCAATGGGAAAAACATTTGGATCACTTCCTGGAGGAGGTGGAGCCTGAAGTGGCTCGTGGCCCACAGTTCTTCTGCTCGTGATGTTCCCTCAGAGCGTGTCGCGATCATTGTGACCAGCAGAGGGCAACAGACACCTGAAAGTGAGAGGAAGACTTTGTCCACATTCTGCAGAACACGCTAAGTGCTGCTGTAGTTAAACATGTGAAGAGGCGGAGCCAACTCTCGGCTCTGATCGCTCTGACGTGGATACAGGAATATGGGCTGGCCGGCCCCCTGCAGCTGGCCGGCCCCCTGCAGCTGGCCGGCCCCCTGCAGCTGGCCGGCCCCCTGCAGCTGCCCGGCCCCCTGCAGCTGCCCGGCCCCCTGCAGCTGGCCGGCCCCCTGCAGCTGCCCGGCCCCCTGCAGCTGGCCGGCCCCCTGCAGCTGGCCGGCCCCCTGCAGCTGCCCGGCCCCCTGCAGCTGCCCGGCCCCCTGCAGCTGTTCCCGGCTGAACTGCCGCAGGTGGATGTTGATGTGTTTCTGGACGTGGTTCTTCTGCCTGAAGCTCTTCTGACAAACTGGACAGCTGAAAGGTCGCTCCCCCGTGTGTCTCGTCATGTGACCTGGCAAAGAGAAGGTCGTAGGGTCAACGCTACTATAAACCTGAGCTGTCCCGCGTAAGCACGTGTGCGTTCGTACCGAGCAGCGTGGCCTTCTGGGTGAACCTCTTCCCGCACTCGGGGCACTGGAAGGGTTTCTCCCCCGTGTGGACGCGCAGGTGCATCTCCAGGTGTGAGCGGGACGTGAAGGCCTTCCCACACTCGGAGCAGCTGTGCTTGGCTCGGTTCCTGGCGCCGCAGAGGCTCGGGTGAACCACCATCATGTGCTTCATCACGCTGTCCTGAAACACAAGGGTCACCAGAAGAGTGAGGGTCTTTACAGCCGCTGAGACTGTAGGTCTCAGACGAGTCGAGGGTCCAGACAGATCTCAAAGCTCAAGAAAATATCACTAAAATTATGTTTGAAAAAGGCTGTTGGAAACAGGCCGATTCTGAAGAACGTCTCGAGTCCAAACAATCCCACCCAAAACAAAGAGTCAAGGATTCACGTTTGTAACAGTTTAAACTTCCACCAGGAAGTATCAGGAAGTAACTTTAGAAGAACCAGGAAGTAACTTTAGAAGAACCAGGAAGAACTTAAAGAACAGGAAGTAACTTTAGAAGAACCAGGAAGTAACTTTAGAAGAACCAGGAAGTAACTTTAGAAGAACCAGGAAGTAACTTTAGCAGGAAGTAACTTTAGAAGAACCGGAAGCACCAGGAAGTAACTTTAGAAAACCAGGAAGAACAGGAAGTAACTTTAGAAGAACCAGGAAGTAACAGGAAGTAACTTTAGAAGACCAGGAAGTAACTTAGAAGAACCAGGAAGTATCAGGAAGTAACTTTAGAAACCAGGAAGTAACTTTAGGAAGTAACTTTAGAAGAACCAGGAAGTATCAGGAAGTAACTTTAGAAGAACCAGGAAGTAACTTTAGAAGAACCAGGAAGTATCAGGAAGTAACTTTAGAAGAACCAGGAAGTAACTTTAGAAGAACCAGGAAGTAATCAGGAAGTAACTTTAGAAGAACCCAGGAAGTATCAGGAAGTAACTTTAGAAGAACCAGGAAGTAACTTTAGAAAACCAGGAAGAACCAGGAAGTATCTTTAGAAGAACCAGGAAGTAACTTAGAAGAAACCAGAAGAACCAGGAAGTAATTAGAAGAACAGGAA